>JALMGJ010000002.1:49253913-49591413 GCA_023362775.1 Charina bottae | reverse complement strand
TTCCTCCTTCCACTGGAAGGTTCTGTTCCTGAACTGGTGAGCTTTGTCCATCGTCAATCACTCTGTTTCTAGATACGGAGGGGAAGTTCTTACATGGTTTCTCCTGGTCAAGCAGCTAACAGCTGCTCTGCATCATAGAGTTTGCATGCGGTTGCTTGTAAAGAATGAAACGCTTCATGCTGAAAAGAGCATGTGGCCCAGACTCTGCTATTCCATGTGAGCAAGATGGAAAATGGATTGCAACATACTGATCTGAATCAGTAAACCAATACACCATGTGAAACGAAGCTTTCTAAAGCTTAAGAAATACTGCTTAATTTTGCTTTTTCTTTCAGTATGGCCCAAATATGTACCTTTTTCAGACACCAGGTGGCAACAATACCACCAATGTGTTCATTTAAATATATATGGAGAGCTTAAGAGGAATAAATCCTAAGAAGTGTGAATATCTAAACATCAAGTTTTAAAGGACCTGCATGTTGCAAATAGTCCATTAATGGTTTCCATTCTTTAAGAAAGTAACAGTTTGAGTTTTCTTTTAATAAGCATGTCAATTTGTCATTTTCTGCCATATCCATCAGTTTTAACATCCAATCTTGTATCGTAGGTAAAATCTGATTTTTCCAATTTTGAGCATATACAAGTTGTGCTGCTGTAATCATATATTGCATAATTCTTAATTCTTTGCAACATGCAGGTGGGGTGAAGCTTATCTGGGGTTTTGAAGACTAAAATATATATAAATTGATATATTAGACATGAAATGTTTTTGTATGTTATATATAGAGCTAGCATGTAAGATTTTTTTTTTTAAATTACTAAGACCAGAGATAAATCGGAAGTTGACCAATTCCTATGCTTTATCTTTTTCTTTTTTTCTTTTCTTTTCTATACAGTTTTATTTCTTTACTTGATTTGTATTTGTATTTCTTTTTCATTTTCATCTTTTAACTATGTATATTAAAAACTCTAATAAAATTTGGAAAAAAAAGTTTTAAAGGACAACTAAATTCCTAGGTATTGATTAGCTTCTATTCTAATACGCTCCTTTTTACATGAATATAACTAAGATATAAAAAGTAAAAGAATGTAAAAATGTATTAATTAAAGTTGTGAAAAGTTGTTTAAAGCCTGAAGTTCTATGACATTGTAATTCACTGGTACAAAACAATTTGCAGGACAGAATTATTTTGAACAGTTTGTGGATATTGCTTTCCTGATACTAATACCATTTCTTTAATAGATCCATTTACTGTATATAATTTCATTTTTGAAGTTAATTTTGAACCAATATCAGTACTTTTCAAGGCCAGCAGTATATTACGAATGGTCGTCCCTGCTTACATGCTTATGAATCTAGATTTGCTTTGTTTTAGCTTATTAGCATTTCAATCATATTTAAAAGGAAACACCTTTAAATCAAAAGTATTTTATTTGTTTGTTTGTTTGTTGCTCACATTTATATGGCCGCCCATCTCCCACAAGGCAACTCTGGGTGGCATACAGCAATGAGGTAAAAACAGTGAATAAACAAAAGCAATCATTATAAAAAGATTAAATGATTATTTAAAAAATATTATCACAAAATTATCAAATCACTATAAAATATTTTGATTTAAGTGATTCCTATATCAAAATTATTTTAAAGGCTGGATGGTTGCCACTCTTACTCTTGATTTCCATCTACTTGGACAGTTATTGCTATCTTTTTAGAGCAAACAGTTGTATGTGTTTAACAGTCACCATGGCATTCCCAGCTAGGAAGAGAAGCAGCAGAGGAAGGAGATCTTAGAATTCAATTGACAGGGTGGTGGAAGAAATAAATATCCCTCATCTGTGCTTGTCCTTGTTCAACTTAATAGTCTGTCTCTGTTTCCCAGGACATGCTATTGTTGATCAGTCCTCCCTAACTGCACCAGATCCAGTCGGGGTTCCAGAGGGAGCTTGGGGTTTTCCTGAAGGCCTGGTGTAAAGCCTTAATTGCTGCTTGGAATCAGAGGGCAGCTGGGGCTTTGGAACCCCCCCCCCATCTTCTTCCACCCACCTCCATGGGATCCTGGAGCTTCCAATGTTTTTTGGAGGAATTGAGGGAGATGGAACATGTGAAAAGACTACTAGCATGCCACTGGAGCCCAAGCTAGAGCCACTGTTACGGCCTGCCTCATGCCGATAAGGGGAGCAAAGCATCAGTACCATATTTAGGGTGACCCGGTCCCTTCTGGGGAGGGGAGAGCCAGAGTCTCCTTTGCAGGGCTGCTGTGAGCAATATGCTAGGCCTCTGTCAGACAAAGTCACTCAGATTCCCTCCAAGTTGGATTCTGGCCTTGATGCAGATCCTGTGGAGAAGCTCAGCCTTGCATGTTTATCTGGGCTGAGTATGATCCTGTGACTCCTAAGGAAGTGAGCAGGGCTCTCAGAGCTGTGAGCTTGTCTACCTGTGTGTTAGATCCATATCCCTCCTGGTTTACTAAGACTCCTGTGGGGTGATGTGTGGCCGGGTGCTGCCACTGGTAAATGCACCCTTGAGAAAAGGAATGGTCCCACCAACACTTAAAGAGGCACTGGTCTGCTCATGCATCAGAAAGCTATCAATAGACCCCACCTTTTTGGACCAGTTTTGTCTGATCTCTAACCTTCCCTTTCTAGGCAAGGATTTTCAGAAGGAGGTTGGACTGCAGCTTGAGAGAGCCCTGGAGGAAGCGGATTTTCTGGACTCTTTTTAGTCAGGTTTCAGACTTGCACTTGGTACCGAAACAGCTTTGATTTTTGTGGATGATCTCTGATGGGAGTGGGCTAGGGATAGTGCATCCATCCTTGTTCTCTTTGACTTCTCAAAGATAATCATGGTTAGGTTAGGTGTGGGGGCACAGTTTTATGCTAGTTCTCCTTCCTCTTAGGTAGTTGGTGTTGATAGAAGGGAAGAAGTCTCTGCTTTGTAGTGTGCTTGAGGGCTCAACACTGTCCCTGCTTCTGTTTAACATCTACATGAAGCCGCTGGGTGAGGTGTGATGAAGCATGGGATGAGGTGACATTAGCCACGCTACATAGACAAGACCAGACCAGGAAATCAACACCACAGGAAGGCTGAAACTACTTTTATTGAGATTGGGTATTATAACAGAGTTTTCAAGTCTGATTGTGTTGTACCTCTTCCTCCTCATTACAGTATATTAGAGCAGGGCTTTCCAAAGTTTTCCTGCTGCGACACACCAACCGCTGTTGGTGTGTCGCCGTGGGAAAACCCGGAAGTGCCGCCGTTGCAGCAGCGCGCAAAAACCCGGAAGCGCTGCTGCCGCTTTCGGGTTTTTGCGCGCCGCTGTTGGTATGTCACTGGGGGAAAACCCGGAAGCGCTGATGATGATCAGCGCTTCCGGGTTGTGTGGCAACACACCAGACTGTGTGTGGCGACACACTTTTGTGTCACGACACACAGTTTGGAAAGCTCTGTATTAGAGAATTAGGGATGTGTCTGCCTAAGCTGCTTCTGAATGTTCTCTTGCTGTTCTGGGCTTAAAAATTGTTTTAGCCCCTTTTGCCTAGGTAACTGTCCCTGCATATGCCTGTCAAAGTCATCTTCCTTACTCTTTACAAGAGGCTGTGCGGGTCTGGGTGGGAAGGAACAGGCCGTAGCTCAACCTAGCAAGACTGAGTGGCTATGGGCCTGGGTGTGGTGATATTCCATCTTTACCTCTAGGTGGAGTTGCAGTTCTCCAGAGAGAACAGTCCGCCATTTGGGGGTCCTCCTTGATTCACAGCTCCTGCCTGAAGAGCAGATGGCAGCTGTGGCTAGGGGGCTTTTGCCCAGCTTGGGGTTGTGTGCCAATTACACCCTTTTCAGGACTGGGATGCACTGTACATCATCAGTCATGCTTTGATCACCTCCAGAATGGATTACTGCAATGGATTACTCTGCCTTTGAAGGGCATCCAGAAGCGGCAAGTAGTCCAGGATGCAGCAGCATGGGCACTTATGAGTGTTTTCTGATTTCCTACAGATGGTATCCTCCTTTTTCTTGAAATGCTGCTTCCCCTGAGGTTGTTTATGGCTGTTCCAAGGATAAGGAACAGCAACCACTGTTAGGATATAATCTTTACCTTGGAATAAGCCCCCAGTGTACTAGGTCAGACCAAGAACTGCCTGTTAATCATCATCTTGAACAACTATGTCGTCTTAGGCCATTAAAATAAAACACAGTGAAAGCCCAGAACTCTGCATCAGTTCATGAAACACATGGAAATAGGGATCTTGTGGAGTCCTTGGTGCTCTCTGCGCTTGGTTGTTAACTTGCAGACGTTTTTGTTGCCCGACTAGGCAACCTCTTCAATGCAAAACAAAACAAAAAGCAAACAACCAAGCTCAGAGAGCACCAGGGACTCCACACTTCAACCCTGAGCTACAGATATTCTCTTC
Organism: Charina bottae; assembly: GCA_023362775.1. Lineage (NCBI taxonomy): Eukaryota > Metazoa > Chordata > Lepidosauria > Squamata > Charinaidae > Charina > Charina bottae. The sequence continues at coordinate 49,587,003 of JALMGJ010000002.1, read as the reverse complement.
TAGTGATAATAGGGATCTTGGAAGCCCTTAAATCCAGAGCTAGTGTTTTCCCTTTTTCTGAAGGGAAATATACCTACAGATTACTATATGCAGAATGTATGTAAATTTATGCAATGGGTATTGTGTCCTCTGGTTTTGAATAGCAACTTGATTTTGAATTTAGGGTTGGGAATGACTTCACTGCATGTTTTCCACTGTCACTGCATGTTAGAGTTCATCCACTCTTAACCCCTGTTCAGCACAGAAGATGTAGCACTAAAACACCGTCAACTGATTCAGTTCTTCAGTTCTTCCCGTGAATCTTTCCCTGAAATAAAAAAGCCCCATGCCTGTCTATGCTTAATAAATAATAATACTTTTTAATAATGAACTTCCCTTGTCTGGAGTAAGGAAAGGTCAAGGACAACCCTGCAATTGCTGCATATATGTGCTCAAGCAATTGTAGTCTCATTTTCAAACCATGATTGCAAAGTTATGGCCAGCTCATATTTGTTTTTTTCCTTTCTGTGTTTACAAATTGAAGGGAAGTGCTGTCCGTCAAAATCACCAGCTCAGTAGCATCCAGATGGTTCAGTTCACCTGCTTGAACTGTGATTTTATTCCTTGAAATTAATTTTGGAGTTGTTCTTGAATTTCTAATGAAGAACTAAAACCTCTTTTGGTTAGAATGAGAATTATGAGTGAGGTGAGAATTATATGGATTTGGGAGAAGGAATGGATCAAGCTTAACTGTTGAAATATGAGATATGAAATATGGATGAGTCCTGCAGGGTTGACACTTACAATATCCACTGATTGGGTCCATGATGCTACGCCATTTTGCACTTTGTTCGGTGCTGGTTCCATGTGTTTTGTGCTTCCAGTTGTTGTGATTTGTCTTTCAATTTATTCAACAAACCGTGGTTAAATAAACAATAACTTAAACTGAGAAATTAGTCAGACTGGTATTTCAGAAGGCCTGATTGCCCACTATTCTGGGTTTCTCGGCCTACATTTTATTTTGGTACTTTAACTGACAAACCATGATCTGAACCATTATCCGTGTTTTGGGAAATCTGGAAGTTTTAATGCAGGGGAAGTCACTGAATATTACATTACAGCTCTTCCAGCCCAGAACCATGGATTAGAGAATCTGAAATGTAATGTTCCTGATTCAACCTCAGTTGCTTATTGTTTATATTTCATGTTTAATTTTTGTTCAGAAAAGATATGCAAAGCAAATACAGAATACTGCTATAATAATACTTTTAAAACCCCAACTGAAAAGAAATGTAAAGGCTCAAGAATATTACCTTTTTGTTGGCTTTACTAATTGTGGTGGATTTCGAAGCTGCCGCTGGTTCTCAGGAAGGAGGGAGTGCATTCCAAGGAGATAAACGGAGTCACAGTCTGGAGAGTCTTGGCAGGGAGTCAAGGATAGTCAGAGTAGCTCCGCCCTAGAGTCTCCTAGGTTATTTCCCCTTAGGTTAGTTAGGATAGCTTTGGTCTGGCAAGATTCTGTCTGTATGGTGAGAGCAAGAAAGAACTGAGTTTGGAATACGCTGACTCGTCGTTCTTGGGCTGGCCCTGACACTAATGTGTACTTAACAATTAACATGAGTACAAGGAATTTCTTCTTACAGGTAGTTCTCACTTAACAGCCACTCCTTTAGGGACAGTTTGGACTTACGACGGTACTGGGAAAAACTACTTATGACTGGTCCTCATACTTATGACCATCACAGCATCCCCATGGTCACATGATCATGATTTGGGCGTTTGGCAACTGGTTCACATTTATGACCATCACAGCATCCTGTGGTCACGTGATCACCATTTTCGACCTTCCTGGCCAGCTTCTGGCAAGCAAAATCAATGGGGAACTGCATGATTCATTTAACGACCACGTGGTTCGCTTAACCACTGCAAAAAAGGTTGTAACATCAGGTTGGATTTGCTTAATGACCGCTTCGCTTAGCAACCGAAATTCCAGTCCCAATTGTGGTCTTTAAGTGAGGACTACCTGTACTGTTATATATGGGATTTATAATTGGTGAGGGATGTTTTTTAAGAATACACACATTTGTGATGTACCATAACATTCTAGGCTCACTTGTGAGTAAAGGGGAGGAGAAGAGAATAGATAATATCAAATATACAAGCAGAAATGTATTAACACATTCCATACAATGTATTAAATTGTGTATAGATATTGTGGCATATCTCTTTGTGTAATATAGCTATGATTTTACTGGCCTTGTAAAGCAGAATCTTAAAAGGTTTTATTTAGCCTCAGAGCAGGTCTCTAAGCTTGTGAGTTTATTTTGGCTTGTACTGTGTTCAGAGAGATCAATCAGAACAACAGTAGAGCATGTTTGGTCTTATCAACTTTGACTATTGGCATGTTCCTTTGTTTCAAGTCATTTTCATTCAAGGATTAGTACGAAGACTATAGGAATGGCTACTTCTTTGATAATATAATCTAATTTTCCTCCTTTATTCCGTACAGTAATGCGGAGTGTGTGCGGTGTGCATGTGTGTGCATAGTCATCTCTCCATCTATTTCAGCTATGTATGGAGACCATATCCAGATGACATAGTAGGCCAGAATTCTGTAGAAAACCATAGTTAATTACTTTACTTTCGAAGATAATATTTGTAGCTCAGAGTTGAATTGTGGAGTCCAGAGAGCACCAAGGACTCCACAGTTACTTTACTTTATTAGGAGAAGAATAAGGCAAGTTCCTGGTTCACTAATCATGCTGTATTAGCCTTCTATAACCGAGTACTCTCCAGACCTATTGGCATGTCAACTTGGACAGTTCTTAGCCAGGGTGACCAAAGACCATGGTGGCTCAGAATTCTTGGAGGTTTCTGGAGGTGCCAAATTGCAGAAGGCTGTGCTAAACAAACCACAGATGGATCCATCCAGGTTTGTTTAGCTGGTCTCACTGACAAGAAGAGCTATGTAATAAAAGGCTTTCTTTAACTCTCTTAATGTAGTTATTGGTAGGATGAGACATTTACTTCTTTTAAAGTGGAGGTATAAAGAAAGCAGATAAGAGTATAAAAGAGTGTAAAATTGCATGTGAGTTCCAATTTATTCTGAGCCAAACACATATGTTTTAAAGGATGGCTAATCAGCTTTTCAGAATCACTCTAAAACTAGATGTATAAATATAAAACTATTTTACATGAAATGAAATAGAAATGTGAACCACACAAGGAGAATAGCGAACTAGCTGTGTGAAAAACACTGGATAAAAATGGACAAAGTGCCTACCCAATATCAGTGGAATTTCAGCAATCTGCTTTTTCTGTTTTAAAATTAATTTGATATTGAGACTTTTTGGAATGCCTATGAGCTCAAATCAGAGTCAAGCCATTTAAATTAATATGCATTAACTGTAATGCATTAAAAATAAGCCCTCTGAAATATATAACAAAAACCCTATGCAATCATGTTTTCTTGCTTGTTTCTTTCATGTGTACACACATGCTCTCATATATTATTATTTTGCTCTTCCTTTATTTTTATTTTTATCGATCTTTATTGTATCTCCTTTTATTACCCATTGGAGTTGAGTGGCTTATATATTCAAATAAGTAAATAAAAATAAAAATATTTCACAACAGCCAGGCAAAGATTTATTATGCTGCTTGTTTTTACATCTCCTCTTCATTTCATGTGATAGTTGCAAGATTAAAGGCATTTCTGACAACTTGGGGATTTTATAATTTCAAAAGAAGTGAAATCAGGCATTGACTGGATTCAATTTGTTTGGGTTTGGCTTAGTGTGCTACATGAATCCAGGCAGTCATTGTGGGGTGTAAACCATTGTTTATGGCCTAGAGAAATGTGTGAATCCAGTCATTGTAGTTTGTTAACCCTTCGTGGATTAGCACAATGCATGAATGTATTTCTTTTGTTCAGATGCCCTAGGTTCTGCTTAACAACCTCACAGCTGCTACAGAGTTAAGCCTGTTCTCACGGTCCTATACTTGGGCTTCAGTATCTGTATCTAATCCCTCATCTCAACTTTGCTCAAGATTCAGCTTGATGAAGAATTGTAGAAACCCTTCAAGCTAATTAATTCTTTACAATACTTTGTTCATCTGGGGATGATTTCTCTTGTCACTTATGACAAAATTAAACGCCTTCAGAAGGAAATTAAAAATACACCATAAAAATTAATTAAATCACACAGCAAACCACAGTAGGAAAGGGGGTAGGGAGGAGTGGTGGGAATGAAAGAAAAAAATATTTCCACAACTAGGATTTTGACTGCACCAAAGAATGCAAAAGTCTGCCCAGGCAAAAATTCTAGTGAAAGAATTGCAAAACCATCTTGTCTCAGATGACAGTGATGGTACCTGCTTAATGCCGTGACAAGGCCAGGCATCCTCTGTGGTTTTATTTCATGTCAAAGCCACTTGTTGAGACAAGTCAGGTAAGCAGAGAAATCTAAATTCTATAACAGGCTCACCAATTCAGATTAAGCTGATTTGCTCTTATGTTTTTCACAATCACAATGTTGCATTTTTTAACGAACAATTTCTTTTGTTTCTGTTCATCCAGGATATAGGTGGTCATAGAATAACTGCAAAAATTTAACTAGATATGCATTCTGTCTACATAGAGCTATATGAGTAGCTGTGTTACACTTAACCACGAAATTCAGTGAGCTTCTGAGCTGAATCAGTTGTGATGTAGGACTAGAGCCTGAATGCTAACAGTGCAGGCTCTTCCTTTATAGGAACTGGTATCTGGTTGTTGGTGAGCACAAGCCAAGCTTGTTGCCCATGACTGTACATAGAAAAGAGAGCCAGTTTGGTCCAGTGATTAAAGCACTGGATTAGAAGCTGGGAGACTACAAATTCTAGTCCTGCCTTAGTCATGGAAGCCATCTTGATAAACTTTGGGCCAGTCACTCTCTCACAGCCCTAGGAAGAAGTCAATGGCAACTGCTTCCAAAATCTTGCTGAGAAACATTTGGAGCGACATGGCCCTGTAGTCACCAAGAGTCAAAATTAACATATGTAGAAAAGCAAGCCAGCCATTGCTGCTTATCAAAGGAAACACTGTATATTTAGAGGTATAGACAAGCAGAAGACCATGATTTTTTTTAAAAAAGCCATTCTTGGGTCCAAACTGCATCTACCATCATTAGTTATTTTTCAAAGTAGGGCTCTATTCTGCTGTAATGAAGCTAAAATAGCTGGACAAAGTCCAGGATCATAAGTTTTGAAACAGCCTCTCTACGATATCAAAATCCTTTTTCATCCCATAGAGTATTATAGCTGTTTTTCACTCATTGACTCATGCCTAATGAACATTTAACTGTTTCTACTGTCTTCTCTCCATCCCTGCTGCCCTAAGCAAATACAAAGAGAGATTTATGTCTATTTTCTTCCCAAGGTAGGGAGGTATGACTTGGATTAAACCTTCTGGATTGTACCTCTTGTGCTGTGATCTGGGTCATGTTTGGAAACCTGTGGGAAGTGGAGAGTATTAATTCCTAAAGATTATTACAGTCCAAGATCAACTTTCATTGATACATAGATGAAACAGATTTACAATGCAACAAAAATACCACTTAAATATTATAGCCTTTTACAGCCAAGACAGAGGTTCTGTGAAAATACCTCAGCAGATTTTACAAGTACTGACACAACGTTTGTCTACTTTGCTGGTGATGACAAGTGCCTTTCTGCACAAAAGAGAAAGAGACATCATGAGCTTCAGGATGCCCTGGAAGAGATAGTCGAGGCAAAATAAGTTTTATGCTGAGTTTCCTCTCATAGGAGCAATATAAATGATCTTAACAGTGATTTTACTGCTCCTGACCCACCAGAGCAAACATGGTCATTATATGTTATTGAATATGTCCTCTAGCAGAGCTGATGGAAGGATATTAATATGGGCTTTAAAAAATGCTCTCCGATATTTGGGCAGACCCAAAGTCTTCTGATAACAGGCTGACTGAGTGCATAGGAGAGTTGTTTCATTAAAAAACATAATTTGAGATTTCAATTAATCAGGCAAACCTGTTTGTCTGCTTTTATATGTGTGTTTGCTCAAACTCCCAAAATGCAGTGGGCTCTGCAGTCAGAGTCATTACTAACTAGGTTTTGGATACAATAATAATAAAAAAACATTTTTAGCAAAAACCAGAGGTTGCAGTACTGCATTCAAGTATGGTATCTCGTCGTCAGGAGAATTGCAAATGATGGTTTCTCAATATTGCCTAATATTCTCTTTTTTGGGTTTGTATTGGTGTTTTCTATTGTTCTTAAGTTTCTTTGCCTATGTATATATCCTCTATTTTGATAAATATTCTCATTTCCATAGGTAGCCTTTCAAGGGTTTTCTCTAGTATTTGCATTTATCATTTATCATTTTCATTCATTTCCTTTAAATATTTTCTATCCATGCCGTTTTAAATAAAAACATGATTTTGCAAGTTTTTAAATATATTTTGTGGTTTTAAATATTTTGTGAATTTCAGTTCAGTCATACACACACACAAACAGAGAGAGAGAGAGAGAGAGAGCTCCTTATGCTGTGGCTTATGGGGTCAGCTTACTATGCTGTCTAGCTTTCTGCTATTCATTTAGCTATTACTCCAAACCATACCAATAGTTTTGGTGTGGTGTCTGAATTAAACCATGTTATTTTGCTTGAATACACAGTTTCAGAATCTTACATGACAACCTGCTGCAAAGGTTGCATTAGTGTAAATGTACGTTAAATGCTCTGCAAAGAAAGGTGATACAAGGGAACTCTTTTAATGCCGTTTTCTAAAAGTAGATGTTTCTCCCCCACACCCAAAGACATTTCTTACACTAGTTCCCAGTGGGTGGCAATATATTAGCTTTGGAAGCCTTCATTGATCTAATTCCTCTTCTCTCTCTCTCTCCCTCCCTTCATTATTTTTCTGAAACTAGTTTCCATGGTGATCACTGCAGCTTTGATGCTTGTGAGTCTGGAGGAGGGTGATAGTTCATTAAAACTGAGCTGAAAGAAGCATGTGGGTACCTGAAGGGTAGCCTTTCCATTAAGAGTTCCCCACCACCACCACTTCCCAGAAGCTCCCTTTACATGAAAGAAGCGATCTTTAAAGAAAGGAGTGGATCAATAGCCGAGGAGAGAAGAATGCAGAAGATATTCTGCTCTTCTTGTGTTCTGTGATCCCCTTTCTCTCCTGAGCTACCACAGCTTGAAAGAGACACATTTTAACATTACATATGAAAATGTGGTATACCATGCTGTTTGGATCCCTGCATTTTTTCAGGCATAGGCTTGAAAAATCCTCTAGGAGAAATAGGCTTGAAATATAAAGTTGTGTGACTCATTGAGCATAGTGTTGCACACAGAGAGGGCAGAAGTGTGTGAAGCCCACACTCACAAGGATTCTTTGGTTGAGCCTCTAAAAATGCAGTTGGTGTGACTGAAGAGTGCCTCTGTCTCACAGCTGTCATCTAGCAAACAGGATTAATATTGCTATATTAATTTTGGTGGTTGAGGACTACATGCCACGTCTGTATGTATATTTGTCTGTGTGCGGGGAGGCTGCAAATGGGCAAGACTGGGCCCAGACATGTGGGCAGGGCTGTTAATGTGTTTGGAGGGGGCAAGGTGTTTTGTGGTTGCTGTTGTTAAGAAATGAGTTAAAGGTTTACACAAAAAGGATAGTGTATTACCTGCCTCAAAATGGCAAGAAACTCCACCACCAATTTCCAGAAACTGATCCAGGAGTGCTCCAGGATGCATTAAAAAGTAGGCTGTGAATGCTGTATTTGGCCCTGAGGCCATAGGTTGCCCACCCAATTACAAAGCATTATTGGTGAAGATGAAGTATTTTCTTTTGTGCTGGGAAGTATTACAAAAATTACAGAATTTTTGTTTCACCTCCGTGTCTTGGATTTCTGAACCTGACATTTTAATGCATTTTTCCTTGAAGCTTTGACCTTTTTCATTTGTCTTTTTGTGTCTGATTTTTTTAACCTGCTCTTCTTTCTTACTCTTCATAAAAATCATAAATATGTATGATATTCATATTCAGTAAGTAAATGTTCTAATTTTTGATTTAGTGGTATTTAAAGACATTAATTCATTGTAACTCTTCCCAGAATGGCTTGTTTTTATGCACAGATAGCAGTGTGCCATGAATTGAATGCCAGCTACTGAATTAATATATTTTCATAACCAGTTACTGTGTTTATTATATCTGTTAATAAACTTATGGAAATATGGCTAATTCTTTTGGTGATGTGTATTTCGGCAGATATTTACACTATGGGTTAAGACAAAGGTCGGAAATGGCGGCTCGCGAGCCAGATCTGGCTCTTTGGCCCCTCGGCTCTGGCTCTCTCTCTCTGTCTGCCGCCCGACATCTGGAAAGCCGGTCTCCGGAAGCAGAGCGAACCCTGGGGAAGAAACAGACGCTGATTGGTGGAGGCTCAGAAGGAAGGACGCCTCCACCAATCAGCGCACGCCAAAGGGGAGCAGAGAGGCGGGCTGAACAAGGTGAAGCCCGATTGGCCCTGCTACCCAGAGGCGCGAAAAAAAGACCGGCGCGGGGCCTCGCTCAGCTGCGCGCGGAAGCGCTCCAAAAAGACCGGCGCGGGGCCTCACTCAGCTGCGCTGGGCTGTGAAGCTGGACGAGCCGCCGGACCTGGAGCGCTTCCGTGCGCAGCTGAGCGAGGCCCCGCGCCGGTCTTTTTGGAGCGCTTCCGCGTGCAGCTGAGCGAGGCCCCGCGCCGGTCTTTTTGGAGCGCTTCCGCGCGCAGCTGAGCGAGGCCCCGCGCCGGTCTTTTTGGAGCGCATTTCCACAGCCCAGCGCTCAGCTGTGCGCGGAAGCACTCCAAAAAGACCGGCGCGGGGCCTCGCTCAGCTGCGGAGGAGAAACGCGGAGGAGAAACGCGCTTCCCTCGTTCCTCCGCTGAGCGTTTGGGGTCTCCAACCCTCGCCCGCTCCCCTCCTGGGGGAGCCTCCAAGGGTGGCGGGCTCTGATCCCCTCCCTTCCCCCTCCGCCCTCTCCTCGTATTTATCTGACTTGTGGCATTGCGGCAAAAAAGAAAGGTCCCGCGTCTGGCCGCCCCAAAATCTCCCGTCGCCAATCGGTTCTTCTTCGCCCCGCCAAGGTAAGTCAAAACCGAGCGTTACTGCACTCCCTTCCGCGCGATTGGCTCCTGCCCGCAAACCCCGCCCCCTTCCACGTGATTGGCCCCCGCTCGCAAACCCCGCCCCCTTCCACGCGATTGGCCCCCGCCCGCAAACCCCGCCCCCTGGCTCTCGAGCATTTCAAAATGTGCACAAGCATGCCAAAATGGCTCCCGGCATAAAAAGTTTGCCGACCCCTGGGTTAAGAGAACCCTTATCAAGAAAGCTTGGACATGCTGGATTGCAAGGTTGATAGCAGATGGTACTGAATCACACTCATAGTAACAGAAAATAAAAGGTATATTATACTTGGACAATTCTTAAATTACATTAGATTTCGTTTAAGAAATAATCACAGGCATATTATGAGTGATCTACAACAAAACCTTCTAATGGCAGCCCAGACATATTTACTGCTCATCCACATTGCCTGCCTACTGTGAAGACATGTTCTCTATCACTGTCTATGAGATAGAAGACATGGAGCCTGGACCAAGTTGAGGCCAGTCTAAAGTATTCCGGCATGGAAGTTTTCCCTCAGAAAATGGAAGGTGACCTGCAGTGCTCTTCTGAGTGCAAGGGAGACTGTAATGCTAGGTTCTGTTGTCACTGATGGCATGAAGATGTCCACATGTTCTCACACTTGAGCCTCCATATCATAGACAACCTACTGCTGGGGAAACTGAAGCTGGTCCAAGGTGTTCAGGAATGAGAATAGTATTTTCCTATTGTTCTCAGGGAAGTCCTGACTCCTCACTTACTCTTTTCATGGAATGTTTGTTTTTTAGAAAGTTCATTCATTCATAAAGTGGAACCTGGTTCAGATATGGCTTCAAAATACAGACACTTTCCCCCGCCGCTCCTTCCTTAGGGATGATCAGAGCTGTGCGTATAATATTTTTGGGAAATTATGTGAATATACCTTAGAGCACTCTATAGCCGAATAATTTTCTCACACACACTAAAACCCCTTTTTAAGTTAAGAGAGATGAACTTTTTCTGCTGTCTAGTGTGGTTGCTTGGTCAACAGTCCTTTGGAAAAGGAAAAAAATATGATTGGATGGAATGGCTGCAAATACAAGCACAGTCCCGGTACATATTCTGTACAAAGATTGGTGGCAACTTTTCCTGCAGTTGGTGACATTTTAATTTCGGCCAGAGAAAACCACCAGTCACCACCCTTATAATGCCCTACCGAGGAGCTGCACAGAAAAGAGTGGAGCATGGTCCATTCCAGGTGCAGGTTAAGAACATTCTGGGATGGGCAGAGTGGCTTTATGGATAGGATTTTAGTTTGCAAATTTTTCTCTGATTTGGTAAAAAACATACAAATGAAATTTAGTTAAGTTCGGCTGGTTATTTATACAGCCTATGAAACCTGTAAGTAAGATGCAGTACCGTATTTTTTAAAAATGCTTTTCCAGCAGAATAGAGCTGAAAAGCATATCGTACAATTGTGTTGTCTGGTGTCTGTAGAGGGAAGAGTTGCCATTAAAAACATTGCCACCTCCGGCAAGATTTTGCTGAGGGCAGGCGGACAAATTCCTCTTCATCAGATGAGTATCTCCAAGTACAGTCCTTTTCTAAAGTAAAGATAAAAATAACATTGAGGCAACCTTGACCCTTGGTGACTATATCCAGGCAGTTTTCTTGGTAACATTATAGAAATGATTTGCCATTGCCTTCAATTGGGTTGATTTTTTGCAGTCTACCAACAGCCCTGGAATTCCCAGATGATTCCCCCATCCAGGGAACAACCACAGCTACCCTGCTTAGCTTCTGAGAGTATCAAGACTGGCTATCTGCTGCCACCTGAGAGACTTATGGTCTATTGCTTTCTCCCATGAAAGTGACTAGCAGATGTTTTCACCTATGGGCCTTGTCAAGAAGGTTTAAATTTTCATTTGAAAATGCTATTTGTTGATGAATGATTATAGTGAGATTTATTTAGAATTACTACCCCATGTACATTGTATTACAGAAGTCTATACACAAGGTAAAGAGGGCATGAGTCATGGCTATCCTGAACACCTGCAATTAGCACAACTGCCAATGCTGGGCAAAGTGATTCCTAGCCAAAGCCTACACTGCTAGTCCAGAAGGTGTTGCAAATCCAGGAGCACCCCCAATCGCAGACCTGATCCTTTATGGAGAGTGGGACCCTGTGTAGAGTCAAAGCTAGAACTGGGCCCAGGTTTGATCAGACATTGACAAAGAACAATTCTCTCCACCAAAGATTTAGTTTAAACTTGTTTTGACCCATTTGGGCCCTTATACCAGAGCTTTCCAAACTTTTCATGTTGGTGACACACTTTTTAGACATGCATCATTTCATGACACACTCTTACAGCAGGGCACAAGGCAGGCACTAGGACCTGCGCGGAATCACAGCAGGTTTGGAGGCAGCAGGGCACAAGGCAGACACTAGGACCTGTGCGGAATCCTGGCAGGGCAGGTTTGGAGGCAGCAGGGCACAAGGCAGGCACTAGGACCTGCGCAGAATCCTGGCAGGGCTCGGAGGCAGCAGCAGCTCCGACACACCCAGACACTGCAGCCAACACACTAACGTGTCCTGACACACAGTTTGGAAAGCTATGCCTTATAGTCTCCAGGCATACTTTCCCACCTCCTGCACTGATCTGGCCATTTTGACTGAATTTCAAGAAAAAAGAAACTTTGAAATGACCCATTTGAGGCAGTTTTGTGGGAGGGCTATAGTATGCTAAAGCAAAGTCCACAAAATCCAAGAAAATGCCTTTCCTTTTTCAAAGTGAAATTCCATTAGGTAAAATTACATTTCATGCATATCCAATGGAAAAAATTGATCAGGTTCACCTCGCCTCTGTGAAATTTTAATTTTTTGGTATTACTCAGTTGTCAGCCTCCTCTGACTCTTCATGACCCAATGGAGATCATATTACCAGGATAAGAAACCAAGAAAGATAGAAAGAAAATGTGTGCAGTGTTCTCCACATGCATTATTTTCACATTGATTTTTTTTTAACAACAGAGTACAGAACCTTCACAAAAAAATCAGTATAATTTAGTGAAGGGGGTGGAATTCTGTCTGCTGATCCTTCTAGTATGGAGTTGAGAACAATTGCCAATACCCTATATATACTGTACATTTATATTTTCTATATATTTTAGCTGCATGCATGTGTGGGCAGAAGAGTAGTATTGGACAATTTTTTGCCAGATCAGATTCAGATGCCTGAATTATTCTACAGTACACACCTTCTTGTCAAATATTGTTGCTGGAGTATAACCTAATACAATGTATGAAAATAAGGTGGTAAAATAAGGGAATAGAAATCAGTATGTAGGCTCTTTCATTATACAAGATACTCCAGTTCTATAGGGTTCCACACTGACTCTACTTTAGGGATTAAAATAGGCTGTGGTGAAGATTCCCTTTTGACTTGCATACTGACCTATTGTTGAATGTAGCACCAAGTTCTGGGATGCATCTCTGGTGGGCTGCTCTCTTTCAGCCACAAAGAATCCTTAGCCTGGGCAAAGCATTTAGAAGGGATGTTCATAAATCTGTTGGTGTGAATGAAGCATCCTTCCCTGAAGTATTAAAGCAGCTGCATCTTCCAGAAGGCTCAGCCAGGCTGTCCATGTATGGGTATCTGAAGAGCTGCTTTGCTTTGCTGGTGGTCCCATGAAAAGCATGGCCTGTTTTCTCTGCCCACCTTCTCCAGGAAAAAGCCTAGTGTTTGTTCCATGCAAATGCCACCAACACATCATTAAATCCTAGTCCTTTCTCCCCCAGGTAGGCAGGAAACACTCGCAGAGCCTTGATTACTGCAGCCAATGTTTGGGAGGTGTGTTCCCAAGGCCTTAGCAATGAGGTGGTAATGCAAGGGGTTGTTTTTGTCAGCTGCATACATTTTATCTCCCCCTCCCTCCCTCCCCCTCTCCCTCTCCCTCTCCCTCCCCCTCCCCCTCCCCCTCCCCCTCTCCCTCTCCCAAGGGCTTGGTAGGTAAAATGAGGCAGTTGATTGGGTTTTGGTATTCTCAAGACACAGATGATTGGATGGAATTAGTTTAACCCTATGCCAAACTGGTTCTGTTTGGGGCTAAATCTAGAGAGTTTTATTTAGCCCAAAGAATAACTAACCCAGTTTTGGTGTTCCTGCAACGTTCTAATCCCTCATTAACTCAGTTAAGTGTGTAGTAGGAATATGTCTATCACTAGGGGGCATGGTGGCTCAGCGGGTAAAACGCCAGACTTGTTGATCGGAAGATCCCACGTTCGGAGGTTCAAATCCCTAACCCTACGTGACGGAGTGAGCTCCCGCACTTGCCCCAGCTCTTGCCCCAACTTAGCAATTCGAAAGCATGCAAATGGGGGAACCTTTACCTTTAGGCAGTATTTGTATTAAATCAAATCAAATCTTTATTACGGTCATAGACCAGCGTAGGTATTTGTATTAAAAATAATTATAGTTTTTAGGTTTATCATTGCAACGTGGAATTATTGACTAAAAATTTTTTAGTCAAAGCATAATGGAATCTCATAGCTATTAATCCATACAGATGTTTACATTGTTTGGATTTCTTTCAACAACAATTTGCTGATTTATTTTTCTTCCAAGTACTTCTCTCTCTCAACAGTATGTCATACCATCTCTCTTTTATTTTTAATATTGTAGTTCTGTATTGTCTTATTCATTTTTCAAGATTGTTTCTAATGTGAGTATATTGATTAAAGGAAAGGAAATAAATGTTTAATGAATTGATCAGGAAGCAATTTCAATTAGTTGTTATATGTGCTAGTTTTATGATGTTTCTGCATTATCAGAGTCATCCAGTAATTTATGAAGATTCTTAATTTGAAAGTTCATATGATTATGTTGGCCAATTTTATTTTGTTTTATTTATTCAATTTATATCCTACTTTTTCTTCAGGAATTTAAGGTGGAGCACATAGTGTTCCCTCTTCCCTCCTCCATGACAACAACCCTGTGAGATAGGTTGGACTGAGAGACAGTGACTGGCCCAAAGTCACGCAGTCAGCTGCTGTGGCTGAAGGTGAACTTGAACCTGGGTCTTGTGGAAGCCAGACCAACTCTTACCATTATACTATAAAGCCTCCTGGTTGATGGCAAGGACTTCTCTGCAAGCGTTTTTCAGAATGAATGAATGAATGAATGAATGAAAATGAATGAATGAATGAATTCGACCCATTCAATCTCACTCTTCATGATGTCTGGCTCTAACTCACTGACCATACCGTCAAAGCTATCCCCGGTATTATCATCCTTCCTATACAGATCTTCCGTATATTCTTGCCACCTTTTCTTGATCTCTTCTGCTTCTGTTAAGTCCTTGCCATCTTTGTTTTTGATCATACCCATTTTTGCCTGGAATTTACCTCCAATTTTTCTAATTTTCTAGAAGAGGTCTCTTGTCCTTCCTATTCTATTGTCTTCCTCCACTTCCGCGCATTGCTTGTTTAAAAATAATTCCTTATCTCTTCTTGCTAACCTCTGGAATTTTGCATTTAATTGGGCATATCTCCCCCTATCACTGTTGCCTTTTGCTTTCCTTCTTTCTTGGGCTACTTCCAGTGTCTCAGCAGACAGCCATCTTGCCTTCTTGGTTTTCTTTTTCTTTGGGACATTTTTTGTTGCCGCCTCCTGAACAATGTTGCGAACTTCTGTCCATAGTTCTTCCGGGACCCTATCTACTAAATCTAGTTTGTTTGTTTGTTTGTTTGTTTGTTTGTTTGTTTATTCATTCATTCATTCATTCATTCATTCATTCATTCATTCATTCATTCCAAGTGCCTATATTTAATAACTTGAACTTGTGTTATGAAGACCCTGGGCAATTATAATTTACAGGCTGACTTACAAGCTGGTTCCAGATATGACTGGTTCAATGCAATCATTGGCGATCACTCGTAGCCGAGTAAGATTGTCTTCCAAAGGTAAAATTTTAACAGTGGATCCGTAAGTGGCTATAAAGGCCAATTCTGGATCCGCACAACCTCCCACAATGAGGGCATAGGTTTCCGGGTGGGAGACGGTCATGATGAGGGTTTGCCTGACGTGCCTTCCTTTTAGCTCTTTTCTCCCTTTCGCCCTGTACTTGTGCTTCTTCAAAGTCCATAGCGCCATTAATAAAGGCTGACCTCCAATTGAAATGCTCATGAGTTAGGGCTTCCCAGTTCTCAATGCTGGTATTACATTTTTTAAAATTAGCTTTGAGAGTATCTTTGAATCTCTTTTGCTGTCCACCAATATTCCGTTTTCCATTCTTAAGTTGGGAGTAAAGTAGCTGCTTTGGAAGACGATGGTCAGGCATTTGAACAACATGACCGGTCCAGCGAAGTTGATGTTGGATGATCATTGTTTCAATGCTGGTGGTTTTCGCTTCTTCTAATATGCTAACATTAGTCCGCCTATCTTCCCAAATAATTTGCAGAATTTTTCGGAGGCAGCGTTGATGGAATCTTTCAAGAAGTTGGAGGTGGCGTTTGTAGAGGGTCCATGTTTCACAGGTGTACAGAAGGGTTGGTAGTACAATGGCTTTGTAAACAAGCATTTTGGTCTCCCTGCGAATGTCCCGATCCTCAAACACTCTACGCTTCATTCGGGAGAAAGCTACACTCGCAGAGCTCAGGCGATGCTGAATTTCAGCGTCGATGTCGGCTTTTGTAGATAGATGGCTGCCGAGATAAGAAACGTGATCGACATTTTCTAGTGACACACCTTTAAGCTGGATTGATGGCGCTGCAGAGGGATTGGTTCAAACTTGCTGGTAAAGCACTTTGTTTTTTTTAATGTTAATCGAGAGGCCGAGCTTTTCATATGCTTCTGCAAAGATGTTTAGGATAGTTTGAAGATCTTCCTCGGAGTGTGCACAGACTACGTTATCATCAGCATATTGTAGTTCTATAACAGAAGTTGTAATTACCTTATTTTTTGCTTTCAGCCTACCTAGATTAAAAAGCTTTCCATCTGTTCGATATATAATTTCTACACCAGTAGGAAGTTTCTCTTCAACAAGGTGTATAATCATAGCGATGAAGATAGCGAATAAGGTTAGAGCAATAACACATCCCTGCTTAACGCCGGATTCCACTTTAAATGGATCGCTTTGAGAGCCATTGTTATTCAGGATTGTTGCCATCATGTTGTCATGGAGTAACCGCAAGATGTTCACAAATTTATCAGGGCATCTGATTTTCAGAAGGATGGTCCAGAGAGCAGTACGATTTACAGTATCAAAAGCTTTAGTCAGATCAATAAACCCAATGTACAGAGGGCGGTTTTGCTCCTTGCATTTTTCTTGAAGCTGTCGTGCAGTGAAGATCATATCCACTGTTCCCCTGGAAGGGCGGAAGCCATTTTGCGTTTCAGGGAGGATGTCTTCTGATACAGATAGGAGACGGTTTGCGATGATCTTTGCCAGGATTTTGCCTGCTGTGGCTAGAAGGGAGATGCCTCGATAATTTCCACAGTCTGTTCTATCGCCCTTTTTAAAGAGAGTGATAATTATGGCATCCCTAAAGTCTGCTGGAATCTCCTCCCTCATCCAGATTTTTTCGATGAGCTTATGAAGTTGTTGTGTAAGTTCAGGCCTGCCTTCTTTAAAGACTTCAGCAGGAATCCCATCAGGTCCACTAGCTTTGTTATTTTTCATTTGTTTAGTGGCTTTACTGACTTCCTCCAAACTAGGGGGTACTGCAAGCTCATCTCTTATTTGATTTTGTGGGATTTGCAAGAAGACTTCATCAGCCACAGTAGAGTGATGATTAAGGAGATTGTAGTAATGCTCTTTCCAGCACAGTGCAATAGACTCTTTGTCCTTTAGAAGTTTAGCACCATCTACTGAGCGTAAGGGATTTGTACCATGGTTTGTTGGTCCATAGATGGCCTTTATGGCATTAAAAAAGCCCCGTGCATCATGAGCATCTGCAAAATGTTGGGTTTCTTGGGCTTTTTTATCCACCATATGTTCTTAAGTTCTCTAGTTCTTCTTTGGACTTCTGCCTTTGCACTGGCGTAGTTTTTTTTCTTAACTGCAGTTAATATCTTTTTGCCATATCTGGAAGGCTTTCCTTTTCTTGTCAATAATATGTTCAATCTCACTATCATTCTCATCAAATCAGTCCTGATGTCTCTTAGTCTGGTATCCGATAGTTTGTTGAAACACTGGATTAGATTGAAGACTTCTATTATTTCAGCCTGTGGTTCAATGCAAAGAGCATACCAAATATGGAATAATCATTTGCTCCCAGGAAAAAAATATTTCTGTAAGGGATTGTTGTTAAGAATGATATTTTTCTTCATAGTAGGTTTTAGTATAAAGTTATTAGTGAACCACAGTTGCTAAAGCACATGAGTACTATGCTAGTTTTAGTGTACTCAAAGAATGCTGAATTCCATTTTTTTTTTTTTTGGTGGTGGTGGTGGTGGTGGTGGTGGTGGCGGCGGCAATGGAAATTGGGACCCACCACTCAAACTCAAACATCGAGTGCAAGACTTCACTGTGTACCTCTGATGTAGGCAGTGCCAGGAATAATTCTGCTCCCACCTTATCTAATTGTCTCACCAAGCAAAGATATGCAGTATTTTCTGGGTAAGGACCCCAGTAGGCAAGACGTAAAGCCAGGATATGTTTTGCTTACATTTAAAATTAATTAAAAGCAAATATGTTTAATAGCTTTCCTGTCTAGTTATGTACTTAATGTCTCATTAAAAATTACCATTTGGAGGTCTCTTGGAGCCATAGCTTAAGTTTTGGGGGCTTGCATTTGGCCCTAGGGCCTGAGATGGAATACTTCTGCTGTATTGTATTAATATGATTTGCTAAAAGGCCAAACTGGTTTTAGACTGACTGTAAATAATAATGTGCTAGGTTACTGCTTCTGAACATTTTGAAATAAACATCACACTCGTAATTTATAAAACCAAGAGATCCACTCATCACAAACAGCAAATCATAGCACTAAAAGAAGAGAACATACATGTATCTATTAAAGGTAGTGTATGAAATAAGGAAGGAAGATTTGGAGAAAGAAACTTGTATTGCCTGAACAATTAAGTTCTAATAAAACACAACAGAGTGTAATAAACAACAGGAACAGTAAATGTAAGTTGTCTTTATAGCAGGTCATAGCATAAATGGCTAGTTAGAAAGGAATGGAAAACAAGCAGGAAGCAGGAACAAGGAAGACCCCAGATTAGCTGGAAGTAGGATAAGCAATTGGGAAATTAGCGTTAGGGTCCACCATTTCCTCTAAAGCTCTTCAAATGTTCCTGGATGGACAGAAGAAAAAAAATATATATTTCAACAACTTCCCTTCTGCAAAGCAGTGTGATAGCAGAGCTTCTGGTAAAGATAAACCTGAGAATCATTCAGCTCCATTCCTTTCCTTCTACTATTTTGTGTATTTGAAAATACAAAGCAGTGGCTTAAAAAAGTGAAGACTACAGGTAGCCCTCACTTAACAACCACAATTGGGACCGGAATTTTGGTTGCTAAGCAAAGCGGTCATTAAGCAAATCCAATGCGATTTTATGACCTTTTTTGTGGTGGCCGTTAAACTAATCACTGTGGTCATTAAGTGAACCATGTGGTCATTAAGCGAATCACACAGTTCCCCATTGATTTTGCTTGCCAGAAGCTGGCTGGGAAGGTCGAAAATGGCGATCACATGGCCACGGGATACTGCGATGGTCATAAATGCAAACCAGTTGCCAAGCGCCCAAGTCGTGATCACTTGACCGCGGGGACGATATGACGGTCAAAACTGTGAGGACTGATCGTAAGTCTTTTTTTCAGCACTGTCGTAAGTCTGAACCATCACTAAACAAATGGTTGTTAAGCGAGGACTACCTTTACCCGCCTTTTTTCCAGCTCTCCAAAGTGCTGAATCAGTTAAGAAGCTTCAAGGAAGCCAACATTTAGTTGTAGTCGCTCTTGAGGGAATCCCACTTCACACTGAAACAGTGTTTATCTGAGCACCAATCTTACTTAAGGTTAGTGATCAGGTGTTTCTATCGACCATTAATTCCTCACTGTGCATTGCATATTAATTGGAAGGGTAAAAATGCAACTCATTTGATGTGATCGTATGCTGCACATAATCTTATATATAGGTGGCTTGGTTCTTTTTCATACTTATTTGCATTTCTTATCCTCAGTCACAAGC
Organism: Charina bottae; assembly: GCA_023362775.1. Taxonomy (NCBI): domain Eukaryota; kingdom Metazoa; phylum Chordata; class Lepidosauria; order Squamata; family Charinaidae; genus Charina; species Charina bottae. The sequence goes on along the minus strand of JALMGJ010000002.1, from coordinate 49,567,684 downwards.
CCCTTTTAGATGAGATGTCAACAAATTAGCATTAGTGATAGTTAATGTAGGTGCAGACATATCTCTTAACAAGTTTCAGGTTGATGGAGGAATTTCTGCTAGAAAAGTAGTCAAGGATTAGAATTCATGATCCAGTGGTATGCGGTGGTCAAGCTTTGTGAGCCTTAGGTGTGATAGTCAGGTTGATACACAGTTATCTGTCAACTAGTTCCTTATACAAGCAAAATCAAATTACAGTGGCAATGAGTATACCTTTGGAAGACCTGAAAAACCAGGTTAGGAGAAAATCTATCTATCTATGGTCTCTAGGAGTTGAAAACGACTCGATGGCACACAGTCGATTATTACAAAGTACACAACAGGTTCATAGAATCTGTTCATAGATCAGCTGATCCCTCCGTGCAAGGTGTGAATCTGGTGATAGTCTTGGTGTAAGAACTGCTCAACGTCCTCTCCATCCCCTCAGCAGCTGCCGATTTAAAGCAAGGTTTTGCACAGTTGACTGATCAAACAAGTTGCTGGGATTTTTTTCTTTTTTATAGTGAAGCACTTTAATAAAAAGCCATTATTAGAGACAAAACCTTATCTTCTGTCTCTAATAATAGCAGCAGTTATTAAGGCAAAAGAGATGGTTTTTGTCCAAATGTAAAAGCCAGCTTCAGACTCCGTGTATGTCTGACACTGGCCTTTTTGTTGTAGCATTTGATCTCTATCAGTGGCAATTACTCCTCAGCTGCATTTTACTCAAGATAACAAAAACTATCATATAGCAGTTTCTTCAGGGCACACAGTAGTTGAGTGAGTAGCCAGAAATTATTTTAAATAAATACATAACTTTTTCCCTTGTGGGGAAATAGGTCAGAAACATTGGTTGCCTATTTCTTTCTAGTCTGATTTAGATGAAATGGCAACATTTGACTTTCTGCCATATGAATGAACTGTGGCGACCCTTGTCTCCTCTTCCAATATCTTTTGTCCCTCTGAGGAGGCAATCAGAAAGTTCAATTTCAGATTTTATATAAATTTCATGACCTTTGCAAGTGGAAAACATGGCATGCTTAAACATGGCTATTCAGAATAAACCTGGATCTCTGTGGAAAATGTCCTCTGTTTGGACCAGAAATAGAAATCATGGGATTTATTTATACCTGCATTGACAACAAATACATTTTTTTCTTTAAGTATTAGTAAACCCATATCATTCTTCCTTCCCTCCCCTACAATCATATTTTAAAGTTAATGGATTCTGGGGAAGTAACAGGTTTGTCTGTCCTTCTCTTTGAACTGCCAGGAACCTTATGAAATAGAGGATTCTATCAGCTTTATCTCCAGCAAAGGAGATTGTTAACTTGTGGTGCTGGAGCTTGAGCACCTCAATGACACCATGAGCTAAACCATGAAGGGACACCCAAGACGGGAAGGTCGTGGCAGAGAGGTCAGACTAAATACGATCCCTGGGGAAGGTGATGGCAACCCACTCCAATATTCTTGCCATGAAAACTAATTGGATCAGTACAACCAAAGATATGTCGGTATACCATCGGAAGATGGGACTCCCAGGTCGGAAGATGGTCAAAATGCTACTGGGGAGGAACAGAGGATACGTTCAACTAGCCCCAGATGTGATGACGCAGCTAGCTCAAAGCCGAAAGGACGGCTAGCGGCCGACGGTGCTGGTGGTGAACGACGAATCCTATGTTCTAAAGATCAACACACCATAGGAACCTGGAATGTAAGATCTATGAGCCAGGGCAAATTGGATGTGGTTATTGGTGAGATGTCAAGATTAAATATAGACATTTTGGGTGTCAGTGAACTGAAATGGACTGGAATGGGCCAGTTCACATCAGATGACCACCAGATCTACTACTGTGAATAAGAGGACCACAGAAGAAATGGAGTAGCCTTCATAATTAATAATATAGTGGCTAAATCAGTGCTTGGATACAATCCAAAAAACTATAGAATGATCTCAATATGAATTCAGGGTAAGCCATTTAACACCACAGTGATCCAAATATACGCCCCAACCACAGATGCTGAAGAAGCAGAAGTAGATCAGTTCTATGAGGATCTGCAGCACCTACTGGATAATACGCCAAAATGAGATGTTATTTTCATTACAGGAGACTGGAATGCTAAGGTGGGTAGTCAAACGACACCTGGAATTACAGGCAAGCATGGTCTGGGAGAACAAAATGAAGCAGGACATAGGCTGATAGAATTTTGCCAAGACAACTCACTGTGCATAACAAACACTCTCTTCCAACAACCTAAAAGACGACTTTATACATGGACTTCACCAGATGGTCGAGGCCGAAATCAGATTGACTACATCCTTTGCAGCCAAAGGTGGTGGACATCTATACAATCGGTAAAAGCAAGACTTGGAGCTGACTGTAGTTCAGATCATGAACTTCTTATTGCACAATTTAGAATCAGACTGAAGAGAATAGGGAAGACCCAGAGATCAGTTAGATATGAGCTCACTAATATTCCTAAGGAATATGCAGTGGAGGTGAAGAATAGATTTAAGGGACTAGATTTAGTAGATAGGGTCCCAGAAGAACTATGGACAGAAGTTCGCAACATTGTACAGGAGGCAACAACAAAAAACGTCCCAAAGAAAAAGAAAACCAAGAAGGCAAGATGGCTATCTGCTGAGACACTGGAAGTAGCCCAAGAAAGAAGGAAAGCAAAAGGCAACAGTGATAGGGGGAGATATGCCCAATTAAATGCAAAATTCCAGAGGTTAGCAAGAAGAGATAAGGAATTATTTTTAAACAAGCAATGTGCGGAAGTGGAAGAAGACAATAGAATAGGAAGGACAAGAGACCTCTTCCAGAAAATTAGAAAAATTGGAGGTAAATTCCAGGCAAAAATGGGTATGATCAAAAACAAAGATGGCAAGGACCTAACAGAAGCAGAAGAGATCAAGAAAAGGTGGCAAGAATATACGGAAGATCTGTATAGGAAGGATAATAATACCGGGGATAGCTTTGACGGTGTGGTCAGTGAGTTAGAGCCAGACATCCTGAAGAGTGAGGTTGAATGGGCCCTAAGAAGCATTGCTAATAACAAGGCAGCAGGAGACGATGGTATCCCAGCTGAACTGTTTAAAATCTTGCAAGGTGATGCTGTCAAGGTGATGCATGCCATATGCCAGCAAATTTGGAAAACACAAGAATGGCCATCAGATTGGAAAAAATCAACTTATATCCCCATACCAAAAAAGGGAAACACTAAAGAAAGTTCAAACTATCGAACAGTGGCACTTATTTCACATGCCAGTAAGGTAATGCTCAAGATCCTGCAAGGTAGACTCCAACAATTCATGGAGTGAGAATTGCCAGATGTACAAGCTGGGTTTAGAAAAGGCAGAGGAACTAGAGACCAAATTGCCAATATCCGCTGGATAATGGAGAAAGCCGGGGAGTTTCAGAAAAACATCTATTTCTGTTTTATTGACTATTCTAAAGCCTTTGACTGTGTGGATCATAACAAATTGTGGCAAGTTCTCGGTGGTATGGGGATACCAAGTCATCTTGTCTGCCTCCTGAGGAATCTGTATAACGACCAAGTAGCAACGGTAAGAACAGAGCACGGAACAACGGACTGGTTTAAGATTGGGAAAGGAGTACTGCAGGGTTGTATACTCTCACCCTACCTATTCAACCTGTACGCAGAACACATCATGTGACGTGCTGGGCTTGAGGAATCCAAGGCTGGAGTTAAAATCGCTGGAAGAAACATTAACAATCTCAGATATGCAGATGATACCATGTTGATGGCTGAAAGCGAGGAGGAGCTGAGGAGCCTTATGATGAAGGTGAAAGAAGAAAGTGCCAAAGCTGGGTTGCAGTTAAACCTCAAAAGAACCAAGATGATGGCAACCAGCTTGATTGATAACTGGCAAATAGAAGGGTTATACCTTGAAGGGTATCCGGAAGCTACAGCTGGTCCAGAATGCGGCTGTGCAGGCAATTCTAGGTGCCCCAAGATTGGAACATGTAACACCTCTCCTGCGCAAGCTGCATTGGATACCAGTTTGCTTCCAGGTCCAATTCAAGGTGTTGGTTATCACCTTTAAAGCCCTACATGGCATGGGGCCAGGCTACCTGAGGGACCATCTCATTCCCATCACATCGACCCATCCCACCTGGTCATGCAGAGAGGGCATGTTACGGACCCCGTCTGTAAGAGAACTCTGGTGGGGCCCAGGAAGCGGGCCTTCTCTGCAGTGGCTCCTGCCCTTTGGAACATTCTTCCCCCGGAGGTGAGGCAAGCCCCATCTCTCCTGACCTTCCGTGAAAAGCTGAACCTGGCTCTGCCATCTCGCTTGGGGCGGGAATGGGAGTAGTCATTCTTGGGGATGGCTGGCACCCTAAAATGGCCCTCATATTCACATGAACTGAATTAGAACTTTCATTGCCATCTGGATTTTATTTTATATTTATATCTTGCATTTATATCTAGATTTGATGTGTTATTTATGGTTTTATTGAATTTTAAATTTTTTACTTTTATTGTAAATCGCCCAGAGTCCCTCCTCTAGAGGGAGATTGTCAGTGGCAAAATTTGATGAATAAATAAATAAATAAATATTTGAACGTTGGCACTGCTCTTTCTTTAAAGAAAGTGGTCTTTCTTTTCCTGGTAGACTTTAAAGCGGCATTGGAAAACAGAGCTTAAAAGAGGTCCATATAGTCAATTTTATCAAAAGTTGCAGGGAATAAACTGAATTAACTGTTTCTGTTTGTTCTACTACAGTGCTTCTTAAACTTTTTTCTCTCAGAACCCTTCCCAGTTTTAAAAATTATGAAGGACTCTAAAAGAGCTTTTGTTTGTATGGGTTATATTTATGGATATTTACCATACTGAAAATTGAAATTGATGAATTCGCTGTCGCTACTGCTTCTCACAACTGTTTGATGGAATTTTAATACTGTATTATTTTTCAACATAGGCTGCCAAATAATTTTGATTTTGTGGACTCCTGAGAGTGTCTTGGGGGACCCTAGGACCACACTTTAAGAAACACTGTTCTAATAGACCTTCATTCTTGGGCAGATTACTTTTCTTGAAAAGTTCATGCAATGCATAAAAGGGTTCTTCTTTACAGAATATCATGTTTTTATGCAATAGAGCTTCCCCCCCCCCAATGTTACATTCTCCATCTCTCTGTCACACAGAAACACACAGACATACACACCTATATTCCATGATTAGATGGGAATGGTAGAAATGTTAGTGGATATCTAATGTCTTGGTGTTAATGTAGTATACAGGTTTGGAAAGCAAAGCAGAACTTTCTTAGACTGAGAATATGCTCCCTCCTATTTCCAGAAAACCCAAAATGCTGTATTGTTTGTGCTCTTTATTTGCTGTCTATTAACTTTTAAGGCTAACTTATTACATCCAGCAATGCCTGGACACACAGAGATATATACTTCTTTTTCTGCAGGTGCAACAGACTTACAGTCTTTTTTTTAATAAGAATTTTATTAAGTTTGAAACAAAGATAAAAACTACAAAAAAGGAAAAAAACCTAAAGTGTGAAACACAAGAAAAAAGAATTTTGAGGATTACATAAAGAAGTGACTTCTGACTTTCAACAAGAATATACAGCAATTTCCATAATCAATCCCTCGCTCTATATCAAACCAAGATCACATTATTTCTATAAATCATTCCATTAACACATTATAAAAATCACTAAATACAATTGCTCCTTCCCCTTATATTAAAAAAAGAAATATATAATATATAAACCTCCAAATCAACTTCCCCCCCCAAAAAAAACCTTCATTCAATTATTTCCTTCCTACCACTATTCTATACATTTCCGTCCACTACAATAAAAATCAAATTATAAAAACATATAAATTGTCTACTTTTATAATTAATAATACTATACCAATCTTAACCCTATTAAACCTAAAACCAAACAATTATTTATTTATTTGTTTGTTTGTTTGTTTGTTTGTTATAAGTATGTATGTATATGTAACTTATATGACCGCCCATCTCCCCCCATGGGGAACTCTGGGCGGTTCACATTATACCTTATAAATCTTAAAAATCAAACAAATCTTAAAAGCAATCCGGTAAATCTTAATCCAAATCATTTAAGAAAAATGGAGTCATACAAGCCTTAATATCAATCCAGATAAACAGTCTTAAATCTTTACCCAACTTCAAAATATACTAAAGCATTTACACATCTCCATATTACACACAAGGCATTTTTCATACAGAAATCAAACCGCCCAACTGCCCCCCTTAGAAACTCAGACTTCTCAGCAAAAAACCTCCCACAGAACAGAGCCACTTCTTTCCCAAAACATTCCCTCAGAAAAACAACTCCATTTGTAATTTGCAACTCAAAGTGTCCCTTTAACCCCTTCAACACCAAAATGTAATCGTCACCTGGCATTTCAACAAAGGCTTCAATCTCGCTGTCAGTAGACACATGTCTATCTTTGTTAAAATCTTCATCTTCTTCCACAACGTCCTCAGCCAGAAGACACATTTTAAAGCTGATATTTTCTGCAATGTCCCGAATATCTTGCAGAATAGCTTGACAGGCATCATAAAAAAAACTGTTTAAACTCACAACAAAGTTCACAATGGAACTCTGAGAAAATCTCCTTGAAATCCTCCATGTTTCAGGCAGTAGATTATGGCACCCCCTAGATACTTGACTAGTGAGAGCAGGAGTTAATGAGTTAATGGAAAATATCCAAAAGTTGTTAACACAAGAGAAAGTATGCTTACAAGCAGCTCCCAGGGAAAGTGAACAGAAAGCTGAAAACTCAAAACAGCAGATTCAACATGTAGGAAAATATTAAATCCTTCAAATTCAATACAAAAATAATAGCAGGGAGGCAATGATTTATTCTCAGTCCTCCTTTGTATTTAAATGGGAAAACAAGCCAAAGCTTTAAAAATAAATTAAAAATTAATCCAGAATAATGATAGGCAGCAAGAGATTTCGCTTCTCCTTGCTGTAGAAAGCCTCTCTTGGGGTACATAAACTTAAAAAAAAATTAGAAATGGGGTGGCTCGACTTAGTATCTCTTTAAGGTGCAGCGCGGCTTGGAAATGATGACGTCCCAGCCTCCCAGCGGCTCTTACCCAATCAGCACGAATGCTGTTTGCGATTCTCAGGCTGCAAATCACCGTTCTGGAGGACAGATGGGATGGTTCCGAGTGTTTTCCTTACTCTGAAAAAGCGCTCCTGGACTTCAGGAGGAACCAGCCTGAGCCCAAAAAAACTGCCACAATGCCAGTTCTGTCTGTGGAGCCCGCAGACAGAGCTGCTCAGTCGGCCAGGTTCCCACCGGAAGTTCAAGACTTACAGTCTTTAATGAAAATAAAAATAGAAGTAACTGAAAAGATTTAATCCACTTGCACAGTATGTAGTATGTTTTCCCCCTAGTTTTAGTGTTGAGCTATACAGCCTTAATTTTGATTATTAGGGTATAGGGCTAATATTGCTTTGTTGTTCTTTCCTGCACTGTAAACAGTCACCTGTTTCGATGTATATAAATTTTGGCTCCAGTGTATATCAATGGAGAGCTGAAGTAAATGTTTTTTTCTCCTACAAATTACGCTATTCTTTGTGACAGCATTCAATATCGGTTGATGAATGTCAAGCCTTTATGGATAAGACCTTTAATTTCCTAATGTTTGCAATTGGAAAAGCTGCTTTGGCTTGCATTGTATGTCCTGAATTCAGTGATCCGTATTATCACTAGTGAGCAAGTCAGCAATCTGCTAGTAATATTTCTGACATTTAGGCAGTAGCTGCAGCCATGGAACCTGTATTAAATGTTCACACTTCAATGGCAGGACCATAAAGTAGCAATAATGTGAAGTAGGGTATGCTTCTCCATTGCATTGCCATTCATAGCCTTAATTTCTCCTTACTATTCAATGTTCTGGGTAAGGAACATTGACTGGTGAAGTACTGGGGCTCCTTCAGAAGACCTTGGGATGCTGTCCAAGGTGCTATCTGTAGCTTGAATCATGTCAACTGGATTTCTATTTTCTCAGTGGAAACGTTTCGCTCCTTATCCAAGGAGTTTCTTCAGTCTGAGCAAAGTTGGTAAGGGAATCCTAAATATGTTTCTAGGTAGCTGTGTGACCTTACACCTGGGGCTAGGTCATGGTTATATTGAGATGTTATTTTAAGTCCTTTTATCATCTAAAGGAGGATCGTTAAAATCACCATGCTGCTGTTAAGCTTGTGAAATGGTCTTAATCTTCCTAGGCACAGAAGACAAAGCAGGGAGGAAGATGGGGGAAAGATTGTGCCTGAGGCCCCCACCTTTATTCAAGGAAGGATTTTCCAAGTTGGCATAAATGGATGTCCAAGGTGCTACTTTTCTTGATGTGCTGCAGTTCCAATGCCTAATGCTATATTTTAACTTTCCCAGGACAAAAATCCAAGATTCATAATTGGACAGTATATTCATTGGGCTGATCAAAAATGACACAAAAGAGCATCCTCATCTACAATTATTATTGTAATGCTTCATGTTCTGAGAAAATATGAGATAAAACAAAACAGAACTACATGTTCTTCAAAACATATGATATCTTGTTCATTCAGTAAAATCCTTCAAACGAAGCTTATAATTGCTATATCTAAGATAATATCTAAGATATTCACTTTGAACCAGGATACTATGCAGAGTTTGGTGTGCAAGGACTCTTGGCACACCAGAGAATCCTACACAGTAGATTTGAAGTTCATTCAATATTTATATCTTTGTTGTAATGAATAAGAGATGATGTTTTAACTCATTTTAGAGAAAGACAGACAGACATTGTTATGGAATCCGCTCTAAAGATATACCTGGACCTATATCATTAATACAGTACAGGATATCTTTTCTATCTCTATACATAGCCACCCTATCCTCCTTAAGTAAAGAAAAAAGATACGCAACAATAGGGAGTTGGCCAAAGAAATAATAGGTTGAAGGGATGTGGAAGCAGATACAAAAATGTAGACTGGCATTAGTACTACATTTTCTGGTAAGATTAAGCCTTCATAGATTTCAGACAACTGCCATAAGGATCAGAATATTGTAAGAGCAGAGCATGACACAAGTGCTGTCCCTCATTAATCATCAGGATCTGTAAATTAGAGCTACAATAAACCCTTGATTTTATGGACCTTTATTCAGTGACCTTTGTATGTAATGGATACAGTCTAGGTTTCAGGCAGTAATGGCCTTCACCCCAAGCAGTGAACACAGTCTGTCATTTGATGACTCAGTCCAGACAGTGTTTGTGCATTTTGTGTACTTTATGTAATATTTGTAAAATCCCATTCACCCTTTATCTCTAACAGATACTTTCCCTCTCTAGCAGTTCATTGAAATGAGAATGTTTTGGATATAATGTAGTGTAGTGTTTAAATTGCAGAGTTGGACCAGAAAGACCAGATTCAACTCCTCATTGACCATGAATTTGTGGGGTGATGGTGGCTTTTGGGGTTCCAGGCTTGAAGTAATCCAAACGTGTTGTAAGGCTAACAATATCTTTATTGATAGCATAAGGCAATAATGGATGTATGGTGCATTATTGCAAAAAGGAAAAAACAAAGCATAAGCAGAGTTCCATCACCAGAATGGAAAGAAAACATCATGGTCTGTGCAAAGACCAGGCATAGTTCATAGTGCCTTCTCTGTGACAGCGCCCGCCTTATGGAACATCTTGCCCCCGGAGGTGAGGCTGGCCCCTTCACTCCTGGCCTTTCGGAAGGCCATTAAGACCTGGCTCTGCCGCCTGGCCTGGGACAACGGAGGTAGTAGTGCCTCCTGGGGTTGGCTGGCCCCGTAGCAATATGACCTGTGCTACGGTCCCCAATCCATCTTGGATTTTATTTTATTTTATTTTATATTTGGATATATTTTTATACATTTTCTATCTTGTATGGTTTTAAATATTTTAAATTTTTAAATTTTAATTATTGTAACCCGCCCAGAGTCCCTTGTATGGGAGATGGGCGGGGAATAAATTAAATTAAATTAAATAAATAAATAAATAAATAAATAAATAAATAGTTACAGTTCAGGTACAAAGTACATGTAGATAGCGGTCTACATAGAAGTAGCATAGGAAGAACATAAGTGAGATGAATACCCATGGTTCATAGCTGAATTATACCCATGGTACACAATTCTGATTGGTTAATATGGGCTAGGCAACTCTTTCAGCCTAACATTTTGGTAACAATTGTACTTACTATAAACCGCCATGGGGTGGCGGTGTTGCATATTGGCTTTCCCTCGAGATTCTATTCTCATGGGAAAGTAACTGATAACGTTTTTGTTTTGACTAGATAGAGGAGCACATCTGGTGTTTACGCTTACAGCAGAGGGACTTGTAAATTTCCACTTTCCAGGCCAGATTCATAGTGTAGAAATTCCATGCGTTTTATTCTGCATAGAATAACTTTACCAAATAACTTTAACAGAATTTTGGGCCAGTCAACCCAATTTACCTCACCCAGTTCTTTTTCTGAGGATAAAATGAGAAGAATTTCCCATGTGTCCCATTTTCAGCTTGCAGAGGGAAAAAAGAATAATAAAGGAATAATGAAAAATAATAAAATAATAAAATAATAATGACTGATACTGTTGATGGGACAAATAGAGCTTTGTGCTGTTAATTTTAAGGCATTTGCATTGCTGTTATAACATCCTACAGCAGAGAAATTGTAAAGCATGCAATCATTAGCAGGCACCTGAAGGAGTGATGATTTTTGTATTTCCAACATTTATATACTCAGGTTTGTTTCCAGGGAAGAAACAGTAAAAAACAAATCAACAGTTGAAAACAGGGTAGCCATCAGGATTTCAAAATGTCTAGAGTATTTGGGGGAGGGGACACCCAAATGACAGAAAACACTGTAGATGCCATTGATATTTTTTTTTGCCATGGCCAAAGAAAGCCTCTCCTTGTCCTTCTACAGAGAAAAAGACCTTGATGATCTTGGATGGTAGGCAGGGAGATATATTATTTCAGATATCTGTGTCCCCAGCTGTTATACTGTGTCTGAATATGAGTGCTTTAAACTGTACTCAGAAAAAGCTCACTCATGATTTCCTTCGTGTGTTCCCAAAGGCATCAGGACAGGAATATACATAGTTATTGTGAGTAGAAGCTCCAAGGAGATCAGAATGCAAAATTTAGAAAGACCCTTGGGGGTTCCAACAGAGTGCAAAGGTAAAGATACCACTGAAGCAAGTCCAACTCTTGGTGACTTTGTGAACACATCCGTGCAATTTGCTTGAAAACCATATAGAAGTAATTTGTACTGCAACTTGTTTCTTGTTTGTTATGGATGCTTTCCACAACCTCCTCTTAAGGTGAAATGATGAGTAAAGATTATCTTAGATGTTAATGTTTCCTATTCAGAAGGGCAATTTGAAATTGAGATTTGCATTTCTTTCTATACAATATTTACGTAATTGAATAATGACATAAATGCTGCATGAGGCATTCATATCTTTTAATCCTTTAGAATGGGAAAAGTAAAAAATTGCTTCTAAGTGAGCATTATGAACCTCCTTCCTAGCAGCCATTAACTAAAAAAATAATTGTGGTTCAGAGTTTCCTAATGAGGATTTGTCAGCTTCTCAGACCACCCAGAAGAGGGGGGGGGGGCAATATGTCCCTGAGAGATGCATTTATTACAAAGAGCTTTTGTGATTCTGAAGAAAATGTTTAGCATGCAGCTTTACAAAGTACAGTGTGCATCTCTATGACATAAGTTGAAATACTGTTTTGAATGATTCTTCCCTCATTTTTTCAAAATGTCAAATTCCATAGATTTGGCCACAAATATTAATTCTGTTCCTGATGTGCACTCCAGGCAACAAACAATTTTGTGTTAGACTAATTATAGTTTAATTCATGGACATCCAATGAATATGATTGGCGGGAAACTGAGGAAAGACAAAAGAAACTGTTCTTTCACACAGCTCCTAATTAATTTCTTGGACTGGCTTCTGTGAGATGAGATGGGCACTGGTTAGCATATTCATGAAGGAACGGTCTATCTATGGCTGGCTGGTTCATGATCGATAAAGGCAGATTTAAATACCAGTCAAATACCAACAACAGAACAGAGCTACTTTTTAAAGGTAAAGGTAAAGGTTTCCCCCGCACATTTGTGCAGTCGTGTCCGACTCTAGAGGCCGGTGCTCATCTCCGTTTGTTAGCCGAAGAGCCAGCGTTGTCCGAAGACGCTTCCGTGGTCATGTGGCCGGCATGACGCGCGCGGAACGCTGTTAACCCTGTTGTAAAGGAAGCATGTAGTTGGCTGCTGTAAGAAAAAGATTTTTGTACCACATAGACTACATGCAGACTACCTTTTGCCTTCCAGATGTCTTAGACTACACTTCCCACAATCCCTTATCACAGATTGGGATTGATAGGAGTTGACGTTCAGAATATCTGGAAGGCATCAAATTGCCTACCCAACTTAATTTTTGTGTATGAAACAATGGAGAATTGGATGATTTGTTTATTTTGTTTATTGCCATATCTGCCACATCTCACAGGTCTTTGTGATATGGATTAGTTCTCCAGTCCTAGCTTTCTTTTATGCCATAATCTTGGTGGTTGAGTTTAAATTAGAAATCGCTATATGTGTGTGCGCCTGTGTCTGTATGTACATTTGTATGCCTATATATATGCTTACAAGTGTGCCCCATGGAATAAGAAGGCTTTATTAATGATATAGTTAGAAAAAAAGTAGCATAGATAATTTGGGACTACTATTTCTATGAGGCAGATGATACCACTTTGATGGCTGAAAGCGAGGAGGAGTTGAGGAGCCTTATGACGAAGGTGAAAGAAGAAAGTGCAAAAGCTGGGTTGCAGTTAAACCTCAAAAAAAAACCAAGATTATGGCAACCAGCTTGATTGATAACTGGCAAATAGAGGGAGAAAAAGTGGAGGCAGTGACAGACTTCGTATTTCTAGGCGCAAAGATTACTGCAGATGCTGACTGCAGCCAGGAAATCAGAAGACGTCTACTTCTTGGGAGGAGAGCAATGGCAAATCTTGATAAAATAGTTAAGAGCAGAGACATCACACTGACAACAAAGGTCCGCATAGTTAAAGCAATGGTATTCCCTGTAGTAACCTATGGCTGTGAGAGCTGGACCATAAGGAAGGCTGACCGAAGTGCCTTGGACTGCAAGAAGATCAAACCAGTCCATACTCCAGGAAATAAAGCCAGACTGCTCACTTGAGGGAATGATATTAAAGGCAAAACTGAAGTACTTTGGCCACATAATGAGAAGACAGGATACCCTGGAGAAGATGCTGATGCTAGGGAAAGTGGAAGGCAAAAGGAAGAGGGGCCGACCAAGGGCAAGATGGATGGATGATATTCTGGAGGTGACGGACTCAACCATTGGGGAGCTGGGGATGGTGACGGCCGACAGGAAGCTCTGGCGTGGGCTGGTCCATGAAGTCACGAAGAGTCGGAAGCAACTGAACGAATAGACAACAAAATTTCTATGAGAGAGCCAGTTTAGTGTAGTGGTTAAGGCACTGGGTTAGAAACCGGGAGACCGTGAGTTCTAGTCCTGCCTTAGGCACAAAGCCAGTTGGGTGACCTTGGGCCAGACACTCTTTCTCAGCTCTAGGAAGGAGGCAATGGCAAAACACTTCTGAAATCTTGCCAAGAGTAGTCCAGGCATTTGGCAGGAGTCAACAAGCTTTGTAACATATAATGTTTGGAAAAAATGATGGTTATTGAAAAAGAGGTTGACAGAAGACAAGGCAGCTAGACACTGTCGCTGAGGGCACAAGCAGGAGCCTACAAGAACTCAAGCAGTCAACTCAAAGATAGACTGTCTTGGCAAATCATTGTCCATCAGATCAAGATTTGGAAATGTGTGTCTCACCTCACCAGTTCTTAGCTCCTCCAGGCAAGGGTTTTTATATCTCATCAGCTAGTTTGTGCTAGATTTAAAAACAAACCTTAAATAAATTAAATTTTGGTCCAAGTTAAATTTAGGGAACATCAAATATAATCCTGCTTTATGCCACTCTGGTCATCATCCTGCCATTATGTGAATCCAAAGGGGAAGATACATGGGCCAAGGGTTCTTTGGTGATGTCATCTAGAGTTCTGCTGGCCTGCATTTCCTTCAGTGTTTTAAAAGGTATCCAAACCTTTGTTATTTCAGGAAGTCAATGGGGTTTTAATCTTTTTTTTACCATTTCCTCTACCCTTTTACCTGCTGGTGTTCTGGCTATATTATTTTTATTTATTTATTGGAATTTGAGGCCACTTAACTCCAAAAAGATTCTGGGCTTGCCGTATTTAAAAGAACACATAATTTAAAGAAACATGATCACCTGGACAAAACCACATAAATAACATCCAGGAAAAAAAAATGACAGGGGCTTCACAAACACCCTAACCCCAGGCCTGGGAACACAGCCAAGTCCTAAGAGAGTTCTGAAACACTTGGAAAGTGGGAGCAGTATGCATCTCCAAAGGGATGCTGTTGCAAAGGGCAGCGGTCTCAACAGAGAAGGCATGTTTCCTTGGTCCCACAAGACGACAACATTCAATTGAAGGGACGCAGAGCTCACCCACTCTGCCTGATCATACCAGATGGGCAGAAACAATTGGAGAGAGGTGGTCCCTCAAATAATTAGGCCTTATGCTATGAAGAGCCTTATAGCTGATGACCAGCACTTCGAATAGCACTCAAGTGGTAGCCAGTACACCTTACGAAGCAGCAATGACACACAGGCATAATGAGAAGAGACCATTACTGCCCACACCACTGCATTTTGGACCAGCTATAGCTTATGAATTTAGTTGTGTTGAGGATTCTGTGTTATTTATATTGCTTTAGGATGTTTCAGACAGGGGCGTGGTGGCTCAGTGGGTAAGACACCAGGCTTGTCAATCAGAAGATCGCAGGTTCGGAGGTTCGAATCCCTCGAGAGTGAGCTCCCGCACTAGCCCCAGCTCTTGCCAACCTAGCAATTCGAAAGCATGCAAATGCAAGTAGATGAATTGGTACCACTTTGGTGGGTAGGTAACAGCGTTCCGCATGCGTCATGCTGGCCACATGACCGTAGAAGCGTCTTCAGACAACGCTGGCTCTTTGGCTAAGAAACGGAGATGAGCACTGGCCCCTAGAGTCGGACATGACTGCACAAATGTGCGGGGGGAACCTTTACCTTTACCTAGGATGTTTCATGAATGTACTCTTTAGAATGACTGTGGAGTAGAAATATTACAGTGAAATACAGTTCGTATTTCCCATAGTTACCATGCTTATGGATAGCAAGGTGATTTGTCTCCACTATATATTCCATACCAATGTATTTATTTATGATGTAGCAATATTGGCTTTTATTATGATTGGATGATTGGATACTTTATGGCAATTTGCCAATTTTGTTTAATAAACTCTTTTTAAACAAGCCAACTTAACTTGAGAGGGGAGAGCAGAGGTATAAGAATCAGCTGTGATGAAATGTCTTCACTGATTTGGAGGCCCTTGTTTATTGAGCCAATACTGAAAACCCACCAATAAAGAAGACAGCAATGGAAAAAGCAGCCTCAGTGCCAACCAGGGATAAAAGCTTTTGTTCTTCATCTTTTCATTCAGTGTCTCCTTCCCCCAAGTCTTGGGAGGTTACTTATCATAAAGCAAGGACTGTGTTATTCTAGCATCATTACAGTACTGAAGCTTGGAGGTGTCTGCTTAATCAGTTACAGGTGGTCCTCAGTTAACGACCACTCATCCGGTGACCATTCAAACTTGCAATGGCGCTGCACGAGGGAACTTTCGACTGGTCCTTGAAGTTCCAGCCATCACAGCACCCCCACAATCACGTGATCGTGATCTGGGCACTCGGTAACCAGCCTGAATTTCCAACTGTCACAGCGTCCCGTGGCCACATGATCACAATTTGCAACCTTCCCTGCTGGCTTTCCACAAGCAAAGTCAATGGGGAAGCTGGCAGGCAGTCAGAAGTCCTGGTCATGTGAGGTCCTTGCTTAATGACCTGTGGTGATTCACTTAACAACAGTAACCAGGAACTGCTGGAACTGCCATCGCTAAGCAGTATGGTCACGTGACGTTGCACTTTACAACCACGTTGCTTAGTGATGGAAATTCTGGTCCCAATTCTGGTCGTTAAGCAAGAACTATCTGTATTTCTTTTCAGTTCCAGGTGCTTTGTCTAAGCACCTGTTTCAGGAAAAGGACATGGGCGAGCATAATTTATACACTGTCAGAATACTTAAGAGAATAGACCACAAGGTTCCCAAAGAATCATTTATTGCTTTTGTCCGAAGAAGTCATTCAGTAAAAACTGATTCTAAGAATAATAAATGAAGATTTAGCTTATCAGCAAATTCGTGAGTGATGAATGAGTAACGGTGAATTGAAAGAGAGAGAGAATTTGATTTTGTATTCAGTCCAAGTGGAAGCTATTTTCCTGATTTAATGATCCCTTATATTTTGGTTGAAAGAACATAACCTCTGTTATGATGGTATGCCAGGAAACGTATGGAAGAAATGGTTGCCTTATACATATTTCCGATGCTGAAGACAGTGTACAACTAATGTTTGTTCTGTCATGTGTTCTCCGTATAAAGTAGTCACTCTTTAATGTTTGCTGTAACTTATGAAGCAACAAATATCTTTTCAATTATTAATTCTTTTTATTTCCTTTGTGGTGACTACATAGTAGTATTACTAAGTCTGGAGAAGTAATTTGTTTGCACAGTTAGGACCTCTGACTGCAGTGATATATGAATACCATAAAATAAAGAATAAATAAATAAGATGCCTCATATAGTATCAAGTAACCTTGCTAATAAGAGAACAGGAAAATTCCATTAGAAATTAGTGTGATGCACAACAGCTTCCTTATAATCTTCTGATCCTTGAATAATAGTGTGTTTGTGTGTGTGTGGGGGGTGTCTGTAGTCTGGTTTCATTTACTCATCATCTGATTTCCCACTGTTAAAATGACAACAAGGCTGAGAATGTTGGAGAATTTTGTTTGGGCAGAAGTTATAGCAATTGGATCTATTTTGCACTTTCTGGACTATGGGTTGAAACAGTTTCTTTTTGGAATTGAGCACATATCCCCATTTTGTGATCCTGGCTTTTATGCAGCTACAGTATTGTGTATGTCAAGAAGTTTCATAGAAAAAAGCCAACTTTCTTGCTTAAAAAAATAGCAAAATTTTGTAGAAATGGGACAGATTGATGGTTAAGCATCTGCAAATCAAACTGGACCAGATAGGACCTCTTTTCAAGGAACCTTTCCTCTGAGTAAGTGCTAGGATATACTTATATATATATATACTTATATAAATATATTTTTATAGCTTTTTTAATATTAATTTTAATGTTTGTAAACCGCCCAGAGTCTACTGTCGTGGAGATTGGCGGTGATAAATTTGAATAATAAATAAATAATAATAAATACCTTAAAGTACTAGGCTTGCATTATCAGGAAGCTTAAAAATTTGACACTGACCCATCACATGATTTTGAATGGAAAATATTACATTTCCTTTCATAGCAGTTATTTCTCATGAAGAAAACAAGGTGTTCAATTTGCATCGAGAAGTGATGTGGATATGGTGCAAATACTACTAGGTAAAGGTAAAGGTTCCCCCCGCACATTTGTGCAGTCGTGTCTGACTCTAGGGGCTGGTTCTCACCTCCGTTTG
Source organism: Charina bottae (assembly GCA_023362775.1). Taxonomy (NCBI): domain Eukaryota; kingdom Metazoa; phylum Chordata; class Lepidosauria; order Squamata; family Charinaidae; genus Charina; species Charina bottae. The sequence goes on along the minus strand of JALMGJ010000002.1, from coordinate 49,549,929 downwards.
TTAGCCGAAGAGCCAGCGCTGTCCGAAGACGCTTCTGTGGTCATGTGGCCGGCATGACGCGCATGGAATGCTGTTACCATCCCACCAAAGTGGTACCTATTCATCTACTTGCATTTGCATGCTTTCGAATTGCTAGGTTGGCAAGAGCTGGGGCGAGTGCGGGAGCTCACTCCGTCATGCGGGGCTAGGGATTCGAACCTCCGAACTTGCGATCTTCCGATCGACAAGCCTGGCGTCTTACCCACTGAGCCACCATGCCCCTGCAAATACTACTACTACTACTACTTATATTAAAGGGTCATTATTTAATAAACTTGTGAAGACTCACTGCAGGGACTTAAAAGTTACTAGTAGTCAGTTGCTCAGCACAATCACTGTTATTCAGGAGACATAATGCAAATGAAAAACTTGAAATGTTCATTTTGTGTGTGTGTGTGTGTGTTGCTGTTGGGGGGACTTTTCATGGAAATAAACTTGCCCTTTGCAAACTGCAACTCACATAATGAAATGTTCAGGAAACTTGCTTCTCAGAGGAGGAAATTGCTGTGTTGGTTCATGAGCTAAACTTAGCAAGCAAGAAATTAAGACAAGTGTTTAGGTGAGAAGGCTGAACAAAGGGAAGAGAAAGAAGGAAAGGAAGAAAGGACTTTTCACCTTGTTTTCTAGTTTCACCTAAAATAAAAATGTGCTCAGTTCACAAACCTTTAGAAATTTATCAGTGTAGATTTGACTCCGTAGCTTGAATCATGTCAACTGGATTTCTATTTTCTCAGTGGAAACGTTTCGCTCCTTATCCAAGGAGCTTCTTCAGTCTGAGCAAAGTTAGTAAGGGAATCCTAAATATGTTTCTAGGTAGAAACATATTTAGGATTCCCTTACTAACTTTGCTCAGACTGAAGAAGCTCCTTGGATAAGGAGCGAAACGTTTCCACTGAGAAAATAGAAATCCAGTTGACATGATTCAAGCTACAGACAATTCCACCTGGATGACTGAGAACCTTCATAGACATAGATTTGACTCCATTGTAATCAATGACCGGGGTTTCCAGGCGAGAGCCAATCGCGCACACTGTGGGGTGGGGTTTGCAGGCAGGAGCCAATTGCGCGCACCGGGGGGGTTTGCAGGCAGGAGCCAATCGCGCGCACTGGGGGCGGGGTAATCACGTGCACCTGGGGGCGGGGTTTGCAGGAGGGAGCCCCACGGCCCACTTCCTAACAGGCCCACAGGTTGGGGACCCCTGGTGTATAGCAACTCCATTAACTACATATTTCCATACTTTACTCTCCTTGCTTCTATCACATCCATAAACTGCTTCATACATTGCTTTTTATTCCATAAAGTTCGCACTTCAGTTTTCCGCTTCCTTTCTACCCATTCTCTCTTCCTTCACATATTTGTTTTGCAATTTGATTCTAAATCATTTTCCCTAAATGACCAAATTATGACACTTCTTTTGTACTGGCAACTCACTTCTATATTTAGTCCACATTCAGCTCCTGTTCATTGGAAGATTAATCTATGTACTAATACTTTCTCATGTAGTACTCATACTTTGTCTTCCGGCAATAATTCTATTTTCTTTCCTTTTCTTCCATGTCCATTTTCCCCCAAGATCCATTCTTGACACTACCAAAACACAGCCTGCCCCACCTTTTAAAACCTCCTTGTAGCCTTAACTCTTCATCATAAACAACCAATTCATTGTCTTCAAAAGAATCAGAGTCAGAAATGTGTAAGGCATAAAATAGTGGATTCTAAAAGTAATGATGCTTAATATGCTTTGACATATAATGCCTCTCTTGGTAGCGCTATGACACTTTTCTGCCAGGTGCTTTCTGGATAATTCAGTTACAAAAAGTATTCAGGTACTAGAATGCAGCTGCAATTATGGTCAGTGCAATTGGCCTGGAGCTGGAGAGACTGAAAAACCTGAAATGCGTTTGAGTTCCTTCTGCCCAGCAACAGAAGCCAATCTCTCTGCTTCCTGGAGCTTTCTTTTACGTTGATTGAGTGGGAGAGGAATCAGACACTGCAGGATTCAAAGCTTTAAAACATACTGGGTGACCAACCATTGTACTGCTCCTAATCAGGCTACTTCTCATAGTATGATTCAGGTTTATACCTGAAATGCCACATATGCATCTGGTAAGGAAAGTAGGCAGAACAACTGTCCTGGGGGCAGAGCTGGTTGCCTTGAGTGAAATAGTCCTGGGTGTCTGAAGCTTTTAAGCTTCTGTTTGGTGTCTGAGGTCATTCTCCAAAGAATTGCAAAAAAAAAAAAAAAAAAAAATCCAGAATGCCTCATCTGCATCTAGAAGAAAATGTTCCACAAAATTAGACATTAGGCTCTCTCTTTTCAGTTCATACGTTAGGACTTTGATTTGGTTTCTTGATTTTCACATTATTTTGACACACTTTTCCCTATTCCTATACACAGGTGTGGTACGTTATTTAACTCACTATACTGCCAACCACCAATCAGATCCATGCTTTATCAGGAGCAGGTGAGTTTAAACTGTGAGGCTTTGTGGGTGGAAAGGCCATCTCATGAAACCTTTATTTGTTAGAATTGCTTTTCTCCATGAAGTGGGGGAGTGGAACTGATTGTTCTCTACCTTTTTCATATGGAGAAAATAGTTTCAAAAACAATGCTCAGGTCAGCAACTGGTCAGAGATAAAGGTTTTTCTCTGCTGAGAAAAAGAGGATTTCTGTGTATGGTGCAGGAGCTGATCAAAGACAGGGCTGTCAAGCTCAGCCGGGCCTGGAGGAGGGCCCAAGAAAAGGGGGAAAATGCCAGCAGGTCATCTCCAGCCATAAGCTGGAACTTCCCCATGTTTGGTCCCTGCTGATTGAAATTGGCTCTCCAGCTTTCCAGCAGAGGACTTTTTAAGGTGGTTCTGGAGACACCAGGAATGGAGCCTGGGGCTTCTTGTATGCAGAGCTTCTACTCTTATTACTGAATTCATAACCGCAGGAAAACTTTTGGAAGATGTGATTGATTTTCTGCAATGGAACTCTGGCCAGATTTTGTTCACAAGGTGTCTGACTTTTTCATGACTTTTTGTATTGTCATGTCATGAAGACTAAAAATGTAACCACTTTTGATCCAGTGGCCAAGAGTTGTTGGAATTCTTTTAGACTGATTTTTTCCCTCTTGGAACTTTTTGACAGACTTGTTTGCTTTTCTTGAATTGCATTTGGTGTTTAAATATTGGAAATCACATGCATCTGTATAAATTGGGGAACTTGTGTTAAAATAGTAATAGCCTTCTGCAGACTGTATAGGTAAATATTCATATAGAGTGTCCTTTGTGCTCTGCTCTAGATATTTCATTTGTAAAAATGGGATGGGAGAAGAGAATGGTTCTGAAATGCTATCTGTTGCCTGATGGAACAAAATGAAAAAATATTCCCTGTGTTAGGAATATTGTTTCTTCTGGAGCTCATGTATCCTGGACACTTTGCTGACTTTCTTTTCTCTGCTTATGTTACAAACAGTGCTTATATAAATAAACCAATCTTTCTCATCTCATTATCTCCATTTCATAACTACAGGTAGTCCTTGCTTAACAACCATTCATTTAGTGATGGTTTGAACTTACAACAGTGCTGGAAAAGACCTACTTATGACCAGTCCTCACACTTACGACTATCGTAGCGTCCCCACGGTCACATGATCGAAATTTGGGTGCCTGGCAACTGGTTCACATTTATGATCGCACAGCATCCCGTGGTCACATGATTGCCGTTTTCGACCTTCTCGGCCGGCTTCTGGCAAGCAAATCAATGGGGAACTGTGTGATTCGCTTAATGGCCACATGGTTTGCTTAAGAACCGCAGGGATTCGCTTAATGACCGCCACAAAAAAAGGTTGTAAAGTCAGGTCGGATTTGCTTAATTTGCTTTGCTTAGCAACCAAAATTCCAGTCCAAATTGTGGTTGTTAAGTGAGGACTACCTGTAGAGGATGAGGCAGAGAAAGATAGGGGAAAGCAGAAGTGAATTTTGTCTGATACAAGAAGAAAGTATTTTTTTCTGCATACAAGCTAATTTTTTTCCAAAGATACGTGTTTCTTAGTTTTGCATATCTAAATCTATAACTATTTATCTACTAAAGAATTTTTGGCTATGTGATATCAATGCTATATGACAGGAAAATATTATATTTAAGGCCATTCTACAAATTTCTATAATCTATGTATTGTTTTAGTAAACAAATATGATGTATAAGTTGTACTAGAAAATACAGCCAGTTACAAGTTCACACTTGGGTTTGTAAGGAGTTTGTTTTCAGGTGTTTGGATTCTTACATAATGTTACCATCCTTACTTTGTCTATAAGGAATCTTATTAATTCATATTAAATTGCTTGAATGTTCTAAGAAATAAGAGCCAATGTAATAGAGACATCCCAGCTGAACTGTTTAAAATCTTGCAAGATGATGCTGTCAAGGTGATGCATGCCATATGCCAGCAAATTTGGAAAACACAAGAATGGCCATCAGATTGGAAAAAATCAACTTATATCCCCATACCAAAAAAGGGAAGCACTAAAGAATGTTCAAACTATCGAACAGTGGCACTTATTTCACATGCCAGTAAGGTAATGCTCAAGATCTTGCAAGGTAGACTCCAGCAATTCATGGAGCGAGAATTGCCAGATGTACAAGCTGGGTTTAGAAAAGGCAGAGGAACTAGAGACCAAATTGCCAATATCCGCTGGATAATGGAGAAATCCAGGGAATTTCAGAAAAACATCTATTTCTGTTTTATTGACTATTCTAAAGCCTTTGACTGTGTGGATCATAACAAATTGTGGCAAGTTCTTGGTGGTATGGGGATACCAAGTCATCTTGTCTGCCTCCTGAGGAATCTGTATAACGACCAAGTAGCAACGGTAAGAACAGAGCACGGAACAACGGACTGGTTTAAGATTGGGAAAGGAGTACGGCAGGGTTGTATACTCTCACCCTACCTATTCAACCTGTACGCAGAACACATCATGCGACATGCTGGGCTTGAGGAATCCAAGGCTGGAGTTAAAATCGCTGGAAGAAACATTAACAATCTCAGATATGCAGATGATACCACTTTGATGGCTGAAAGCGAGGAGGAGTTGAGGAGCCTTATGACGAAGGTGAAAGAAGAAAGTGCAAAAGCTGGGTTGCAGTTAAACCTCAAAAAAACCAAGATTATGGCAACGAGCTTGATTGATGACTGGCAAATAGAGGGAGAAAAAGTGGAGGCAGTGACAGACTTTGTATTTCTAGGCGCAAAGATTACTGCAGACGCTGACTGCAGCCAGGAAATCAGAAGACGTCTACTTCTTGGGAGGAGAGCAATGGCAAATCTTGATAAAATAGTTAAGAGCAGAGACATCACACTGACAACAAAGGTCCGCATAGTTAAAGCAATGGTATTCCCTGTAGTAACCTATGGCTGTGAGAGCTGGACCATAAGGAAGGCTGAGCGAAGGAAGATAGATGCTTTTGAACTGTGGTGTTGGAGGAAAATTCTGAGAGTGCCTTGGACTGCAAGAAGATCAAACCAGTCCATACTCCAGGAAATCAAGCCAGACTGCTCACTTGAGGGAATGATATTAAAGGCAAAACTGAAGTACTTTGGCCACATAATGAGAAGACAGGATACCCTGGAGAAGAAGCTGATGCTAGGGAAATTGGAAGGCAAAAGGAAGAGGGGCTGACCAAGGGCAAGATGGATGGATGATATTCTGGAGGTGACGGACTCAACCATTGGGGAGCTGGGGATGGTGACGGCCGACAGAGGGCTCTGGCGTGGACTGGTCCATGAAGTCACGAAGAGTCGGAAACGACTGAACGAATAAACAACAAATAGAGACATTTGGCTAGGATGAGCAGACCCAAATCAAGACCTCATTCAGTCAGAGAATTCATTGACTGACTTTGAACCATCACTTTCTCTCAGTTGGATCTAACTCACAGGGTTGTTGTGAGGATTAAATTAAGGGAGATTCCCAAGTAAGGTACCTTGAACTACAAGAGGAAAGCAGAATGTAAATGTTAATCAACAGCACAACAACAGCAGCAGCAGCAGCAAACAAACATGGAGACCAGGTGTATAGAAGTCAAGAGAGAGTGTCCATTTATGGCACATTATTATACTGCATTTAGTATATAATGGTGTGTTATATACTGCATTTAGTATACTGTATAAATGACTTGAGCACATACCATGAATGTGAAGAATCTAAAGAAGTAAATGAATTCTCAAGTGTCGTTTGAATGTAATCCTTTAAGACTCCTACGCAACATACTTCATAAGAAACCCTTGCTTTAATTTTTTCTCCCTTTTTAAAGTGTTTTTTTTATTTATGCAACAGTATTTTCTTTCTGTTAACAAAATTAGATACATATATGCAATCCTAGCTTCAGATCCAATTTAGCAAGGATTCTGTAATTATGTTTTAGGAAGCAGGGTGGTGAGAACATTGTGAGGCATCCAGAGACGGATGTCTTGTCATAGCTATATTTTAAATATTATTTTCTCTGCTGTCTGATCACCCTTTCACTCCTGAGCACTCTTTAAGGAGGTGGTGGTTTTAAAACAGGGCTTTCCAAAGTGCCGCCGCTGGTGACACGTGAGTGGTGGCGGCGGCGGCACGCGCACGGCGGCAGCGCGGGGGGGCACACGTGCACTGCGGCGGCGCAGGGGGGCGTGCGGCGGCACGCGCACGGCAGCAGCGCGGGGGGCGTGCAGCGCGCGCGTGTGTGCATGGTGGTGGCTGCAGCGGCTGCCGCTGCCGCCATGCACACGCGCGCCGCCGCTTCCGGGTGGTGTGGCGACACACTTTTGTGTCGTGACACACAGTTTGGAAAGCTCTGTTTTAAAAAGTGGAACACCTTTTAAAAATCTATAATTCATAATTTGAAGGTTAAAAAGGACACTTTCTCCTGTTTTGAATTTGTTATTTTGATTCTGATGTCAATGGGCTACAATCTGAATATAGACCTATGATGCTAATGGGTTTACTCATATGCACTTGTTAATCCCCAGTAACCCCATTTGTTCTCTAGGGCAGGCATGGGGCAAGGCACTGCTAGAACTATGCAGAAGATGGTTGAGGGTGAAGAGGACAGAAATAGAAATATATTTTTTCCAAATATATTTTTTTTATCCTTGAACATTATGGTAGTTCCTGCTACCCAGCACTGGGAATACGCATTGGATTTATTGAGACTGTAAATCCAGTGAACACCTGTATTAATGCAAACAAATAAACAAGAACAAGCTACGGAAACATGCAGGGCATGGCTTCTGGAATTCCTTCCAACCCTTTTGGCAGCAGTGGCCCTAAGAGGTATCTGTACTTGCTCCTGTGTAATGAAGTCTTCGTGTGTACATGTGCACTGGGAAATAAAAAGGTAAAGTTTCCCCCTGCACATTTGTGCAGTCGTGTCCGACTCTAGGGGCCGGTGCTCATCTCCATTTGTTAGCCGAAGAGCCAGCGTTGTCCAAAGACACTTCCGCGGTCATGTGGCCAGCATGACGCACGTGGAACGCTGTTACCTTCCCACCGAAGTGGTACCTATTTATCTACTTGCATTTGCGTGCTTTCGAATTGTTAGGTTGGCAAGAGCTGGGGCAAGTGCGGGAGCTCACTCCGTCATGCGGGACTAGGGATTCGAACCTCCGAACTTGCAACCTTCCGATCGATAAGCCTGGTGTCTTAACCGCTGAGCCACCATGCCCCTCACTGTATTTCCACTGGGAAATACAGGATTTTTAATAACAATTGACTATCCTGCTCCAATAAAACAACACATTTAATAAATCAACAACAAAAATGTAAATTCACCTCACAGGGTGGTTTTTCTGGGGAAAATAGGAGGGGGAAGGAGTAGTTTGCCGCCTTGAGTGATTTATAAAAATTAAAAGGCGGGATAAAAATTAAATAAATAAAATTAAGATATTCCTGATCCCAGGCAACATGTTGTTTTTGTTCCTCTCACTCCCCAGTAAAGTATCTTCTTTGTATATCTTGCCTTAAATGTTTTTTTTAATTTGCTCAGGAAATGTTGATAATGGAGTCACCCTATCCATTTAAATAAATGGGGGAGGACAAGGCTGCTTTTAGAAAGCCCCATTGCAGGAGGGTTCTTTCATTTTACAGCAATTCAGCACATGGCTTTTTGCTCTAGTGGATTGGGGTTGAAAGGAGCAGCTGCTTGAATGGGAAAAGGGCAAACTAAGCATGTCCTTTGTTTTTCTCACCCACCCACATTTTTAAGTCTGTTCTGGGCATGCATCTACTTGCAAATAGGTGCATAGAAAGGCTATATGCTGCAGTGTCTGAGCAGAGAAAAGCATCTGAATAAAAGTGTGTTTGTGTAAGAATTCAACACGGGTAAAATTTAATCAGTCATTATCATCCCTGGATATTGCAAGAAGGCATCTATATCATAGGCACTGTGCAATTCATGATCCTTTTCTTTTGAAAAATAGAACCCATACAGATTAATGCCCATTAACATTTCCAATTGTTTCTGAGTTAAGCCAGCTGTTATGAAATATTTTAAATGATGCCTGTAACACCAGGAAATGTAAGAGATAAGTTTAAGGCTAGCAAGTTCAGAAAAGTCAGAATAATGTACTAATATATATGTAAGTGTTCCAAAAGTAACAAACTACTCTTTCTGTTATTTTTGTTGTGTTTGTTATTCCATGGCTCATCTGGATTTGATCAGCCCCATCCTTTCTGCTGCTACCACACCAGAACAGTGGTTGTGTTGTCTCAATGAAGGCCAGATTGAAACCCTATAAAGAGTGGTCATCTGATGGCCTCGGAGCCCCACTTATCTCTCAGAAAGTGCAAGTCTGGGTCTGGACTAGAATGTCAATGTTTATTACTAAGGTAGTGATTCTTAGATAATTTTACGGTCTCCTGAGAAAGTTAGGTCTCATTTCTCTTTTATTCAGTTATACCACAGGTACAAACAGTACCTTGTCCAAGTTTTTCCTAGCAAGGCCACCTTCCTCAGAACAAAGTGTAAACTCTCAGCCAATATCTCTGGTTAATGTCAAGCAAACATAACACACTAAAATATATACAGTATGAACAACCAAGCAGTTGGTACATGTGCAAAGGTTCTGCACATCTTGGCTCTTGAATGTTTCCATGCTATAGGCATTGGCTTTGAATATGTATACCCTGGGTCCATAACCTGCAAAACCAAGTCCCTTGCATATGTCGATGAAGGTTCTCAGTCATCCAGGTGGAACAGTCTGTAGCTTGAATCATGTCAACTGGATTTCTATTTTCTCAGTGGAAACGAAAATCCTTCCTTGAATAGAGGTGGGGGCCTCAGGCACAATCTTTCCCCTATTTTCCTTCCTGCTTTGTCTTCTGTGCCTAGGAAGATTAAGACCATTTCGCAAACTCAACAGCAGCATGGTAATCTTAACGATCCTCCTTTGAATGATAAAGGGACTTAGAAATAAACATCTCAAATAACCATGACCTAGCCCCAGGTGCAAGGTCACACAGCCACCCTAGAAACATATTTAAGGATTCCCTTACAAAGTTTGCTCAGACTGAAGAAGCTCCTTGGATAAGGAGCGAAACGTTTCCACTGAGAAAATAGAAATCCAGTTGACATGATTCAAGCTACAGACAAGTCCCTTGCAGCCCCCCAAAGTCTTGGGTGCAGCACTCTAAAACATCCAGAACCTGTTACCTTAACTGTCTGTGTAATGTGACAGAAGGGGAAAATGATTAAATACATGGCTGGAGAGAAACTGGATTAATACTTTTGGGGTGTGATCCCCCAGTCACTTTGTAATTTATATTGTAATGAAAATGGATTTCTAAACTGTTACATTTTATTATTGTGCATATACAATGAGCAATCAACACACCACCTCAAACGTACAAGGGGAAAAATGGTTGTTGGGGAGGGGAGGAAAGAGGGAGGAATATGTTGGAGAGTTGGAGAGAAAAGTTAGTCAACCAGTGTTCAATTAGATTAGGTTATTTCATATACAGTATTTCTATACATCTGGAGATGTTTCCCTCCTTTTCCTTTGTTGTGTTGTATTAGTTTGTTTTCTTTCAATCTATCTTTAACCACATTTTTTTTAACGAGGAAACACTTCTCACAATTCAGTGCAGGAATAATAGACGTGTAAGTGTACAAATGGCTGTGAGAGCTGGACCATAAGGAAGGCTGAGCGAAGGAAGATAGATGCTTTTGAACTGTGGTGTTGGAGGAAAATTCTGAGGGTGCCTTGGAATGCAAGAAGATCAAACCAGTCCATACTCCAGGAAATAAAGCCAGACTGCTCACTTGAGGGAATGATATTAAAGGCAAAACTGAAGTACTTTGGCCACATAATGAGAAGACAGGATACCCTGGAGAAGATGCTGATGCTAGGGAAAGTTGAAGGCAAAAGGAAGAGGGGCCGACCAAGGGCAAGAGGGATGGATGATATTCTGGAGGTGACAGACTTAACCATGGGGGAGCTGGGGATGGTGACGGCCGACAGGAAGCTCTGGCGTGGGCTGGTCCATGAAGTCACGAAGAGTCGGAAGCGACTGAACGAATAAACAACAAAAAGTGTACAAAATGATGAAACATACTGTATTGTTGCCTTTTCCCCCTGGTTCTAATACCTTAGACCTGGGAAACATGAACAATCACCCTCCCTTTTGCAGAAGGTGATAGAGAAGGTCTTGGCACAGCAATGACAAAGAACTTTCAATGAAATAGGTTACCTAGACCTCCTGACAGCCAGGATTCAGACCTGATCATGGAATGGAAAATGCACTGGTTACTTCACAGATAATTTATGGTGGAAGCTGTTTGCTCTCTTAGCGTCCTTCAAACTATCCAACATAGCATACTTCTGGCTTACCTGTGATAGCTAGGAGTTCAGGACACTGTTTTGAGGTAGTTCTGTTCATTTCAAGTGGGCATTCAGAACTCGTGATCATGGGGGAAGAGATTGGGCTCTCAAGCACTCTAAGTATGGGAAGCTGTAGAGAGTAGGGAAGATGATCTTGATGGAAATATGGAAGAACCATTACCTAGGCAAAGAGGGCTGAAACATTCTTTAAATCTCAGGAAGCAGGATAATATTCAGAAGCCGCTCAAACACAACCTTAATTCACTGAACTATAAGGAGGAGGATGTACAGCATAATGAAGCTTGCACGATTCTGTCATTATAGCCAATCTCAATAAAAGTAGTTTTAGTCCTCCTGTGAAGTTGATTTCCTCTTCTGGTCTACCTAGTGGGGCTGGCAGAAGCCTTAGGGTTAGTCTTCAACCCCATTTTATTTAACATCGGTGTGAAGCCTGGGATGATTGTGTCCAATTAGATCCATCCCAGTCCACACTGAAGATGCAGCCATAAACTTCGTGCTGTGTTTGTAAGCTTGCTGAGTTATCTGGCTTGCCACTGTGGGCCTTCGACAGATCCAGCAAGGCAGAAGTTTGTATTTTTGTGCAAATGTAAATGTGTATGGATGAGTAAGAGGATTGACAGAGATGAGATGGATTTCTGTGGCCTGCCTATGTGTCCAGCATAGAAAATAGGTGAATTGCTTGGAAAGGAAGGTTTCTATGTGGCCATCATAGAAATGCAGTAGTCTTCATCTTCCTTTCTCAGCCTTCCACAGGGCTAGTTACTTTTGTTGGTTTATTTTATCTGCTTGGTTTAATATATTTTCAACTAGATGGTGCTTATGCACGATCTCCTGACTGTTAATACATAAACTGGATTGCCACCACTTCAGATGCTTTCTAAAGGGGAAGTCATTGCAAGGGATGCTGAATGACACAAAATAGAAGTGTGAGATGTTTCACCTCATTGTTTCCTTTATTTACATTAGGAGATTGAAAAACCATTTGGGTATACTTTCCTTTTTTTCATATATGTCTATATCTCTTCTCAGTTTACTGGCTTCTGACAATATTCAAGTGAAGGCATAATGTTTTGCTCCATTATGATGCATCCCCACACTGTAGCTCATATCAGATTAAACATAAATGAATTTATATTGTTGAAATATGAGCTTAATTGTAGATTTTTTTTCCTGGGGGCGTGGAGCAGGTGAGCTTGAGACTGGTATCACCGTTACTTTACACCAAGGCTAGAGGAGGAACCTTAGTGTAAGTTTGATTACCAGGTTTTGTAATTATATTACAAAGAGGTAAGAGAGAGGTAAGAACATGATTCAGTAGGAAGCAAACAGGTTCTAAACACTTTCTGAACATGAAGGAGATTTTAGAAGCATTTGTTTGTTTTTTAAGAACACAAGGAGGATTCCATTCTAAGACGATATAGGTAACAACTGACATATTGTAAGATTTCTCTAGGGTCTCATGGTTTATTAATGTCTAATTGAAAGTTAAGATAATGTGATAGATACTGATGCCCAGCTACCATTTAAATTCAGTTTAGCTAAATTGGCAAGAAATTTATCAGCAGTAACAAATTTATTTAGCAGGAACATAAGTGTAATAAATTTAATAGCAACTGATCTAGGTAGAAGATTAATAAAATACCCAACTTTAAAAAGTTACTTAATTAAATGAAGGTAGACATTCCATTATGCTCTAATGGAATAAATAAATGTTGAAATATATCTCTAAATATTTATTTTATTTTATTTAATGCAGTTTTATACTGTTTCTCATTAATAAAGCAATCTTGAAGTGGTTTGCAGTAAAAGAGTACACTAATACTTTTATTCAGCCAATTTATTAACTGAGTACTTAGCTCCTCTGTATATTCACAGGTATCTGCAGCAAATTGAGATTACATCAAAATGATGTCACATGCGTGGTGATGTCATGACACAAATCCTGCCATTACATAGTTGTGTCCCAATGTCTGACGAATCATGCCCCCATTGCCCTCTGCAGATGCCTGTTTAATAGATCTGCTGATATCTCATTATCTTCTTTCATGTAAGGAATAATACCCAATGTTTTGTCATTTATTAATATGAATGCATGTGTAATTATTTTTATATTGTAATTATTCATCTTTTATGGTCAGGATATTGACATATCTGTATTAGTTATAACACTTCCAATCTTAGATATCTCAACAAATATTAAATTGAACATTTCACATATGAGCAGAATATCTACCTTGAACTGATTTCTTTAAGTTGTAAGTCCAAATGCAAATGTAATATATGATTTCAAGGTCAGCTAAAATTTTGAAAACCTGAGATCATGAGAAGGAAAGAAGGCTTACATTGAAAACAAAAAGCATTCTGTTGGTTGAGTCTGGATGTAAGGATGTGCTCATTTGGAATATCAACACTTGCTTATGATGATGATATTTTGTAAATATTAATTACATTTTTTGAAAAATCTACAGGTAAAATAAATCTTACAAATGAGGAATTAGACTAAACTTTCAGCCAATACTACCCATAAACTTGAACAAAATGCTATATCTTTAGGACTCATTTTTAACTTAGGAATCGGTTAAAAGTTGTGGCTTGTTTTAGGACAATAATCTGCAGTTTGGAACTTTGGCTTCTTGTTTTACTGATGAGAACTATATGTGATGCGCAAACAGGAACACATTCCAGGTTTATTTCTGGCTTATTCATTGACCCTTTCCAGCTCCACAGATGTATATGCTAAGAGGAGCAAAACAGAGGAAGAACAGACCAGAAATTCACCAGAAAAGCCATGATTGCTATCTTGTTGTTGTTCAGTCGTTTAGTCATGTCCGACTCTTCGTGACCTCATGGACCATAACACGCCAGGCCTTCCTGTCCTCCACTGCCTCCTGGAGTTTACTCAAGTTCACGTTCCTCACATCGGTGATGCTATCTAACCATCTCATCCTCTGCCGTCCCTTTCACCTTTTGCCTTCAGTCTTTCCCAGCATCAGGGTCTTTTCCAGTGAGTCCTCTCTTCGCATTAGGTGGCCAAAGTATTTCAGCTTCAGCTTCAGTATCTGTCCTTCCAATGAGCAGTCACGGTTGATTTCCTTTAGGATTGAGGGATTTCTATGCTCATCCTCAAAACACATTCTGGTTTGTTTCTGGCTTGTTCAAATTATTATTAAACCATATTGTTGCTTATATGTGATATGTGTATTGAAACAATTACTATGTATTGTATTTGTCCATTACTGATTTTGAAATCTAGTTCAAATGCATAATCACTTATATAATACATTAAGCATAAACTGATTTCACCACAAAGTTTATATGTCTATGAAGGTTCTCAGTCATCCAGGTGGAATTGTCTGTAGCTTGAATCATGTCAACTGGATTTCTATTTTCTCAGTGGAAACGTTTCGCTCCTTATCCAAGAAGCTTCTTCAGTCTGAGCAAACTTTGTAAGGGAATCCTTAAATATGTTTCTAGGGTGGCTGGGTGACCTTGCACCTGGGGCTAGGTCATGGTTATTTGAGATGTTTATTTCTAAGTCCCTTTATCATCCAAAGGAGGATCGTTAAGATTACCTTGCTGTTGTTGAGATTGCGAAATGGTCTTAATCTTCCTAGGCACAGAAGACAAATCAGGAAGGAAAATAGGGGAAAGTTTGTGCCTGAGGCCCCCACCTCTATTCAAAGAAGGATTTTCCAAGTTGGCATAAATGGATTCCTTGACCCCTCTTTCAAACCACTTATCTTCCCTGTCTAAAATGTGAACATTAATGTCCTCAAATGAGTGTCCTTTTTCCTTTAGATGAAGGTAAACTGCTGACTCTGGTCCTGTGGTGTTGCTCCTCCTGTGTTGGGCCATCCTCCTGTACAAAGGTTGTTTGGTTTCTCCAATGTAGAGATCAGAGCAATTCAGTGCAGTGAGGAGTGCATTTTGCAACCTCAACAACAGCAAGGTAAAACTGAGAAAATAGAAATCCAGTTGACATGATTCAAGCTACAGACCACAAAGTATACTGTAGATGCCAAGGATTAAACTTAAACCCTTTCTTGTTATGCTTGCTTTCTATCCGCATGAATATATTTTCTAAATGGACAAGCTTTCCAAAATGTCATCCTACCATCTGTGGTTCTATGTTGTGATTATGCAAGCTCATCCTTGGTGGCTAAGATTAAAAAAACAACAACCCCAGTTAAAACATAAAATGCTATGCCCAAACAAAAGTCATATTATAGGTTAATTTAATCTCCTGATTCACATGACATGCTAAGATGATGGTTGTAGTATGTTGAACCACAAATTACCCCGTCCTGTTTTGAAACATTCCCACCATTTTTTTTTTATGGCTCTGGTGGAACAGAAAATGTTTTAATCCGGGTAGTGAGCCAGTTTTAGAATAAAAGAATAATTAGGGAACCTTCTTTTAGTTAGGAGGCATATGAAGAGATGCTTATAGTTGCTTTTATTTGTTCATTCAAAAGACTTCTATATAAGCACATTTGTTTAGTGGCTCACTAAACAAAGGCTGAAGAAGAAGGTCAGCAGTGAAAAGACTGGGGGAGATGGAGTTGGAAGAGACAGATTGAAGGAAAGCTGACCAGGTCAATTGTGAACTGGGACAAGGTGTATGCTGGCTGGAAAGACAATGAGCAGATTCCACAGAGTTGTGGTCATATCAGGAGAGTGCAGGCAGCAGGAGCAGCAGCTGAAGAGAAGTGTGGAATATTTCGTGCAGAGTCACTGTGCTTGAAGCTGCTAAGAAACTTGCAGGGTACCAGTAAATAGGTATTATCCACCGTTTGGTGCCCAGCAGAAACTTGCCATGTCAGGAGATCATTGGCAGCAGGAGCAGTGGCTGCAGAGCAAAAGCAGGGGTGGCTTTGTTTATTGCTCCTGTAACTGGAGCTGTTGAGGATGGATGAATCTGATGATGCTATTGGAAGAATTCCTGTCTTAGAAATAGAGATTGGATGGAAGGAAGGGAAGGGCATATGAGAGTTGTAAAAAGTTTAGATTAGAGGATTGTGTTAGGACATGAGTGAGCAAGTGTGAGGAACAGAGGAAGGTGTTGAGAGATTTAGGATATAGGAAGAAGGAAAGAGTTATCCATCCCCAAGGAGCAATCAGAGAGTAGAATTAGAAGGGGACCTCTGGAGTGGGAGAACAGAGGTAGCAAATGAGATATTTGGAACATCTTGCCTGGGTCCAAAGGGATAGTAAGACGAAGAAGCTTGGTGAGAAAGGAGGGTTGGAATTGCAAAGCTTCAGTAGGAAATAGAGTTGGGTGTTTTAATGAAGGCTCTAATCTTAATGCCAGCATTAAGTTCCCAGAATGACCTGGAGTTGGGGAGGGATAAAGAAATGGAAGGAGAAGATTGTCAGGAGGGGAGGATCAATCATGGCAGTGACAGGCAGAGTCAAATATAGCAGGAGTTGACAGACTCCATTTATCTCCACAGGGAGGTTGGACCTAATCAAGGGTTCTGCTCTAGATGCTTGAGGGATCTGGCTGGGTGTCAGAGGGTGCTTGGAATGGGTGCTCCCGTTGGGGGAGTTGGGCGGTCATATAAATTTAATTAATAAATAAACCTTGAGGGTAGCTCTGTTGGTGTAATAATATGTGGGAATGACCTTGGGAGACAAAGGGAAGAGCCACAGCCAGGGGAAAGGTTGGATAAGAGGCAGCTTAGCCCATAAAAGAACGTGGGCAAGGCAAACGTCTCAGGAGTTTCCCTAGTTTCCTGGGCTCTAAAGGCGACAGGGGAGAAATGTACTTTCAGACTTGCAAGATTCTGTTAATGTAACCTTACAATAAAGAAGAATTAGTCCATCTGGGTGTGCTTCCTGTCTGGACTACCTCGCAAGGCTAAGAGTTGGGAGCGTTGTTGAACTCTGGAACAAGAAGGTGATGGAGCTCTTGACAGGATTGTTCCTGAGTGGCCTTTCACTGGGTGTGGATCTCAGGGAGCTTCTTAGTTCACTGAGGAATGCTGTGAGATGAAGTGCCAGATGAGACACCTGGCACAATGCTAGCAGAGGATGAAGATCGAATCTGATGAGATCCAAGTACTGTACATGCCCAAGTTTGGGCCTATGTGGCAACATCAGGTGTAACTACTTCTCCACCATTATTGCATCCACGCTATCCAGCAACCTTTTTCAGATTGATCCAGATACTATTAGAGAATGATGAGCCAGAAGATTTATGGGTGATGATGTGATATGTTAGCTAAGCACTTGCATTCACTCAGAGTTACAAGCCAGTTGAACAGGTTCTGAATTGATGACCACAATGATGCCTTGTGATATCTGGAAAGAATTTGAGGCACTTAAACCTGAGGAAGTGAAGAGAGTCATCAGTGAGATGAGCTCTACCACTTACATGGATTGAGACTAGTTATCTGCAAGAAATTTCCTCCAAATAAAATCTCCCCCCCTCAAGGTATGTTGGTAGAGAAAGCATATTAAGAGTCCCCACTCCTCACAAAGTAAGGCAGGAGGGGACTCAGAAGTAAGCATTCTGTGCTGGAAGTCCCCTCCTCTAGATCGGTTGCTCCCAGAAATAAAATTGGTACCTTCATTATTAATATTTGAAAATAACCTGGTTGGTTAAGATGGCATTTAAAGATTAAAGAGTTGATGATTTATATAACTGGGATGTGTGAAGGTACTGCTTATTGTTTCTTATTGTATTGTAATGGTTTTGGTCTATTTATCTTCTCTGTGGTTTATTTCTTGTTATATTGTTTTTGTAGGCTGCTTAGATTGGCTTGATTGAAGCCTCATAAGAGCGCTTGCAATAAATGAATCGGCAGTTCCATCTCTCATCTCTTACAAAGCAATATGAAATCCACCTTCTATCTTCTTCACTTCTGTCAGCCTTAGAGCACAGAGAACACCACGAAACATTTGCTGCTCACCTGTTTGCCCTCCAATTGACCAACTGAACATGAACATCATTCATTATCCCACTCTCGGAGCTACCACCAATCCGGAAGTAATATGAATCTCCTCAGTCCTATTCCCACAAAAAGGAAATGAAAATAAATGCCCCCCTCCGTGTTTTAGTCCAGCGGTCCCCAACCTTTTTGGTACCAGGGACTGGTTTTGTGGAAGACAATTTTTCCACGGACCAGGGTGGGGTGGGGTGGTTTCGGGATGAAACCACCGGAAGTGGTAAATAAAATAATGGGCGGGCCACGCGCAGACTAAAATAAGTGTCGGGTTCTGACTTCTCATAAGGAGTGCGCAACCTAGATCCCTCGCATGCGCAGTTTACAGTAAGGTTCGCGCTCCTATGAGAATCTAATGCTGCCGCTGATCTGACAGGAGGCGGAGCTCAGGCAGTAATGCGAGCGATGGGGAGCGGCTGTAAATACAGATGAAGCTTCGCTCGCTCGCCCACCGCTCACCTCCTGCTGTGCGGCCTGGTTCCTAACAGGCCACAGACCAGTACCGGTCCGGGGGTTGGGGACCCCTGTTTTAGTCCATGTTTTTTGGTGCATTTATCTGGTTGTTTGCAAAACAAATCTATATAGTTGTTATGAGAGGAAGCTATGTGTAAGAAGGTTTCTGTGAGAGTTATATCTCATACTAGTAGAAAGATTAGCAGTCGCCAAAAGAATGAGCAGATGAAGATGGATCTGCCTTCATAAATAGGCAAGCCTCCTACCCACTATATAAAAGAAATGGAATGTAATGGACAAGAAATTTGCCACTACAAATTACCTAAATATAAATGTCTATTTGGAAGAAGAGTACTTCCTGGAATTTTTGTACTGTAATCTTAACCTTCTTTCTGATCCTAGATTCTCGTTGCTTGGATTAACTGATTCCAGTGTAGACTGCAGGGGAAAAATCTGGCAGTCTGTTATAAAAAATGTAAACAAAACTACTGAAATTTCCCAAGCCTTCCTTTCTGCCAGCCATCGTTCCTATCACATTAAAGATCCCTGTGTCTTGTGAAGATGAAATCTTGGTTATTTGGTACTTTTAAAGCCAGTTGCTTTTCTCAATCGTAGCATGTTGGTACATAGTTAGCCATGGGAAAACAGGAGCTCGGTTGTGAAGAAGCATGCAGGAGGAGACTGAGTAATGGGAAAAACTGGACTGCCACAAGGCCTGCAGGATCACAGTAATTCAAAGGAAAATACTAGAGCCAAGGTAGAAATAAATTGACTTAATACCCCCAAATGGTAATAATGTCATATCCATCAGATCTAGAGTTGATCCCAAAGTAGCACAAAACACTGATGCAGAAGTATCCTTAGCTTGGTTTAGTATGTCGTACAAACCCAGCATTAGAGAAAGGCAGCCTCTGTAAATCCAAATGCATTTTATGTTTATAATGGATAATAAAAAATAACAGAACAGCCCTCTGTGTAGTCATTTAATACTTGTAAAAATTTATGTTGGTGTGTTTTTCTTTAATTTTGCTGCTTTTAATTTTACTGACATGTGCTTTCTCTCATTTGTGTTTGTATTTTGAGATGGCTTTTCCATATTTGCTCATCCTCTTTGCCAATTCTATTATGTCCCAATGTAGCTAACTAATTTTGTAAGCTAGCAGCTGAAGCTGCTTAAGGTTTTGTTCATAATGATGATTTATTAACTGCTTCCAGGGAAAAAAAGGGTGAAAAAAATGTCACCCCTATTCTCAGATATGTTCACCATTAGGAAACTTGTTATTTCAATGACTCCAATGACTACATTTCCCATTTTAAAAACTGCCCCGTTATCAGGTGTTGATGTTTTTCTATTGTTGCCCAGAACATTCTGACAATTGGCTCTCAGAATGGTTTTTCCTACCATTTCCTACCTTGGACTTTGTAAATAGCCAACATCTGTAATTCCCTTTCCTGACTGTAAAAGGGCTGGCAAACTTTTCCTGCATGTTGACTAAGAAGACAAGGTTGGAGAGAAGGGGATGGGGGTGTTTTTAATAGCTGAAGCCACCGAGATCCTTTTGTAGGCTCACTGAAGTTATCAATGGTCCTGTTTAAGGTAACCCATTTTCTGCTGGAGAGGGAGAAGTCACAAGAGTATCTTCAGGGGCACTGTGAAGAATACTCTAGGCACCTGATGAATAAAGTTGCTTGGATCCACTTGGTTTGACTCAACTGGGCAAGTTCTTCCAAGCTGACTGAGTCACTGTATTATTATTATTATTATTATTATTATTATTATTATTATTATTTTACTTATTTATTTTTATCCTGCCTTTATTATTTTTATAAATAACTGAAGGAGGCGAACATACCTAATACTCTTTCCTCCTCCTATTTTCCCCACAACAACAATGCTGTGAGGTGAGTTGGGCTGAGAGAGAGCGACTGGCCCAAAGTCACCCAGCTGGCTTTCATGCCTAAGGCGGGACTAGAACTCTCAGTCTCCTGGTTTGCCATTGGCTCCTTCCTAGGGCTGAGAGACAGCGATTGGCCCAAGGTCACCCAGCCAGCTTTCATGCCTAAGGCGGGACTAGAACTCACAGACTCCTAGTTTCTAGCCCATTGCCTTAACCACTAGACCAAACTGGCTGTGTAACTCTTGAGGAAGTGGATGAGATCCTTGGAACTGTTAACCCAGCCACCTCCCCATTAGATCAATACCCTAATCAAGACTTCCTGAGAGGTGACTTGTAGTTGGGTTCATTCAGTGGTGAATGTTTCTTTGAGTGGGAAGTGTTTCTGCCATTATTGAAGGAGGTTGGCCCCTTCCTCAAGAAGCTATCATTGGACCCAACAGTTCAGGAATTTTTTTGTCCAATCACCAACTTTCTCTTTTTGGAAAAGATGGTTGGAATGCAGCTTCAGAGATCCCTGTAAAAAGTGATTTATCTGGACCCTTTTCAATCAGGTTTCAATCTGGGGCATAGTACAGAAACTGCATTGATTGCACTTGTTGATGATCTCTGGTGGAGTAGGGATGGAAGTGGGGTGACTGTCCTGGTTCTCAAGTGGCCTTTGGTACCATCAATCACAGTATTCTTCTTGACTGATTGCAGGAATTAGGAGTGGCACAGTATTGCAGTGGTTCTCTTCCTTTCTTCATGGCTGGTTCCAGTCAGTATTGATGGGGTGGTGGTAGAGAGAGTGAAACCTGAGGCCCATGATTGTGGGATGCCACAGGGCTTGATGCTGTTGCCTCTGCTATTTAATATCTATATGAAGCTACTAGGTAAGGTCAGGTACCATCACTCTGCAGATTATACTCAGCTACCTATCTCAAACCTTGGTCAATCAAATGATGCTGTCAATGTCTTGTCCCAGTGTTTGGAGGCTGTTGGAGTCTGGATGGAAAGGAACACACATAAACTCAACCCTGACAAGACAGAGTGGCTGTGTGTTCCTGGTTCTTCTGGAACCATGGATTTTCCACCTTTAGTTCTGAATGGGGTTACACTCCCCCAGTGAGAACTGGTGTGCAGTTTGGGATCTTCCTGAACTCATGGCAGGTAGCAGCTGAGACCATAATGGTATACCAATTGTCCCCTTTCCTGAACCAGGAGTCCCTTCTCACAGCACTTATGCTTTAGTTAACCTCATGTTGTGGACTATTACAATGTATTCTACATATGGCTGCCTTGAACACCACTTGGAAGTTGCTGATGGTCCAGAATTTGATAGTGTGGGCAGTGATGGGTATCCATCAGTACATCCATTAAACACCTCTGAATTGCACCTCTGGATCCAGAAATTACTTTATTTGGTTTTAAAGAAACCAACTCTGTTGAAGATGAGATAGCTTCCCCTTTTGTACAGTTTAAAAAGGAGCTTAAAAATTTATTTAACCAGGCCTTTTAAACTTTTAATACTGCTGTTTCCAGGAAATAAAGCCAGACTGCTCACTTGAGGGACTGATATTAAAAGCAAAACTGAAGTACTTTGGCCACTTAATGAGAAGACAGGATACCCTGGAGAAGATGCTGATGCTAGGGAAAGTGGAAGGCAAAAGGAAGAGGGGCCGACCAAGGGCAAGATGGATGGATGATATTCTGGAGGTGACGGACTCAACCATGGGGGAGCTGGGGATGGCAACGGCCGACAGGAAGCTCTGGCGTGAGCTGGTCCATGAGGTCACGAAGAGTCGGAAGCGACTGAACGAATAAACAACAACAAGTGTGTGTTCTTATACGTTGTGATTTTATGTATTTTTTTTCTGGGTCATTGTAAGCCATCCAGAGCTGTTAAAAGAGTGGGCAGTAAGGTAGGTGCATTAGGCTGGGGGTGGGGAACCTTTTTTCTGCCAAGGGCCATTTGGATATTTATAACTGGGAACTGGGGGGGTGGGGGGCGGGGTTTCTGGGATTTCTGCAGACCAGGGGCCGGAGTTTGCGGGCGGGAGCCAATCACAATCACTGGCGGGTGGGGTTTGCGGGCGGGAGCCAATCGCATGGAAGGGGCGGGGTTTGCGGGTGGGAGCCCTGCGGGCCTTAGGCGGGAGCCCCGCGGGCCTTATACGGCCCAAAGGCCTGACATTGCCCACCCCTGCATTAGGCTCACAGATCAGGAGAGACACCAGAACTGCCCTCTGTACAAGTGATCTTCTGAAACCATTTTGTGTGTATGTGTGTGCGTGCATGTATGTGTGCCAAATTACAGTATATAATGAAGAGGGGGGATAAATTTATTGTAAAAACCATCTCAAAACAACTTCTTTATCACTCACTGTCCAGCCAGGTTGATGAAAAAACGGCCAGATGTCAGTGCAAGTCTAAGCGCTTTTAAAAATAAAGTGTAAAAGTAATTTACATCTTTGACATTTATTGTTTACTGAGAGGTTTTGAGATAGCACTACAGAACATAAACCTTAATTTCCCATTCCACATATACAACCTTCCATTAATTTGCAACGGTGGCATACGTTTCATCCGGTGTGTTGAAATAATACATGTTGAGTTTAGGGAGTGAATGGCAGGTCTTAAAACTGCACTTTTTTTTCGGTGAAGTGTTCATTGGCATATTGTTCATTAAGGACTTACTACAAGTTTAGTTTGGCAGTTTAATATTTCTTTTTTAAAAACATAAACTACTGTATCTGTTGATTTGAGGCATGCAAGGTTCTGATTTGCTTATTATCACTCAGCATGTGATGGCTTCACAAATTACATTCTTTCCTCCTAAGGATCTTAAGGAAATTCATTTGTTTTCCAAGTCTTACAGCATGATGTAGTTGCATGGGAATCTAGTGGCCGATCTTGTGTCTTGCTGGCAGTGGATCAAGACATCATGGGCTCTGTAGATTGTAGTTCTGCGAAGCCTGCAGTCTTGCGCACACTCACTGAAACACACTGAAATAGGTGGAATTTGCTCCCTGTAAAGTTGCAGAGGATCAAGCTGTTACTCCTAGCAACATATTCATTGAACGAGGACCCTATTTAATAGAAGTTCTTGCTGTGCTTACAGATTGCTTGTTGTGCTTACAGCTTTAGTAGCTAGTACTATTTTTTTAACCCTAGTACTGGACTTTATTGACATCTGTTATGCTCTGGTTTGTTTACCTTCTTGGGAAGTCACGTCTTCACAGTTTGATATGCAGACTGAATTGGAAAATTAGGAAGTTTAATATGAGAACAATGTAAAATAAAAATGTAAAAGCTATGCTACTGACCTTACAAATGTATTCTACGACTTCAGGGATTTATTAGTAAGCCACCAGAGAATTTAACAACTGTCATGCAGCAGTAGCATTAATAACTCATGCTGCATCACACAACTCTTGTCTTCTGCCTGTCGTGCGGAGATATGTATTCTCCCCATGTATCATTTCTGGGAATTTACATTCATCTTTTTTTTTAATGTAGAAATTCTTACTTCTACTTTGTGCCACATCCAAGGGTCCCAGCAGATGCACCATATGAAAAAGGAATAATCTTAGTTTGCTCACTCTTATATTGGAAAGCTTTTACTTGCATAATGTAAATCAAATGTATTATTGTCTAACAAAAGTCAGAAAGCAGCAAACTGATTACTACACATTTGTACCATAATCACACTTCTATCCACAATTGTAAAGATTTTAGGAGGTGTTTTACTGGGGTTGTGGTGTAGAATTCTGGACAAATGTTAATAAAATTACTCATTAACAATGGATGTTGATTTTTTATGCTAATTGTCATAGGGAATTGGGTTCTTAGTATGCAACCAGACAAAACTCCCACCACACAAAGACCTTCTGGTGGGCCAATTTTTTAAATTGAGAAACTATTAAGTCTTATCAGCCATGTAAGGCATATAATATAAGAAGCAACTAAACTGCACTCCCTCCCTCCCTCCCCCATGTTTGACTTTGAAGAATCTTGACATGCAATCAACCAGTAAATTACATTATAACTTACCTCCTTTTAGTGATTAGTTCTCTGCCTCCAATAATCTAGTTTCATTATCATTACAATGACTTAAGACTTATCTAACTTAAGCTATATCTATGTACGTAGAGCTATTATCAAATTTACCCCTTAGAGTCAATGAAGGGCATTAATTAAGCTTGACTAGCAATATTTTGTGGCTAGCAGAACATTGATTTTTTTATTCGGTCTTCTTTGGAACTTTTTCTCTGTCTGTGATCAGTTAGACATGAATTTTCAAAGTTCTTTCACTTCATCCAGGAACTCTTCTTCCAGGGTTCCACTCTGGAACCTGCCTTCAGCAGCCAAACCTGCCGAAATCCAACTTAGTTTGCCAGACATTCTTTTCTTTTCCTCAGCTCCAAAATTCCAACTCCCTTTTTGCCAGCACATCAGCCCATTTTTACTTCCTCTCCCCATCTTGGGAGAGGCTTTTGCAGACAAGTTTATAACCATCCAAGTACAGCTTATGTGTTTGAGAAATAATTTGATCATGTTAGTGTATTAGGAAGGTAATTATTCATGTTATTTTTCATGAGGTACCTGTCAGGGAGATAACGGGTGAAGAAGGAGGGGGCTCCCTCCAGGGGGATAAACGCATGCGCAATACTGAATCGCTTTGCTTTCCTCCCAAGAGGCTAAAGAAGGCCCCGCCCTAGTTTCATGGGCCTGTTCTCTGAGCATCACTAATTCATTTCAGTTTAGCTGGATTCTGTCTAGCAGAGTAGAACAATAAAACACTAGACCTTTTACACCAAGTCTCAGCGTGTTCCTTCACTTGAAGTCAGGACAGTACCATACATCTGTTGCCAAAAGTTATTCCATATCACAGATATGGAATTTCTGGTAAGAATTCAGGGAGAAAGAGTTATTCTACAACATCACCAAAAGAGAAATTGTATTTTTTTAAAAAAGGTTGTTAATTAGGGAAAATAAACGAAATTTAAGATGAAACTCACAAATTTCAGTGCCCTGGGAATAATGCAGGCAAAATAATGAAATATATGCTGTTTAACTTCTTGACATTTTCAATTACAGTGAGAAAGAATAAATATTTAAATTATGATTTTCTAATAAATTTTCTTTCTCACTAAAATTAGGCTTTGGTTGATTGGCCTTTTTCCCCAGCCTTTTGTTCCTGCAGGATCATCTCCCAATATATATATATATTTCCCCCCAGTATGTATGTTTTCTTGTGAACTTTTTAATGGGTATATTAATCACTCTGATTCTTAACTTAGTCTTAATATTTCATTTCAATTAGATAAATGCACTCTTGCATCTGATCCTTTGGATGCTCTTTTCTCACCTTTAATTTTTGGCTTCAGGTAAGGGAGGTTTGAAGATGTGTTTTCCTCTCTTTCACTAACATCAATCTATGATGAGTATTCTTCAGCGAGAGCAGAGGAGGACAGATGAACCATACCAAATTGCCTGTAATTGTTTTCAGACATGGTGATGGTGAAAGAGAAAGCTCTCTCTCCTACCAAAAGGTAGGTAGGTAGGTAGGTAGGTTAGTTAGTCATTCATTCATTCATTCATTCATTCATTCATTCATTCATTCATTTTTCCAATTTCTATCACCGCTCATCTCCCCCCAAAAGGGGGACCCAGAAAAATATTTCTCATTTGCTCATTTTGTGCCCAGATTAATGATGTATTTAATTTTATTTATTTGTTTGTTTGTTTGTTTGTTTGTTTGTTTGTTTGTTTGCAGTGTGACTCTGGGCAGCATCACATTAATTTTCCTTCTTTGGGAGAATAATATTTGTAACATCCACAAATCCAAAACTAGTTTTGGCCCAGTAACATTTGTTATTTTCATAGCATGCTTTGGGCAGTCCCTAGAATTTATTGGACTCCACTACATTGAGAAAAGTATTGTCAAAAACAGCATTTTGTTGGAGATGTAATAAGGACAATGCCTCTTTAAAGCATATGTTTTTACAATGTCCTATACTTATTACGTTTTGGGAGAAAGTAGTGGACTATATGGGGGCGTGGTGGCTCAGCGGGTAAGACACCAGGCTTGTCAATCGGAAGATCGCAAATTCAGAGGTTCGAATCCCTAGCCCCACATGATGGAGTGAGCTACCGCACTAGTCCCAGCTCTTGCCAACCTAGCAATTCGAAAGCATGCAAATGCAAGTAGATGAATAGCTACCACTTCGGTGGGTAGGTAACAGCGTTCCGCATGCGTCATGCCGGCCACATGACTGTGGAAGCATCTTCGGACAACGCTGGCTCTTCGGCTAACAAACGGAGATGAGCACCGGCTCCTAGAGTCGGACACGACTGCACAAATGTGCGGGGAGAACCATTACCTTTACCTTTACTTTTACCTTTACCTTTACTAGTGGACTATATAAATATGATTGTGCAACAAAAGCTAAAATTTTCAGAGGACAGTATTCTTTTGAACTATATATAGGCTGACCATATGTCCCATTTTGAATGGGACAGTCCCGTTTTTTTTACCTTTTCCAGACCGTACCATCGTTTCCTTAAAAAACTCAATTTTGTCTCATTTTTTAAGGGATGGAGTGCATTTAATCCCATTTATTCACTGGATTGAAGATGCTTTGGGCAGTCCCAAAAAATGGTTGCCATAGGTGAGCTTACCTATGGCAAAAATGGTTGGTCATAGTATCTTTGGCCCATTATGAAACTCCTGTTTAGTGGTATAAAAACTGGACAAGTTTCTGTCTCTTCTAGCCCCCCTCCCCCAATGCTCTTTACTATAATACTATTTATTGGAGTACAATAAAGGGCAGCACCCTACATTTATTTGGGGTCTATGTAAAAATCAGGGAGGGAGGGGTAGGGAGTCTGGAGGGATATAAGAGATTGGTTCATAGATATATTGTTGCTGACTTCAATTCTAAGTATTTTCACTGTTAGTTTGCAGTACCCAATGAATACTAAATAGATATCAACTCCCTTCATCATTACATTTCATCTCCTCTGTAGATGTGAGGTACAGGAGTTAATGGCTTAAGTTACTATCTGGTGCACGTTTAATTGGGAGGTAACCCTAGTCAACCCCATGAAATTCATTCCAAGTAAACAAAGGTTGAATTATTTCTGAGGTGGCCTCAGAAGTGGGGGAATCTGTTTTCACATTGGGTTCAGTCATGGGTCCAAATCTGAACAATCCTAAAAGATTTGCATCTAGTAGTACATGACCCAAACAAGATAGTGAAATAGTGATCACTGATCTAAGCTGTGAAAATATCTATTATTGATTTTAGTTGCAGTAAATGGAACTCGAGAGCCAGTTTGGTGTTGTGGAGAAGGCATCAAGCTAGAAACTAGGAGACCATGAGTTCTAGTCCCACCTGAGGCACACAGCCAGCTGGGTGAACCTGGCCAGTCCCTCTCTCTCAGCCCAGGGAAGGAGGCACTGGCAAACCAATTCTGAAAAACCTTGCCAAGAAAACTGCAGGGACTTGTCCAGGCAGTCTCTGAGAATTGGACACGATTTAATGGGTTAAAAAAATGGAACTCAGTAGATGAAATACTCTCAAATAATAAGTCATCCTTAACAATTTGTAACAAACTGCCTTGACAAAAGTTTATCAATGTCCCTGAACAGTTAACGCATAGCTGTCAAAACTGTGTGTCATTAGTGTGTCACAACAAAACCCGGAAGTGCTGATGGCGCGCCGCCGCTGTTGGCGGTGTGCATGGTGGCGGCAGTGGCGTGCCATCAGCGCTTCCGGGTTTTAGCGTGAAACACGAGGCCGCCGCCGCTGCCACGCCTGCCGCCACCGTGTGTGCTACTGCCGCCGCCACCATTGGTGTGTCGCCAACGGCGAGACTTTGGAAAGCACTGAGTTAACGTGTAATGCAAAAATCAGAACTCTGTAAATTGTGGGATGGAACTCTTTTTCATCACTTTGGCATTTGGCCAGTGAGAGTGCTAATGATTGCAAAATTTTAACGGCCCCATTACTTACCAATTTTGGTCTTCAGTATGAAGATTGGAATGGATCGGGTACAAAGTAATACAGCAGAAAATGTTGCCATGTCCATAACAGCTCCTGGGATTAGATATATGCCAGAAACAATCATTTTCATAGCTCTGGTGTGTTAATCTATAGTAAACAACAACAGGTTGTACTTGGATTCAACAGTTTAGATACTCTGATGGTGTCTGCTGTATTGTCTATATCAGGGCTTTCCCAAGTTTTCCTGCGGCGACACACCAACCGCCGTTGCTGTGTCGCCGTGGGAAAACCCGGAAGTTCCGCCGTTGCGGCAGCGCGCAAAAACCCGGGAGCGCTGCTGCTGCTTTTGGGTTTTGCGTGCCGCCGTTCGTGTGTCACCGCAGGAAAACCCGGAAGCACTGATGATGATCAGCGCTTCTGGGTTGTGTGGCGACACACCAGACTGTGTGTGGCGACACACTTTTGTGTCGCGACACACAGTTTGGAAAGCTCTGGTCTATATATTTAACTAACATTTCTAGAAAAAGTAATTTGCTCTAACTGAAACTGATATGGACACAAACACACATAGGGGGCATCTGTGTGTGACAGAATGTATGTGTGTCTTGGATCAGAACACTGCAGTGGTGTGGATGTTATATAAATCATTACATCTTGAAGAAAGATCTTTCCCACAACTTGGACAGTTGGGTTCCCAGGGGCTCATCGGATTTTATTACCCTATCCCCCCAGTGGCCTGAAATAATATTTGGAAAACTACCAGAAGTCATTGGAGATGTTTAAACAGTAGTATTCTTTTTTTGTATTAAGTGAAGCCAGATTGGAAAAAGATTGGCATGGTTTTAAAATTGGAGGAAGAAACATCAGTAACCTGTGTTATACTGATGACACTACCCTGATAGTTGAAAATGCAAAGGATCTGCAAACTCTAATACAGGGCTTTCCAAAGTTTTTCCCGCGGTGACACACCAACTGGCGTTGGTGTGTCACCGCGGGAAAACCCGGAAGCGCTGCTGCCGCTTTCGGGTTTTACGCACTGCAGTTGTTGTGTCGCCGCGGGAAAACCCGGAAGCGCTGATGATGATCAGCGCTTCCGGGTTGTGTGGCGACACACCAGACTGTGTCACGACACACAGTTTGGAAAGCTCTGCTCTAATAATTAAAAAAGTAATTAACCACCCAGAGTCCCCCTTTTGGGGGGAGATGGGCAGTGATAGAAGTTGAATGAATGAATGAATGAATGAATGAATGAATGAATGAATGAATGAATGAATGAATGAATGAATGTAAGTATGTCAAGGAGCGCAATAAAAAAATAGGACTAAAATTAAATATAAAGAAGAGCAAACTAATGACAATAGGTAGAACAACCAGCATTAAAATTGGCAATGAAGATATCAAAGTGGTGGATAGCTTCTGCCTTTTAGGATCAACCATCAACAGTAAAGGAACAAGCAGTCAAGAAATACACCGCAGACTAGCACTTGGCAGAGCAGCCATGAAGGCCTTGGAAAAGGTATTCAGATGCTGTGACATGTCTGTACCTACAAAGATCAGAATAGTGCCAGGAGACTGTGAGTTCTAGTCCCACCTTAGGCATGAAAGCCGGCTGGGTGACTCTGGGCAGTCGCTCTCTCTCAGCCCAACTCACCTCTCAGGGTGTTTGTTGTCAGGAAAATAGGGGGAGGAAGGAGTATTAGGTATGTTTCCTGCCTTGTGTTATTTATAAAAATAATAAAGGCGGGATAATTTTTTTTAAAAAAAAATGAAATTGACACTCTACAAGTGTAATATAAGTATTGACACTTCCGAAATTTGGTGTTGGAGAAGACTCCTGAGAATACTATAGACAGCCAAAAAACCAAACCAATGGATCATTGAATAAATCAACCCAGAGTTCTCATTTGAAGCACAAATTACCAGGCTCAAATTATCCTACTTCAGACACATTATACAAAGGCCTAGCTCTCTGGAGAAGGCTCTAATGCTGGGAAAGGTGGAAGGAAAGAGAAGAGGATGACCAGCAGGAAGGTGGATGGACTCAGTTACAATGGCAATAGGTGCACCATTGGAAGACCTGAAGGACCAGGTTAGACACAGTTCATAATGGAGAAAATCTATCTGTGTGGTCACTAGGAGTCAAAAATGACTTGATGGCTCATCAACCCCTTCCTGAAGTTTCAGATTGTTCATTGACCCCCAAACATGAAATGAAAATAATATATGATATATATTAAAATAATTTAATAAATACTACTTTAACTAATAGTACTATGATTAATAATAACAACAATAATGGATAGTCCGATTGACACTTGGGAGTGGATATTGACCACTTTGGGGAACACTGATCTGTGTGGTTGCTAAGAGTCAACACCGACTTGATGGCATATAATCAATCAATCCATCAATCAATGAATCAAGAGAGCCAGTTTAGTCTAGTGGTTAAGGTGCTGGGTTCTAGTCCCACCTTAGGCATGAAAGCCAGCTGGGTGACTTTGGGCCAGTCACCCTCTCTCAGCCCAACTCACCTCACAGGGTTATTGTTGTGGGGAAAATAGGAGGACGAAGGAGTATTTGGTATGTTCGCCACCTTGAGTTATTTATAAAAATAATAAAGGTGGGATAAAAATTAAATAAATAAATAAATGTACTTCCTGGCAAAATAGAAGGGGAATAAATGGAAGCAGTGACAGATTTTATTTTCTTGGGCTCCAAGATCACCGCAGACGGTGACTGCAGCCATGAAATTAAAAGACGCTTGCTCCTTGGGAGGAAAGCTATGATAAACCTAGACAGCATATTAAAAAGCAGAGACATCACCTTGCCGACAAAGGTCCGTATAGTTAAAGCTATGGTTTTCCCAGTAGTAATGTATGGCTGTGAGAGTTGGACCATAACGAAGGCTGAGCGCCAAAGAATTGATGCTTTCGAACTGTGGTGCTGGAGAAGACTCTTGAGAGTCCCTTGGACTGCAGGGAGGTCAAACCAGTCAATCCTAAAGGAAATCAACCCTGACTGCTTATTGGAAGGACAGATGCTGAAGCTGAAGCTCAAATACTTTGGCCACCTAATGCGAAGAGAGGACTCACTGGAAAAGACCCTGATGCTGGGAAAGACTGAAGGCAAAAGGAGAAGGGGACGGCAGAGGATGAGATGGTTAGATAGCATCACCAATGTAATGAACATGAATTTGAGTAAGCTCCGGGAGACAGTGGAGGACAGGAAGGCCTGGCGTGCTATGGTCCATGAGGTCACGAAGAGTCGGACACGACTAAACGACTGAACAACAACAACAACAAAAAAGGAAGTCACTGCATTCTTTTTCACTGTGAGCAAATTGAAAAAAGGCTAGATTAAGGCCTAAGAAACACATTCATATATTTTATAATGTACTCTAGATGCAATTAATCTTGTGTTCTATCCATCAATGTTCTCGTGCAAGATGCTGGTTTGATTTAAAAAAGATTGAATGACCTGTGCCCTGGAAGACTTCTTTAGTTCTTGCATTTCTGAAGATCCAAAAAAAGCATCCTCTTAAGGGGACATTTTATAGCAACAGTGAGGGGGAATGGCTTTCCCTATTAATTAAATTAGAATAATTGTTGAGAAGGCATTTGAACCTGGATTTCCCACGTGTACTGAATGTCAGTGTTCTGCCTTTATTCAGCACTAGGCAACTATATATAGTGTCAGCAGTTACAAAAATAGCTTTTTTTTCTTATGAATTCAATAAAGTAGGTGTTTAGAGCTTTGAACTCTACAGTTTTGCTTCAATAGGAGGAATGATCATTTTCAGAGGTATTTGATCCACCTGCTCTCTAAACATTGTTTTCATATGCCAATTAAAAGATAATGTCAAAATTTCAAAGGTTCCATTCTGGGATTTTCTCATAGAGGAGGGACACCAAGGGAGTGTGTATGTATTTCTGAAATCAGTGTTAATATGACTATTGATTAATAGTTCAAGAAATGGTCCAACAAACTCAAAAGGCTGCTGCTGCTTTTCATGAAGAAAGCATTGGCAGAATATAGTTTTTACTTTTCAAAGCCAGCTCTTGGAAGCCATGTAATTTACTTTCCGACCAAGCTCTGAGAACTGTTTCTTTATCCAGGAAACTAAATGATGTAGTGATGATACCCATTGTAGGAGTCCTAATATAGGACACAGATCATTGTAGGCTGGCCTTGACTTGCTCAAATCATAATTTTCTACCTTGCTATATAGTTTATGATCCTGATTATTTAAATACAGGAAGAAAGGGGAATATTTCAGGCTGTTTGAGTGATTACTGTCAATATTCAAACCTATGTAATAACCACTGGCTATTTTTTTTATCTGAGAAGACCAAAACAATATTGATTTCTGCATTTACAGTACTTTTGCAACTCTCCTGTCTTCAGGATACAGGAGTTCTGGAATAGTATTGTTGTCACCAAACAAAATATTTTTTTATTACATTCTAGTTTTCTTTTTAAAAAAATCATACTGATATCTAAAAATTTAAAACATTAAAACAAGAGTCACAGGAATAAAACACTAATATTAGTTTTAAAACAACATTAAAAATCCCCACAGTTTAAAATTCAGGTTAAAAAGAAATGCCTTGGCAGCCTTCATTGAAAGCACAGAAAGAGGGGACCAGTAGTTTTTAGAGGAAACACGTTCTATAATTTGAAAACAACACAGCAGAAAGCTCTTTCCTGACATCTGCATTTCTGCAAGCGAGGTATCCTGAAATATGTTTCCTCTAAATCTTAACAGCTTGTTAAGATAGTTGTTTTGGGGAATAGTTGGCCCTTAAAGAGCTTGATCTTGGGCAGTGTAGGGATTTACATTTAAAACCAAAACTTGACTTGAGCCCAGAAGACAGTCTGAAAACAGTGCCAATCTCTTTGGATTGGAGTGAAAATCTCAATACAAACTTCAGAAGGCACTCCAAGAGTAACTTTATGAAAAACATTGAAATTATTTAGATGTTATTTGACCAATGCACAAACAACTGTGGAATAATAAACATAGGATGAAGTTATCTCTCTAGAACTCTCTATATATTAGAAAATGTAATAATGGCAAATGGGTAGCAGATAGCAGGGCAACCCCAGCTGAATGGAATAAATTATAAAAAAGTTCTTTTCAGGCAACTGTGGCTATTTGTAAAGGATATCTGTTTTTCATGTAATGCAAAGCCAGTAGAATTATACAATTGAAAGATACACAGATTGAAACACGATGATGGTAGAATTTGAGAGGGTATATTCAGACCTCTGGGAATTTGTCCTAGTGGAACAATTTCATTTCTGTTTAATCATTTTGCATGTCTGGAGAATGAATTTGCCTGGCCTTCTGGGACTATGAGGAATAGATGACTATGTACCAAAGAGAAAAAATTATTTATTGTTCCCCCTTTAAACAAAAAAAAAAAAGATGGATCCTTTGCCTTGGAAGGAGCTAATTAGTAGGAATTCAGTTGGGATATCTATCTATCATCTGTCCGTCCATCCATCCATCCCAGATCAGTGATTAGTCTTAAATGGAGAACGGTTTCTATAGAAAAACTTAGAAGATTCTTGATTATTATTTTTAATTAAGTGTTTCAAATTCATTTTTAACTACTGCATGTTAGATCCCTACTGGTCTATGACCAGATATGTAATAACTGCATTTATTGATGTATGTGATTCTGAACATAGAGGAAGGCACGTGATTTATATTCTACATCTTTCTTCTGTGCTGATGCTGCGGAATATTCCACCATAATATTTTACTTACTTGAATAAACATTTCATTGCCCTATAATAAATTTTGCTGAATTCCTTGTATCTTGCTTGGTCACTAGAAGTAGTAATATTCATTTCTAATGTAGAAACCTGAAGATTTAAAGTGGGGAATGCATTCTTTTTATCTACTGTATATCCATATGTATTTTTTATTAGACTGGGGAAACCAGAAAGAACTCACAGGAAAAATTGGCATTCTAGCTTACTTATTCCATCTTGGATATACAGTAAGCCAAGAATGAATAGGAATCTATGTCTATGAAGGTTCTCAGTCATCCAGGTGGAATTGTCTGTAGCTTGAATCATGTCAACTGGATTTCTATTTTCTTAATGGAAACGTTTCGCTCCTTATCCAAGGGGCTTCTTCAGTCTGAGCAAACATCCTCCCCGTGTTGTCTTCTGTGCCTAGGAAGATTAAGACCATTTCAGAAGCTCAACAGCAGCATGGTGTTTTTAACGACCCTCCATTAGATGATAAAAGGACTTAAAAATTACATCTCAATATAACCATGACCTAGCCCCAGGTGTAAGGTCACACAGCTACCTAGGAACATATTTAGGATTCCCTTACCAACTTTGCTCAGACTGAAGAAGCCCCTTGGATAAGGAGTGAAACGTTTCCATTAAGAAAATAGAAATCCAGTTGACATGATTCAAGCTACAGACAATAGGAATCTATGTGCCTTGTCTTTTGCCCTTGAATGCTGACATTTGTACTTCAGTTTATGTAGTTGGCTTTAACTGGTTCATTTAAACCAGACATTCTCTTATGCCAAATTGGCTTAGTGTTGGTTTATAAACTAAGATCTTAAACTTACAGATTTGTTCCCAGTGATACTGGGTTATATTTGCATGTAAGAAGCCCATAATTTGGGATGAAATCTGCATGGATTAATGGGAATAATATGGGAGGAACAGATTCTTCTCTAATATATTTAAAGAGGGGTAGAAGGTCTCTAATATATGTAAAGAGAGGTAGCACTTAATGTTTGTACTGTACCCAGATCCTGTTGTTGTGAAGATCATGTTAATACTGTAGCTCCTATGTTTGAGCAACTTCTCGTTCCTATAACCCTTATCATCATCTACATTTTTGTCTAAAAACCTATCACAGGTAGATGTGCTGTATCAATCACTTTGCCTTTTGCTTAGCTTGGTGAGTAGGGATATGAAGAAAAAGCCCTTTTTAATATTTTCATTTTACCTATGTCCTTTCTTTTTGTGTTAAAAACAACCCCTGTGATGTGATAGGGGAGGATAAGAAAAAAGAAAGATGGGTTACAAAGCCACTGACATCACATCTTTGCAACAAATTACTTTTTGATAATCAGCCATCTATAGAAGAAAGGAACATACCATAAATCAGAGCAGCTACAAATTGCAAATCTAATGCTTACTAGACCTGAAGATATTAATCCCCTTTATGCCTGTTTTCTTTCTTTCTTTCTTTCTTTCTTTCTTTCTTTCTTTCTTTCTTTCTTTCTTTCTTTCTTTCTTTCTTTCATTCATTCATTCATTCATTCATTCATTCATTCATTCATTCATTCATTCTAGGAAGTCGTCTGAACAAAGACCTGAGACATTATCTCAACCAGAGGTTTCAGAAAGGATCTCCAGATCATGAGCTGCAACAGACCATTAGAGATAACCTTTATCGCCATGCTGTGCCTTGTAAGTAATTAACAACTCTAGTATATTTGGCATAACAAAATGTAAGGCATGTTTGGTGGTAGCCTTTTAATCTCAGATAATGGATGTTGGGATTGCTTTCCTAGTAGTTAGACAGAGTACTTAGATGTGGGACACCAAGAAGCAAGAGAGCAAAATGTATGCTTTGCATACAGAAGGTTCCAGGTGTAATCCCTGACCTCATCATGACTTAGACCGTAAATGGTTGTAGTTATCCAAGCTGCTGATTCAGTCTGGTTCAGTTATTGGACAATTAACCATCTTGGAATTTGATGAGGAAGATATTCCTGTTGCTATCTTAGTACAGTTTGAAAATACTGCGTTTAACTTACGGGTGTGGCACAGAGTTGGACTACTTGTTTTTACTGTAATGGTTTTTCTTAGTTTTGGGGCCTTTGAGGCAGGATTGTGACATTGTGAAGTCACCAAAAGGAGCAGGGGGATTGTTTTTTTCTTTTGGGGAGGTGAGCTGTAGAGTCTCAACACACATATTTCGCAGTGCTTTTCAGCACTGTTGCTATTTAACAGTAACACAATATGAAAAATCACATTGTCACGATTGGTGTGGAATTGGAATGGATGCTATAGGTGTTAGTGTTCAAGAAAAAGTTGACAAAAAGGATGTCATAACTGTGGAGAGGATATTGAAAAATTCTAAGGCTGTAAGTGTAAATGATGTAACCGAGGAACCACTAAATAGAGATGTAGTTTGCATATTGAGAAATGTATATAACGTATGAATATGAATGCATTATACCAAGGAAAGGAAACCCTTTAGACAGTGTAGCACTCAATGGGTGAAAGTTATTAATTGCATAGAATGTGCCCTGAATATATTCTTGCTCTCTGCTGGGCACTTAACAGGCGAGACAGGAAGATTCCTCCCAGTTCAAGAGATTCCAAGAATAGAGTCATTCTTAAACAAGAAGAAAATAAGTAGTTTTATTGGGTGGTATCTTATTCGTCAATCTGTGAGGGAGGACCTGGCATTGCCTTGTGATGGGGGCTGCTCCCTCGCAAGGCGGACCTGTCGTGGAGCCTTTGGACAAATCCCAATGTCACATACATTGAAGTAGGATTTGATAGGTTAATCATTGTTGTCGTTTATTCATTCAGTCACTTCTGACTCTTCGTGACTTTATGGACCAGCCCACGCCAGAGCTTCCTGTTGGCCGTCACCATCCCCAGCTCCCCCATGGTCGAGTCCATCACCTCCAGAATATCATCCATCCATCTTGCCCTTGGTCATCCCGTCTTCCTTTTGCCTTCACTTTCCCTTAATTTCCCTTAAAGGTTAATCATAATATAATCAAATTGTACATGACCTCAAACCACGTTTCTTGCTTAATGATCACTATTTATAAGACATAAATAGCCATCTAACATATGCAGATTCTATGATGGCCATGCATTGTTTGTTCTGGAGATGTAAATAGTTTGCTTCCAATCATTCTGGAATCAGCCATTTTCCTCTCCAATG
This sequence comes from Charina bottae, assembly GCA_023362775.1. NCBI lineage: Eukaryota > Metazoa > Chordata > Lepidosauria > Squamata > Charinaidae > Charina > Charina bottae. The sequence goes on along the minus strand of JALMGJ010000002.1, from coordinate 49,512,785 downwards.
ATGGGATTTAGATGGACTTTTAGGTGAACATTTAATTCTAAATGATAGAATCAAGTTCATTAGCTGATTTTTCTGTGACAAATTTTCCAGAGAATTTCCTCAGACTACATTGAGAAAGAAAGTGTATTGTAGATTTATTGATGTGGACAAAGAAGATGATAAAGTGAATCAGCTTGAATTATGAAATATTTTGTACTAATATGGAGCTGAAAGTTAGTTGCTGAACATATTAAGAGTGGTATATGATAGAATTAAAACATGTGTGAGAATAAATGGAATGCTTAGTAAATGGTTTCACAGTTTGCGAGGAGTAACACACAGATGTGTAATATCCCTGGGGTGTGTTTAGAAGTTTAGGGACCTTGACTGAAAGAAACAGTACAAATATTGTTCCAGTAGAAGTAGGAAGATTAGGTAGGGATAGAACTGGAATAAAGACACTGAAGAAATGATTACAAATTATAAATCAATGGCAAAAAATAAACTATGGCAAATGGCAAATAGAAGATGAATTTGTGTTCAAATATTTACTAAAAATAAGAAAATGAATGCAGACATTCTGGTAGAATTGTAACGTGGCCTGTTGCATGGAATGTAATTAGCGGCCTGTTGCGTGGAATGTAGATTTGTCAAAAGAAGCAAAAAGGCTGTATATTAAAGCATGCTTCTGCCCAATTCTTTATATACAAGAGAGATGGATATGCCAGGAGAAACAAGAAAGTTGAATGCAATGGGAATGGGGTACTTAAGAAATATGTACGGTAAAACAAGAAGAGATATGTTCAGGTAAGGTTGGTTAGACTTAGGGACTTGCTTACCAGAGAAGTTCAGAGAATCCAAATGGCTAGCTAACCTGTTTTATTGCAGACAAGATTAGATAGATATGAACTGTATCCTGCAGAACATAGAAATCAGATCTGTTCAAGGTTTAAATCTTAGAACTTTTTATCTCGCCTTTCTGAATCAACAGAAATTTGGCTGTTTTCTTCCCAGCCTTGAAATTGAGGAACATCTGCTCAGTGTTTAAATGATGGTTCTGTCTAGCCTGAGAACCACTGGTTCCCACTCCATCCGTCTCCATGAATGAATTTGTGTACAATATAAATATGAGTGACCAACATGAAATAAATATATTGAGGTAGGTTACTTATATACCAAAAATGAGTAAGGACTGAATAACAAAACAAATATTTGAAGGAAGTGTGCATGAGTAGAGTGGAAGGAGAAAACCAAGAAAGTCACTTGGATAGAGTTGAGAGTTGAGATCTCCAAAAAGAGAGAGGTGAGAAATTTAAAGAACAAATTACAACATACGAAAGAAACAAGGATGGTTTGCAATGATAGAAAGGTATGGGAAAGAAGAATGAATGCAAACTCTTAAAGTAGATTCAGAGGGCACAGAGAATGGCCTTGAAGGACAGGGGGAAGAGCTGCTACTAAAGAATGATCAGACAAGCAGAGCTTGAGCCCATTCCAGGAAACTAGTTTGAATAAACATATCAGGCCCCTCCCTAGTTGACACAAAGATAAAGTGAGGGAAGGGGGAAGCTCATTCAGACTTGCAAGATTCTTTTACTATAGCTGACAATAAAGGTAGTCCTGACCTATAGGGCATTGGTTCCTTAGACTGGTCTACGTTTGTTAAACGAATCATGCGGTTCCCCATTGATTTGGGTTGCCAGAAGCCAGCCGGGAAGGTGAAAAATGGCAATCACATGACCGTGGGATGCTGTGATGGTCATAAATATGAACTGGTTGTCAAGTGCCCAACGCTGCAAAGGTCGTAAGTGTGAGAACCGGTCATAAGTCGGTTTTTTCAGCACCGTCGTAAGTCTGAACCACCACTAAACGAGTGGTCATTAAGCGAGGACTACCTGTATGTAATATCTGCATGTATGTAATTGTAATTGCAGTTCTAATACATCTGGAGGGCACTAGGTTGGGAAGAGCTAAATGAAAATGTGTGTGGAGAGAAATGCCTGCGATTTAAGCCTTTTGTATCCGTAGTTTCTTGCTGCCGACTTCGTTGTGAACGTTCCTTTTCAGTTCCAATTTCAGAAACGACAAATAAAGCAAAAGGAGGCTAAGTTCTGTTGGTTCATTTTTCTGTGTTGCCAAGGTTACATTTTGAAATGCTTGTGATCTGATTCTTTTCTGTGATTTATTGGGCATGGCTAGGAGCTAAACTACATTGCTCGTTTTTAAATCTCAACCAGGGCCATGATTATAGAAATAGATTTCTGTTTGCATGTTGAATGGGGATGGAAAAACGCCCTTTGCTATTTTATTTCCCCCCCTCCCCCAAAATAGGAAAAGGAGCAGTGATGCTGAACAAGAGATGTTTCAGTTTTCCCATTAATATGAATATGTGTATTTGTACCTCACTTCTATGGAGGAGAATTAGTAGTTATTTAATGCTACTTTTACTGAGCTACCTGCCAAATTCTATCCTGTCTTTCCTACCCATCTTTTGTTTACAGGGTTTGGCCGCGATAAACATGCATAGGCTTGTATTAGATTAAAGCTACTGTACATATGATTGTCTGCAGCTGGGAGTTGATGGTACATGGAGAAAGAGAAGGAAGAGAGGGATTTTTCTTCGAGGTTGAAGATTAATCTGGCTGCATACTATTTTTGTTTTAATTCTTTGATACATGTGACCAGAAAATCCAGTGCTCTGGGCCAATCTCTGTTGCTAATGGATTATGAGGTCGTGCATTTTGAAAATGGAATTCCCTGCTGATTATGTGGTAAACATGTTAAAGGCTCACAAGGTCACTTGCACTGAGCAGACCTTGATTGCCTGCTGATTGTTATCGCTGCAACCAGAGGACTTGCGGAATTGATGATTAATGGTCCAGAATATGTAGAGCAGACTCTTGCCTCAGCATCCTGGGTGATTTGTTTGAAATCTATGAGTTTGAGCCTAATAATGCAGTTGCATATTGTGCTACCACATTAAAAAACGTATCAGTTTAATAAAAGGATTGTACCAGAGGAATCTTGCTGGGTGACCACCATGCAGGCTTTACTGGTACAATGGTAATTTATCTAAAACACCTATAATTAGGTGCTACAGTACTCTTTTTTTTAAATAGGAAGAACTTGCTTGAAACAAAGAGCTAATGCCAGAGTTGGACAGCCACATATATTCTGTATTATATTTTTTAGATAAAGCAGTTGGCTTGCTTATGATGTGATGGGGAGGTAATTTCCCGGGAGATAGTTAATACCTCATTATGGGAGGGGATATAGCCAGTGACCTTGAAGGAGGCTATGGTGTGGCTCCACCTTAATAGGCTCTTTCTGGATCTGGAGATACTGGACAGCTACTGCCCAGTCTCCAACCTTTTAGGGAAGGGTTAGTGAGGGAGTGGGGAATCAACTATCCAGCACCTAAAGAAAATAGATTATGTTGCCTTCCACAGTCCGGGTTCAAGCCCAGACATGAAAAGGAGGCAGCATTGGTTGTACTAGTAGAAGACCTTTGTTGGGACCTGGTTGGAGGAAGTGTGTTCATTCTATTTATTTATTATTTATTTATTATTTCAATTTATTCCCCGCCCATCTCCCTTGCAAGGGACTCTGGGCGGGTTCTAGTCCATTCTAGTCCTTTTAGCGCTCTCAGTGGCCTTTCATACTATTTGTTTATTTATTTAAATTACTTATTCAATTTATATAGCTGCCCATCTCACATAATGACTCTAGGCAGCTTCCATAAAATAGATAAAATGCATAGTATAAAAAATAAAACACATAGCAGCCAAGCATCATCAAACAACTATCAACATAGCCAGGAGACAGGTTCTGTCACACACCAAAGGCCCCAGGATTGGGCACAAAACCAAGTTTTCAGGACCTTATGGAAGACCAGCTAGAATGGGGCTAATCAGAGGGGATGATGTTCCAAAGGGCAGGTGCCACGACAGAAAAGGCTCTTTTCCTGGGCCCCGCCAGCCAACACTGCTTAGCCACCGGTACCCAGAGCATACCCCTCCTGTTGGATTGAGTAGGATGGGGAGAGACAATTGGGGAGAGACAGTCCCATAAGGAAACTGGTCCCAAGCCATAAGGGCTTTAAAGGTAACAACCAGCACCTTGAATTGTACCCAGAAGCACACCAGAAGCCAGTGCAACTTGTGGGGCAGTGGTATCAGATGCACCGAATAACCGGCACCATTAACTGTCTGCACCACCACATTCTGCACCAATTGAAGCTTCCAAATACTCTTCAAGGGCAGCCTCATGTAGACTGCATTCCAATAGTTCAGTCTGGAGGCCACAAGGGCATGAGTGACCATGAGCAGGCCCCCCCCGGTCCAGGAATGGATGCAACTGACACATAACCCAAAGTTGTGCGAAGGCCCTCTTAGCCACGGCTGCCACCTGTTCCTAGAGCAGGAGCCGTGAGTCCAAGAGGACCCCCAGATTGTGCACCTGGTATGTCTGGAGCAGAGCCACCCCATCCAGAACCAAAGGTGAAAGGTCCCCGGAACTGGTCCAAAAACCCACTTGGTTTTGCTTGGGTTGAGCTGAAGCCTGTTGAGCCCCATCCAGGTGCCCACAGCCTCCAAGCACTGAGATAAAACCTCCACAGCATCACTCAGGCAGCCTGGGATGGAGATATAAAGCTGAGTATCATCAGCATACTGATGACATCTCACTCCAAGCCATCAAATCACCTCACCTAGCAGCTTCACATAGATGTTAAATAAGAGGGGAGAAAGTACCCTGCAGCACCTGACAAAGGAGGGGTCACTGGCTTGACATCTTCCCCTGCCATCACCACTAACTAGAACCAGCCCCAGAGGAAGGAAAAGAACCAGCAGAACCCTGTGCCATCCACCTGCAACTCCTGGAGCTGGCCAAGAAGGATACCATGATCGATGTTATGGAAAGCCATTGAGAGGTTGAGAAGAACAAGGATGGATGCACCACCCCCACCCTGCTCCCACCAGAGGTCATTCACAAGCATGATCAACGTTTTCTTAGTCTCATGCCCTGGCCTGAACCCTGACTAAAGGGGGTCCATATAATCCACTTCTCCTAGGGTCTCTGAAATTGCAGGGCAACCATCTTCTCTTCAACCTTCCCTAAAATGGGAAGGTTGGAAACTGGATGAAAATTGTCCAGGATGATTTAGCGATGACCTCTTGAGGAGGGGTCATACCATCACCTCCTTAAGAGATGCAGAACCACCCTCTCCATCAAAGAGGAATTAACCACTGCCCCAACCACATGTCCCTTCCCAGGAGGCCTTGACCAACCAGAAGGGACATGGATCTAACGTAGAGGGCCATGGTGTCCTTCTGGACTGCCTGTAAGATTGGGGTAGTGTACTGCAGTGGTTCATTCCTTCTTTAGCAGGATGGTTCCAGGTGTAGTTGATGGCAACAGAGATAACTCTGATAGCTGCTGCCTTATGGGGTGTGAAAGAATCTAGATTGGGAAGTCCCTTGGGAAGAGGGAAGAGAGCAGTGAACTGCTAAGGGAAATGGCAACTCAATCCTGAGCAAGTGGAAGCCATGTGAAAGAAACTCAAAATCCCACCACCTTGATTTTGTTTGGTAATAGATGGGGCAGAAAAAAACTCTGCCAGGGTTTCCAGATTCTGTTATTTTACCCTGCAACAATAAAGGGCATTCCTGGAATCCTTGCTGCTTCTGATTCTTGACCTGGCCTACCCTGAACAGCTTAGATGGGATGCTGCAAAGTTTGTTTTTTTCTTTCTCCTAAAGGTAGTCCTCAACTTAACATCCATTCGTTCAGCGACCGTTCGAAGTTACGACAGTGCTGAACTAAGGGAGTTATGACCAGTCCCCAAACTTCTAGCCATTGCAGTGCCCCCGCAGTCACGTGAAAATTCGCCCCCCCTCCGCTGCTCCCCCCCCCCCATTGACCTTCATTGTTGTCTTTGCCTGTCTCCCCTTTGCTAGGCTCACCATCCTGGCCACATGCAGGGGAGGCGCCGTGGAAATGTCCTGCAGGCCAGTGGGTGAATGCTACAGGCAGGCAGATGTATGCCGTGCCGCGTGCCACTACTAGCCGGGCCTTCTTTTGCACGTTGGCCGGGGCCTTCTTCCGCAATATACAGTATAGGCTGAGCTTATATTAGGCAATTTAGAAGTGGCGTATCAAGCAAAAATGAACATCAAATGGGAAGCAATACAAAGTCTTAGTTTTAGCCGCACCTTTATTTATTGTGCCCAACTTTTACCATTCAAAGAGGAAGTAATTAAAAATGTCCTACAAAACCTGAAAGCAAAAAAAAATCACTAAAATACATGTACCACCAGCTAAAAGCAGCACAAAAACTGAATCAGAAAAACCCACAAGTAACAGTAAGTAGGTAGGTAGGTAGGTAGGTAGGTAGGTAGGTAAATAAATAAATAAATAAATAAATAAATAAGCAAGCATTATTACACTTCTGTGTGAGTTTCACAGAGGCCTTGTAAAGTATGAATGAAAAGAAAAATAAATAGGAATAATGCAAGGCGAGCTGAGAGTCAATGTGAAAAACAGATTAGGTGGAAATGAAAGATATATTTCATACTTTTTTCATTCTGCCTGGAGAGAGCTCCGTTCGGAGCCTTCTCAGAAAAGGCCTTCTTCTCTCTCACAGCTGCTCTGAGGTTATGGTTTTGGCTTTTTCCTGTTTTGTAGATTCCAATTCTTAGAGGAGAAATACCAACGGTTTATCTACCAGTTCTTCTACATCTTAGGCAAGTAAGTTAATTATTTCACCCAATTTGTCCTAGCTTTCTAAGCAGCTTATTGTAATGGAACATTTTTATGGTATCCTTATCATCCATTAATATTTTCAGAGATAAATTTAATTACACTATGCCCTCTCTGGAATTTACTAAAGCTGTTGAAGACTGTGTAACTTGCCAGCACACAGGAAGTACTAATGTGCCACATATAAATTATATTAAGAGATTATTTTCTTTCTCTTTTTCCCCACAAAAATCATGCACAATAAAGGTAGCCCATCTGAATCAGCAACAACTTAAGCTGTGTTCAAATAAGAAGTAAAGGAATACATTCACAGCATCGGCAGAGCTAAAACACAGATTTGTAGTCACTGGGAGAGCTGAAGGTCTAGGCACTCCTTCCTTTCCAAAGGCTGCTCCATGGATTGCATTCCATGCTGCAGAAAGCCCACTCTAGGGCCACCCAGAAGATGACTAGAAGACTAGAAGGTTAACAGAAACAATAACAACAGTGGTTGCTGAACGTAGAAGAGTAGACATGAGGCAAAAAAGCTAGAGTCTTTCTGCCTGACATACAGTTTTCTGTGTGAAAGGAATATTGCCCTCTGGAATATTCTCCCTTCAGAGATCAGGATGTCCCTGACCCTGTTGGCTTTCCATAAGGCCGTGAAGACCTGTTTATGTGCCTGGGCCTGGGGCCCCAAGTGTGTTAAGGGCCTTGTTTCTTGGCTATATTAACATCCATGCATTGTTTACTTGGTGACCATATATATTTATTTTGTACTTTTTATTGTTTTTAATTATTTTAACTGTTTTATGGTTTTTATGATTGTAAGCCGCCCAGAGTCACTTGTTGAGATGGGTGGCTATAGAAAATAAATAAATAAATAAATAAATAAATAAATAAATAAATAAATAAATTTGGAAGACTCATTCAGGGGAATAAGCCTTCACCATGAGGTGATGTAACTAAGGATATAGATTAGCATGCCTGATACACAGCATACAAGTTGTAGAAATTGTCACCATGATTCCATTCCCTGTTATCTGCTTCATTATCCAAAGGATAATTCATGCAAAGCCCTCTAACATGCAGAGTTGGGAACAGGTCTCCCACAAGAAGGCTGAGATACTCACTTTATTGATTGCACCCCTATCCAATAATGTTGGGGGATACTATAACCTGTGGAAACTCATGCAACAGGAATATAGCAGTAACATTTGTTGCACAAGACTGTAACCATGGATACAGCATTGGTCATTGCTTTTGGGTACAAATTGGGAAGTGGTAGAGCTGCCAGCATGGACCAGTTAGGAAAGATCCCTCAATTTAAGAAGCTGGATGGGCAGCAGTAGGAAAGGGGATTCTGTGTCTCTCTGGAGTGGTCTTCCTGTGCGAAGGTTTTGAGCAGAAGATACAATGAACCTACTGACTGCATCCCTGAAATGACGTGTGCTGCAACAGTAAGAAGGTCATTGTTTCTTCCTACAACATCCATCAGGCACAGCATCTCATCCTGGGAAATCCTCCCTTGAAGCAAGACATGTGGACTTCGTGGACTTGACTCTTATCTGACCTGGACTGCATTGCATCTTTCACACTAGGAGACCATTAACCAGTTTAATTTTCCAGGTTTGGAGAAAAAAAGAACTCTCTCCTCTCACTCTTTTTTTCTACATTTTTTTTGCCAACATTATAGAGTTGCTCCTGCTTGAAACTGGCCAAAGATTAAAAGAAAACACAAGAGTCAATGAACTCCCTCTGCCGCTTAGCTCAAAGTTTTTATGTTTTTTGCCAGTAAGCTTCTCAGTAGGGACTGTGGGAAGATAGTTAATGATTTAGTGGCTTTGTTTCTTTATTAGTTCTCAGCACTCCTCAGTTTGCTCCCATCATGACTAAATGCAAAGAGGTTCAGAAGATTACTTTGTCTCTTTATGGTGAGGATTCTGCACAGGGGTGCTTAAATAGTTCTAAAAGGTATTTGACTGAAAATTAGGAACCAACAAGGAAGAAGTTGAAGTCTATAGCTGATTTATTAGTGTACTTTATTGTTGTTGGGGCATTCAAAGTCTGAAGCCCAGGCACTGGAATATTTTTGGAATCAAATGGATGTCTCTTCCTCAGAGGAACAATGAGTTCAAGTGGCAGAGGGCCATGGGAGCTTTTCTTTCTTCTACCAAACTCTAGTGATGCAGCACCATTAAGGGAAAGTTAAAAGAGTTAAGGCTGAGTGTGAGCACTCCTTCCAGTAGAACTGGATAGCCATCTGGGAAAATGGACTCCTCTGAACTAAGGCTTTGATAGTTGAGAACAGCCCACCAGTATGTGTCTATTGTGTTTCTACTGTTACCATTCCTTTTGCCTTCTATACTCTTATCCCCCCCCTTTCTCCCAATAGCTGAGGAGTAAGCAGTGTGATACTCCAGGCATCAATGGGTATGCAGATGCCACCATTGGCACCATCACACACTCTGCCTTACCTTATATTTTTATTGTAAGAATAAATAACACATTCATGGGAAGCTGACATTTGTACAAAGCAAAGCTCTAACCTCTAATTTCATTTCTATTTACAAGAATGCCCTTGGACCTCAGATAGGTCCAAAAGGCAATATTTGAATGTTTCTTTTGGAAATGTGCCTGTTGCTCAGAAAAAGAGACAGAGATAAAAGGGTTGGTAGAGGCCTTCCTGGGGACGTTAATTGAAGATTGGGGAATAGAAGTCCTACACTATTTTGCCTGTCCGTTGCGTGGCTTTTGACTGGCCATACTCATCATTGCAGCCATTTTGTGAATAGGTAAGCCCCTTTTTGGCGACCATTTTGTGAGAGCATTCATGACAGTCTCTCAGTATGCCAAGTATGCTCTAAAACAGCCTTGCTCAACCTTTTGACCCTGGAGGGACCCTTGAAATATTTTTCAGGCCTCGGGGAACCCCTGCACATTCAGGCTCAAATATCGGCCAGAAGTTACAACATTATGATATTCTTTTCATGGGTAGGCCTGTATATATGCATTAACAGTGTTCTTAAACTAAAAATAAAGAATGAAACTTATCTCTAATGTGAAATTGCCCAAATTTGAAATAATTTTTTAAATAAATTGTGATCTCCCAGGGAACCCCTAGTGACCTCTCATGGAACCCTAGGGTTCCATGGAACCCTGGTTGAGAAACCCTGCTCTAAAATCTTGTCTACCTCTGTCCTAACATCCTCAAATGTTTTTCACGTTTTTTTCTCCTTCCCTTTTCTTTCGCTGTTTGGCATCTTTAAAAACAACAACAAGGATTTAATCTCCATCTATTTCCATCCTCACATTTCCTGTACTGGGCTACAGCATAACTTTGCCTAGTTATAAACTGTGTTTGCATAGTTGGATATTTTGGCCACAGTCCTATGCATATTTTTTAAAAAAGGAAGTCCCACTGGTCTGACTGGGATTACATTTCCGATAAATATGCTTAGAATTATGCTCCTGTGACAGAATGGAATCAAACATATTGTACTTCAGGCTGCTTCTGTGATTGAGATACTTAAATATTTTACACATTGCTGCAGATTACAAGATAATGCTGCATCATTCAGAAGCTTTGTGTGTGGGGTGAAGAATCCAGATTGCGCTGCCCTTGAGAAAAGATTGTGTATGCATGAGAAAGAGATCCAGTTGCCCGAAGTCAAGTCCTTAAATGGCTTAGGAACCAAGTAATTAAAGGCTGCCCCACCCAATACCATTTATCTCACATACTAAGGTGAGTTGCAAAGATGCTACTTGGATCTCAAATACTGAACTTTCTCCCAAGTGTGTCTGGATCCCACAGTGTTGTATTTTGATTACAATGGATGTGATGCCTCTTTGCCCAGGCATTTATAGAATAAGATTTATTCAGATTTACTTTTCTTCTTTTAAAAAGTATATTTTTAAATATATATATATTGTTTTTAAGCATTGTTAGTCTTTTTGTTAATGGGTTTCCTTATTTATTTAGTAGATTTCTAAGCCAATTGCAGTCAAGCAATTCTCAATGGTGAATCTTTTATTTCATAAAAATCTTTTATTGAAGTCCCCACCCCTACCCGGTTCTTTTATCAACTGCGGGGATTAGATAAATTAATAGAAGACAGGCACTGGGGACAGTCTTTTTTCGCAGTTGTAGGGGATGGGTGGCAGATGAGGAGGGGTCTGTCTGCATGCAGGCATCTGAAGAGGCATTCAGTTGACAACTGTAAGAAACAAAATACTAAGATAAGATGGCCCTTGACCTGATGCAGCAGGGCTGTTTTATTTTCCTCTGAAGAGAATGGCCTGCAGATATCTGGATAATTATTAGAGGGCAGCAAAGAGATATGAAAACCCTTACTCTGTGCTGCCTTCTAGTGGCCAATGGGAGTGTTGCAGCCCACATCTGATAGCTCAAAGGGAGTGGTTTTCTGAATACAGTACTGTAAAATAACACAGATGAAATATCTTTGGTTACTACTCCTGTAAAAAGGTGGGGGGGGGGAAACCTCTCTCTCCTTCACATGTAGTGCTCCGGATGTATTGATAATCAAAGACCTGTCTTCCACAAAGAATTACAGCTTTGAGTTATGAAGTCAAGGTTGCTGGAAAGTTGCCAAAGCAGATTTGTTTAGGAGTGGACAGGAGGTGCTTTCCACTCTTGCAGCTTTTAAAAGGCACTGTAATGTCAGAGGCTGCACTTAATTAGTGATTTAAGAGCAGATTTAAGAAAATGGTGAAAATTATTATTATTTAACTGGGAATGCGTAACTAACGACCCTTGAAGGGCAAATGCATCTTGAAAGTGAGAATACATATTGTAAAACAGGGCTTTCCCAAGTTTTCCTGCGGGACACACCAACCGCCGTTGGTGTGTCACTGCGGGAAAACCCGGAAGTGCCGCCATTGCGGCAGCACGCAAAAACCCAGAAGCGCTGCTGCCGCTTTCGGGTTTTTCCGCGTTGCTGTTGGTGTGTCGCCGCGGGAAAACCCGGAAGCACTGATGATGATTAGCACTTCCGGGTTGTGTGGCGACACACCAGACTGTGTGTGGTGACACACTTTTGTGTCGCGACACACAGTTTGGAAAGCTCTGTTGTAAAATGATCTGGTAGATATTAGACAACTTTGCACATAACACTAAACCAAACTATGATTGAACCTTCCTTTTTTTAAACAACTGTGAAGAGGAGGTCGGAAGCTCTTGCTTTCTTTTAAATTAACAATTGCTGTTACATCCAGGCTCAGATGGACTGTGGTTATTATTAGTGTTATCTACAGAATAGGGAAACAAGCCAAATTCTACCTTGAATAGCCATGGTTAGTTGGAGATGAAACATTCTAATGTTCTCCTCACAGCTGCATTGAGATTACAGAGGGGAAGGATGTATGCACTAGCCAAGACTTATCTCCATAGTACTAAATTACAGTTTAATGTTGAATGAATGATAAACTTTAGTTTAATGTTGCATCAAGTTTAAATCACTGGAGACATGGAGAAGTATCCATCGCATCATAATCTAATATATTAATGTAATGGAAGTTTGTTGAGGACCTTCTCCAGTGGCTGTGTGCTAAATTTTAATCCAGTCAGAACAAAAAAGCAAAGTGAGTGTTAAATATTATCAGAGAGATTGCAAAGTGAGGAGAGATTGCAAAACACTGACCCTTTAATCTGAAGTGAACCATCTGTGTTTGATTTCCACATCTTGCTGAGTTTTCAGTTAATGTGAATTCACAGTTTGATTCTCCATTTGGTGCTCCCACATGCTAAGTGAATTGGTTCCAATATGTACTGATGCAGACATTTGCTTCACCCTAAAAGCCATCATATTTTCAGTGTGCCACGAGCATTAAAAGATAAGTACCTCATTTAAGCACTTCCAATTAAATGTATCTGGGTGAGGTTACATCTGCAATTTCCATTATGGAATGTTCTTCTGAACTGTATGTAACTGTAGCAAATATAAACTAGACAGATCCACTATTTTCATTGGACCTTGCACCATCCACAATTTTACCTTTCTAACACTGGACCTTGTACCATAAAGAATTTTACATTTTGAATTAATGCTCAGTATGAAACTAAATGGTTGGAAGCTTTTTCAGTTTGCTCAGCTTTGCCCAGGTGTGTCCAAATGATCCTTATTCTTATTTATATACATAGCAGACTTTCTGCTATTGAACAAAGATTCCTATCAGCTTCCAGTCCAAGTCCTGCAAAGTACACTCAGCCCTACATACTATTTATTTATTTTATTAGAGAGTCAGATTTATTACCAAATCCTGTTTTTATTAAAGTGGCTGATCCCTACTGCTGAATGAGTGCTTCTCTGGCTATGATGTTTATACAGTATGCCAAATTCATACCTTGGAAGCCTTTCAGACTGATTTCTCCAAATACAGCTGCTATATGGTAAAAGGGCCACACAGAGAAATTGTGAGAAATATTTGCTCAATCACTGATTCCTTCTCCTGATCCATTCCAAAGCCTTTGTTATCTTTTAGGTACTCTTCTAAGACCTTCCTATTTGAACTGAAGAGTATTACTATTTTTTAAATGTAAGGGCTGGAAAATTTATCTCACTTGGGATTAATACTCCTATTTACCTTCTACATCAGGGGTCCCCAACTAGTGGGCCGCGGCCTATTAGGAAGTGGGCCACACAGCAGGTGAGCGGTGGTGGTCTGCACGATTGGCTTCCGCTGCAAACCCCGCCCCCGTCCGTGCGATTGGCTCCCGCCTGCAAACCCCATCCCCCGGTCTGTGCAATTGGCTCCCGCCTGCAAACCCCGCTCCCCGGTCTGCGCGATTGGCTCCCGCCTGCAAACCCCACCCCCCGGTCCGTGGAAAAATTGTCTTCCACGACCGGTCCCTGGTGCCAAAAAGGTTGGGTACCCCTGTTCTACATGAAACCCCTGGGTGACATCATTGATTGGCATGCGGCAAAATGCCATCAATATGCTGGTGATACTCAGCTATCTATTTCTACCCCTAGACATTCAAATGATGCTGTCAAGGTTCTTATCAGTGCTAGAGGCTGAGAGGGTCTGGATGGGGAAGAACAGGTTGCAGCTCACCCCTAGCAAGATCAAGTGGTTTGGGATTTTGGGTCCTCTGGATCAGGTGATTTTTCATCTTTAACTCTTGATGGAGTTGCACTCACCCAGACAGAGCTGGCACACAATCTGGGGTTCCTCCTGGACTCATGGCTCCTCCTGCCAGAGGGGTCTTTGCACAGATTTGTCTTGTGAGCAAGTTGTGCCTGTTCCTGGACTGGGAGGCTCGGCTCACTGTCTTTCTTGCCTTAGTCACTTCCTGATTGGATTACTTCAATGTACTTTACATGGGGCTGCCATTGAAGAATGCTTGGAAGCTTCAACTGGTCCAGAATGGATCAGTGTGTGCAGGTTTGGGCACTTCAGAGCTTGTCTGCATGACACCACTGCTGCATGTGTTGCACTGGCTTATGGTACGCTTCTGGATGCAATTCAAGTGCTGGTTATCACCTTTAAGGCCCTTCATGAATGGAGCCATGTTACTTATTGGACCACCTATCTCCAAGGGTTTCTGCCTATTCTACCTGATCTGACAGGGTGACCATGCTCCACATCCCATCTATTAAACAAGGTCGTCTTGCAGGACCATGTCTTCTCTGTCACAGTGGAACAGACTCCCCATTCCCCACCCAAAGATTCAGAGGGGCCCAACCTTTTTGGTCTTCTGGAAGGGCTGGGATCTTGGGGGAATCTGTCTGTCTGTCTGTCTATTATCATCTGATTTATATAGCCACCCATCTCACATAAGTGACTCTAAGCATCTTTAAAGGATTAAAACACAGAAAAACCCACCATTTATCTAATTTATGTGTGTGTGTGCTCTCATACATTGGTTATATGGTGCCTTGGCTTTTTCTTTGTATTGGATTGTTTTTAACTTTGTTGGTTATGGATTTTGTTTTGTTTTGTTTTGTTTTGTTTTGCTTTGTAAATTGGTTGTTAGCCACCTTAGAGTCATATATTTAAGATGGGTGGCCAAATAAATTTTGTTAAACAAACAAACTGGGCTTGCTTTTTGGATTTGAATTCTAAGCGATAGGCCAGAATTATTCTTCACTACTCAAGAAGAGTATGTAGGATCTCTCTGCATCCTATGAAACCTTGGATTAATTTCTGGAGCACCAGACATTCTTCTCAGGATTATGGGTGGTGCAAGAAATACCATATTTACCTGAAAGGAAAGCTAGTCTTTCCCCCAAATGATTCACCTTTAACAGTAGAAAGACATTTTAGATTCACTCAGAATACAATAGGAGAGGTAGGGTTTCTTCCCCCTCCCCCGTTCTTTTTGTGGTGTGTGTGTGTGTGTGTGTATGTGTATGTGTGTGTGTGTTGCATCTCAAAATCAGAATCATTTGACTTTTTGCTATACGCTGGTTTGCTATCCTAAGAACTTACTGAATAAGCTACAAGTTACTCAGAATGCAGCATATAAACTAGGTCTTTTATCTATTTTTGTTTGTTTGTTTAATTAATTCTGACTCTGTCAGAAGATTCCCATGGTATGATGAGAGGATCACTGTATGAAAATATCCTCAGTTGCTCTTCCTGCACAATTAGTAATTTTAGAAAAAAGTTCATTGGCTCCAATTAGACTTTTTTAAAAAAAAAAATCCCTAAAGGTCCAAGCTAGGAATGTTGTTCTGTCCCAAACACGAGCTGCCTTGCCCATTCCTCTAACAAAATCCATAGGAGATGGGGGTGTGGAATGTCTAGCTTGGCTCTGAGCAAACAGCTGAAATCAGGCCTCCTGCACAGACGGTCTGTCCAGGATTGGCAAGCAGATGGGGAAAGCAGTTCAAGCAGGGCAAGGAAAATGGCCCATTTCCAGGCCAAAGGCAGGAGAGCCAGACAAGCAAATGAAATCTGCTAATACCAAGAACTTCACTGTGCTGGTAACTTGGATGCCTTGTGCAAAACATGCCTTGATTTTCCAGGGTTCCCAGGCAATTGGCTGAACTGATAAGACAACAATTAGTGGCAGGCAAGTGAGGTTGAAGCAGTGCAGGCTGATCCAGAAAGAGTCCCAGGAGTCTAATCATGGAAACACCTGAAAGTGCCTTAGACTGAGTCAGACAGTTACTGACACAGCCTAATAACAGTGAATTGATCAGCAAGGATTTAACCTGTTTTATTCAGAGAATCCTCATCCAGACCAACACAGTCTCCCGTTCCCATAATTGA
Organism: Charina bottae; assembly: GCA_023362775.1. NCBI lineage: Eukaryota > Metazoa > Chordata > Lepidosauria > Squamata > Charinaidae > Charina > Charina bottae. Next base: position 49,496,831 of record JALMGJ010000002.1, on the reverse strand, counting down.
CCACTATTACAGGTTGTAATTAGGACACTTACATATCGGCATTAGCCAAAAGTGGTGTGATTTTGCAGTAGAAGAGAGCATAGCAAGTAACATAGCAAGTACGTCTGATTTGTGAGGTCCGGCCTGCTAACTGCAAGAACTTGGGCCCAAAGTAACATGCGATGTGCTATGTGTGGAGAGAGAGGGCAGGAAATGCTCCAGTTCTGGATTGCATTTGCAGCGTTGGTCAGCCCAAAGATCAATGCATTTTTAATACGAAATTTTCTCACAGCTTTTTAAAAATAGGGACCCAAGTGCCCTGCCTCCTTTTAGGGACACCGTGGCAGGGTCTACCCATTCAGTAGGAGGGAGTGACTAATTGTACCACCATAATCTGAAAATGAATTAGACATCCTCTGATTAGAAAACACGGATGGAACTTATTGTAGAGAAAAGGACAAGCAGCATCTCCAAGGGAGATTCGGGTGCAAGATGTGAGTTGAAGAGAGAAGCCCACAGGGATGGGTAAGTGGGATTTCCTGGTTTTGTTCTAAAATTACCCTGGGGCTTCTAGTGGGAGGGCAGGGGTGATTAAAAAAAAGCGGGAAGGCTCCATTTGCACAGACACATATCATGCCTCCATAGATACTCAGCCCTTGGTTCTGTTGCCTTGCACACCAGGGCAGTACCATTTTGGCTCTGTGAAAGCCCAGAGAAAAGGTTCTTGTGGAAGGGAAGGGATTCCCCAGCCTTTCTGTTGGGATTTCACGTGGCACCCGTGGCAGGGGCTTTGGGGTCCTGTTGGCCTACATCTCCAGCCCCTTGAGGGAATTGTGTGGCCAGGCTGCCTTGTTTGCACTCCTAGCTTTCCAGACAGATGGAAGTTGTTGTCATGTGTTAGAAATGTCACCGATAATATAAAAGACTGGCTCCTGCCTCTTTCCTTTTGGTGCTGTCCGCGGCTGCCGCCCCACCACCACTTTCCCCTCTGCGTCTCCCCCTTTTCTTCCTGTCATGTGGCAACATCTCTGATGCAGTAAGCCCGACCACCCCGCCCCCCACCTTCCACTCGTGAGCCTTGCCAGTCTTTCCTCTGGCGCTCTCTTTTCTGGAGGGGGGAACATCCCCCCCCCTTTACTGCAGCGGCGGGGATCGTTCCCGGCCCCGACTTTCTCGCGGCGAAGGCGGCACAAAGGGAGGATTAATCTGGACCGGGCTGCGTTTAGGAGCCAGGCAAGTGGGAAAGCTGCGCGGCGGCGGAGGGGGCTTCCCTCAGCGAAGGCTTGGTGCCGAGGCTGCGCCCGCCTTTCCTCCCGAACCGCGCAGCTTAAGGGAGGGCGGGGGTCGTGCCGGGCGCCTTCGCCCAAGGCCAGCCCGGGAGGCCAGATGGCCGGTGGGACGGCTTTTCGGGGTCCCTCAAGCGAACTTTGCGGGAGGCCCGTCCCTCGCCCGGGCGCGCCGTGAAAGAGCGGGGTCAGTGGAGGCGAATAGGCTGGGAGCGGGACCAGATGCCTGGCGCACAATGGGGCTTTTGAGAGCGCGGCGAGGGGAAGCGTGGCGCGGGTTTTGTCTTGCCTCCGCATTGCAGGTTGGAATGGGGCCGCTCTGCTTTAATGAAGTGCAGGCCGAAAGGGGGTCGTCCCTCAGGGTGGGGGCTCCCCCTCCCGTTCCAGGGGAGGAGGGGGAAGGAACTTGTCAAAGAGGCTCGGGCTCCGGGGAGGAAGCAGGCAGGCAGCAGCTGATGGGTCGCGGAGGGGAGGAACAAGGCGGTCTCAGTGCCGGGGGGAGAAAGAAAAGGCGGTGCGGGATCTATCAATGCCGCCCCTTGCATATTAATGGGGTACAGCAGGTGTTGCCTAAAGTATCCCCCTGCCTTGTGATCTGACTGCGGCTTATCCAAAGGATGAGGCGCCGTAGTGGGCTTGGAAAGGGGTAGGGGAATCTTTGTGCCTGAAGCAATTCAGTTTGAATTAAAAAACAAAAAACCTAGCGGCTCTTCAGGCATCCCTGCGTGTTTGAACTGGAAAAAAAAAAGAGGGCGGAACCACCAGCCCCATTTCCAGTTCATCCACGGAGCCTGTATTTGGTCTGGGAAGGGGGGAGGCGAAGCGTGTGGGTAAGCGCCGCTCGTACGCAAAGGAGCTGGGCTCTGTGAAACCAACAGCTGCGCGCTGCGCCCCGGAACGCCCGCTCTGGGCGCCTGATGCTGGGCAGCGGAGGTCGGAGCTGGACGATTCCTTAAGGGGACAGCAGAAACGAGCATTTCTAAAAAGAGTCCTAGGTACATGGTGGAATTAGGGAGATTCGTATCGCTGAGGGAAACCGGGTTGGCTATGATTCTTGGAAGACAGATGCTTCGTGAAGGGAGGTCGTGCTCTTGTATTGGCTGAAGCATTAGCATGGATCTTTTGCATGCGTTTTCGGTTAACCCATTGTGTGTTCGCCAGTGAGGTATTGTGTGGTCTAAAATATGAACGATTACAGTTGCATTAAACAAAACGTTAAATTTGATTTCCTCTTCAGGGTCTTTCTTTCAAGAGTGGGGGATGTGATTTTTCTGTATTTCCCCAGTCGTTAGAGCAACATCAGCCAGTAATGGACAATTGTGGAAAAATGCTTCTATCTCTCTGTCCTTGCTTTTGTGGACATATCTTATTTCCATTTCACAAAGATCTGCTTGCCGTGGTGAGATGTCTTGGGTGTCAAATTGCATTCCACTGTTGGGAAAAGGCATGCAAATAGCCTTGTTCCTCCTTTGTAGAATCCTGTGGCTCTTTTTCCCCAGTTAAATGTGATATACTTGTTGCAGAAACCTACTTTTTATTTGATCCCTGTGCTAACAATGCCTGTAGTTTAATCTCTCCAAACTGCTGTTTTGTAGGCACATTGGACTGCCATCCCCTTCTCCCTATAGTTTAGGGTGGGATGATGGCAGCTGTAAACCAGAATATCTGTAACATCAGGTTTATAGTGGGGAAAGCTAATATAGGTGACCAGATGCTTTTGTTTCTTCCAGTAATTAACATTTGACTTACTTTCAAAAACGTTAATTTGTGTGTTTTTAAGTGTGGTGTGAAGAATGGTGAATATGTTATTATGGATGGAAAGATAGAATATCCCTTTGCATTCTGCTTTTTGTGGGAATAAGTATGTATTTTAAGGAATGTAAGAAGAGCCTTGCTGGACCAGATCTAAGATCCCTCGTGTCCAATGTTCAGTTCCGATACTGCCAACCAGATGCTATTAGAAGCTCACAAGCAGGATCCAAGTAGGATATCACTCTCCCGTTCATAATTAGTGTGAAGTTGCATGATGCCTCCCGTCCTGTGTGGATGTTGTAACTAGTAGCTATGACTAGTCTTAACTTCACTGATGTTTACATAGATCAATGTGATGAAGATCGCTATCTTTTGTAATAGTGATTTGAATTCCATATCAAGTCCATCTGTCCATGTGTGATTTATCTGTGAAGAAGGACATTGACCATGTTGATGGTCAAGCCATTTGAGATCCTCCTCAATCAAATCCTATTAATTTAATTTCACTTCATTTCATCTCTCTTCACGCTACTTATTTATCAGCCTGCTAAGCTACTTAAATGCTATTCTGTCTGTGCCAGCAGGCAATATTTACAAGTGTAATGTATTTTTAATATTGACATCAATGGCAGGAGCATCCCAAGATTAACCCCTGCCTTTACATATCTACTATTTAAATGATTTGCTTTTAAAATAGGACTGGCAGAAAGTGGGTCATAAAATGGAAGCCTGAGAAAAAAGCCTAGAATGGCATATCATCAACAGTATATATAATATACTGTGAAACATACTCCCCCCCCCCCCCCCCGGTTACGGATGGACAAATACATCTGTATCTGATCTGCTGTTTTTTCAAGTTTTTAGTGATGTCTATTCCACCGTGTTAACTTGCATTAAAAAAACCCTCTTATGTAAATAAATGTTTTGAAAGATTTTACTTTAAAAAATGTATTTTACTTTAAGATGTATTTAATTTAAAACTTTAAACTCCATTTGATATGTCTCCACCATGGTCTCTGTGGTTCATGCACATCAGGTTATATGCCTCTGCAAGTCTTGCTCTGAATTTTCCAAAGCTTAAAGAACTGTTGTTGGTGGGAAATCTATCCCTATGCATTAGCTCCCACCAAACTCCTTCCGTTTATGACTGCCACAGCATTCGTATATCCTAACCCTAACTCTGAGCTGATCATCTTTCTATATAAAAATTCTTGTATTTTTTTCTTCCTTATTTTTCTTTTCATTTATTCAATCGTTCTTCAGCTTTCTTCGAAAATTCTTTACAGTTGTTTGTTGGGTCATGTTGTTCTTCCTTTGCAGGTATCTAGCCTTCAGCCTTATGGCCACTTGGTGCCTAACATCCAGTGTTACAAGACCAAACTCTGCCCCTTCAATGGGCACAAATTGTATCTGTTTTGCCTAGGTCACACAATAGACACTTGTAAGCTTATCTTCATTCTTTCTCTGTGGGAGCAATCTTTAAGGGTGGCAGACTACAAAGCTATTGTAGCCCTCCCTAAATTTTCCTTCAAGCCTCCTACAATGTCCCTCCAATTGTCTTGTAGCTTCTTTGTCTCTTCAAGAGATTGATCCTATTTTTCACTGCTCTCAGGATTCTCAAGTCTCTGCTGTTTGATTATCAGCACTGAGGAAAACACTCATTAAAAGCTCAAAGCCTTCTAAAGAGTCTACCACACCCAATTCCAAACAGGAAAAAAAGAAAAAGTGGGACAAAGCCTATGTTACCTCTCCCGTTCCAGATCCAGTAGCCTTGAGTTCCCCCTCCATAGTGTTTTTTTGGTGGACTCTGTACTGTCCAATCCTCACTGACTTCTGTTCAAGTATAGCAGTCTCAGAAAGGGAGATTTGGAACTGATATCCTAGAACAGGGGTAGGGAACGTCTGGCCCGCAACCCCCACCCCCTTCTGCGTGATTGGCTCCCGCTCACAAACCCCACCCCCTTCCATGCGATTGGCTCCTGCCCGCAAACCCCGCCCCCGGTCCGCGAATGATGTTATGAATATCCAAATGGCCCTTGGCAGAAAAAAGGTTCCCCACCCCTGCCCTAGAAGATCTGCTCCTTCAGACTAATCTCTAATCTATTGGGGTAGTTAAAACTAAGACCTTCCCTTTCAGTCACCTTAAGGTCATCAAGATTGTGACCTTTTGCCCACTCTGCTTCTAAAAGTTCTCTCTCCCTGATTTTGTTGCCTTTTTCCCTCAGAGGTTCGTTGATCCTTTTTCCTCCAGAGGTTCATTGATCCTCTTGACATCAAGCCTTTCACCATCTCATTCAGTTGGACCACTACTCACTGGAAGAGCCCAAGATATAATCAGGCAGACTATTTTTGTATTAGCTAGTTACAACCACATCAGAAAAGCCATCTGACCTTAGATTTTGTTTGTTGCCATTGAGCCATAAGATCTGATCCTGTTCATTTTCTAGCAGAGCTAATACTGGTTTCTGTGAATCTGACAATTAATGTCTCTGATGTTTCCTTGGTCTGTTTGACTTCTTCAACATAATCTCATGTTGCTTAGGTTGGGGACTAAGTGCCAACTTTCAGTTGGAAGGCCTCCATTCCATGGGGGTGGGTGGTGTTGGTAGTGTTGGTGGCAGAGAACAGTAGAAGATCAGGCATACCAGTTAGTCCAAGGTACTACTGCTTTAATGGTCCTCATTTCAGTGTTTCCAGTCTTGTCAAAACAGATTTTGTAGCATCAACTTCTTGTCACTTTGAGAAACTTCATAAATGAGGAGGGTTCTATTATTCTTATTCCAACTCTATTATAATAAAAGCATCACAGTCAGGTTCCCATCATTGTTAGTATCCAAGGATAAGAAGGGACATAATTCATTCTGTTGCTGTCTTGCACTTCAAGAGTACTTCTACCTTCTGAGCTTCCTCTCCATCCATCAGGGAAAAGTCTTCCATTCAGACATTGAGTCCCTCTATCTTGCAGCTTCAAGGATACAATATGGCAACTTCTCTTGGACAAGGTAGAGAAGGTTATGGTGGCTTCTTGGAAGTCTTCTAGCTAAATGGTAATTCATTCAGGGCTTTACCTAAGAACAGCTTTTTAATTCCATGCAGTATCATGATCAAGTTTTGACTATTTTCTTGCATTTGAAACAGAGAAGCTTGGCTCTTTCTCTCTACTTCTTGGCTCTTGACTCTCTACTTCTTTTTTTCTTTCATCAGGTGGTACTTCTCTTTATTTGTAACCTGGTAGTGAAATGTTTCATGAAAGACCTAGAACATCTCAATTTTCTGGCATCCCTGCCACTTCCAACCTGTAGCTTCTTCCTTGTGTGCTCTGTGTCCAAATCCTTTGAGCCCATGGCTGCCACCACAATCCATCTTCTTCATAGAAGGTAGCCTTACTGGTAGCAATAATATCAACTCATTGATTTGGAGAACCGTGCGCATTTTGGAGAGATCCTCCCTTATTTTTCTCAGGGACAAAGTGTCTATGTCCTCTTGAATCAAGGCAACATAGTGCCTGCCTTTCTCCCCATTCCTCCAGAAATCCTTCATACTTTGGAATATACCAATATATCCAAGTACATGCACTTGCTTTTTGCATAAACTGTACAGTAGCGTTTTGCAGGCAACAATGTTTATTCCTGTCCTTCTAAAAGCAAAGATTGGTCTTTCCTTAGCATTTCTCCAAATGAACAGTGGCACCTATTAAGCTTTGGTACAAGCTGACCAAGTCTTTGGAAGGACCATCCTCTTTTCAGTCACCTTATGATAACCAAACCCTGTTCCAGGAATTGCTATCCTCTGTGTATATGAATCACAGTGGCCACAATTAAGAAGTCTTTAGTTATCTTTAAGTAAATTTATCTTTACCGCCCAGAGTCCCCTATTTGGGGAGATGGGCGGGGATAAATTGAATGAATGAATGAATGAATGAATGAATGAATGAATGAATGAATGAATGAATGAATGAATCTTTAACTGTGTTCTTCAAGTGGTTATCAATGAATTCATACAATGTGCCCCATTTGTTTTAGGTGCACTCACTGTTCCTTGTGGTCTATTGTGTTGATTTTGGAAAGTGAACAGGTTTGGCAGGAACTGTACCTAGTTGGGTGGGTTCCATCAAATAATTCTGAAAATCCTGTAAGATTTCAAACAGGACTGTGTGCAGGCACAAAACCCATGTGTTTGAATCCACAGATGACCACTTGACTGTTGCAGTTTCAGATAAGTAACCAGTTGGATTTGTAAAATATGTTCCATTTTAGGAGACCTGCAAAGTCTCATTTATACATTCATCTGGAAAATACAGGTCATCGTAGTTTATATTAGTATATTAGGAACAATCTAAAGCATCCCTATTTTTCCCCACTCCCAAAATATTACAGGGTTCTGCCTCTTCATTTATTCATATATCTAACTACTCAATTAAATGTATATTCTTTCTTCAACTGTTCTGGTCATTTATTTATTTCAACTGATGTCTATTAGTCATGTTAGTATAAAAACAAGGCAAGACAATTATATGGGTGGTGGAGAATAAGCGTTTAACTGATGGCTATATGGAGCCTCCAAGAATCAGATCATCTGAGTTTCAGTTGCTGTGAAGCATTAGCTTGGTTGGCTATTGCCTTCAAACCCTGCTATTTGGAGTCCTCTGATTGACCACTATAGGCAAGAGGATTCTCAATGCTTTGATTTGATCTTGCAGGGGTCTTAAGTTCTCAATAAAAGTCTTCAGATGGAGAACTAAAGTGAATTTTATAATACTGAAAATGAAGAATAGATACTGAACAGAGGGTGGAATTTGAGGTATGCTTAGAGTTAAGAGACCAAATTGTTCAGTGGGGAAGGGTAATTTTCCCCCTAGTTGTATTGTCAAAATAGGATCCTCTGTGCAGCCATAGAGCATGAAAAAGAAATCGGAGCATTGGAAGTTCTGCTTCAGGAACAGTTCCGCTCTGTAGCCAACCTGCCACACAGTTCTATCCAGAGGCCAAAAGATTGAGTTAACCTAAAACAAGCCATCCCAGCCATGGTTAGAAGTTAGATAAGATGCTGAGCAAAATGATTTCAAGTTTCATGGAAATTCATTCATTCATTCATTCATTCATTCATTCATTCATTCATTCATTCATTCATTCATTCATTACATTTATATCCCACCCAACTAAAAAATGACTCTTGCAATATGGTTTAATTTTCAGCTTTATAATTATGCACAGAAAAACAATCCTGGAGTTAGATTTTGAAGATACAGTAATATAGTCTGTTGTTCATTCCTGACACTTTAAAGTGTCTTCATTATGTGGGTTGAATGAATGAACCTACCAATTCTGCAACATAAGAGTTCCAAGTACAATGAATTCATGATGAGCTCAGTGCTATTACCTTGACTGGAGGAAATAGAAATGTAGACATTCCCAAAATAAATGTTATTTAGTTATATCTCGCAACTACATTTCTCTCTTGCATTTTTTCTGAAGATTCTTGAGTTTGGGCAAATCTTTCAAGGAGGGGAATTACTTTATTTTTGTCTTTATTTTTGTTTTGGTTATTTCTTGCTTACTTGGTTTTCACCTGATGTTAGCCCCAGAGTCACAGTTATTGGGTTGGGCAGCCAAATCAATCAATCAATCAATCAATCAATCAATCAATCAATCAATCAATCAATCACAGATTTAGTACAAACAGTTACATAGGATCAGACCAACCCCTGTGTAATATAGCACTGATTTTTTTGACAGTGGCCAAGAACCATGCAGATATCAATGGCAGGTGTCTTTAACCCTTTGGGGTGATGAGCACATTTGGAATTTTCAGACCATCTGGATTATTTTTCAGAATGTTTGCTAGGTCTGGGAAGCTTGACTACCATAGGGACATAGCCAGTTCTCATAGGATAATCCCTACTATTCCTGCTTTTCTTTGTGCTTTTTCTGGGCAAATGAGTACATTTCCACACAAAGCACTTAGCTCCAGTCACCCATCCTTTGGGAACAGGGGCATTCTTGAAAGAAGATGCCATCATCTAGAACATTCCTTGAAACCTACCAGTTTCTTTTTAAAATGATAGAGTGTGGTTATGTATAGGGCATCCAAAGGGCTGCTTGTTGATATATTGCCCCCCAGGTCTTTTGAAAGCCTAAAAATCAGGAGATGAATGCAATAGCACCCTCTGCTTATATCCCTTAGCAACTGGTATCATGGTCATATACAGCATTTTTTCTTTAGAGTAGCTAATCCTCCTTTAAAGCTGTCCAGATTGGTGGCTACCATTGTATCCTGTAGTAAATTCCAAATACCAGCTTTGTACGGCATAGTCTTTCCCTTTCCCTTTATCTGTCCCAAATCTGCCATTAGTCAGATTCATTAGATAACCAATGAGCATTTATATAAATCTTCATACTCATCTTTTAACTTCTATAAAAAAAAACCCTCAAGTGTAATTTCTTTCATATATGGGAATTGCCCCAGTACCTTCTTTATTTTTATTGCCCTGTCTTGTACTTTTTTCCACGTGTATGATAGCTTTTTTGCTAAAGCAGTTCATCTTGATTGATTGATTGATTGATTGATTGATCACATTTATATCCCGCCCATCTCCCTCACAAGGAGGGACTCTGGGCGGTTCACAATAAAAAGTTTAAAATCAATAAAAAACCATAAATAGCACTAATAATCAGTAAAAATACCTAATTACAGTCCAATCCAAGCAATGGTAGATTTTACTTATCCCATGGGCCGGTAAGGCTGGTCAAGGCAGATCTAAGAGACCAGCCAACCCCAAGACTGGCTATTCCCCTCCCTTCCCCAAGTATGGTGGCAAAACCAGGTCTTTAGTTTTTTTCTAAAGTCCAGGAGAGAAGGGGCCAATCGTATTTCAGGGTGAAGAATATTCCAGAGGGTGGGGGCTACTGCAGAGAAGGTATGCCTCCTGGACCCCGTCAGATGGAGCTCTCTTAAAGATGGGGCTCGTAGCATGACCTCTCTGCAGGACCGGGTGGGACGGGTTGATGTGACAGGGATGAGACGGTCCCTCAGGTAACCTGGTCCCATGCCATGTAGGGCTTTAAAGGTGATAACCAACACCTTGAATTGAATCCGGAAGCAAACTGGCACCCAATGCAGCTTGCAGAGCAAAGGTGTTATGTATGCTGATCTTGAGGCACCTAAAATCGCCTGCACGGCTGCATTCTGAACCAGCTGAAGCTTCCGGACGCTCTTTAAGGGTAGCCCCATGTAGAGCACATTACAATAGTCTATATGGGAGATGACCAGGGCGTGAGTGACCATTTACATTTTTAGATTATTCTTATTAAGAGCTTCACCTTGAAAGGGGATTTGCAAAATAATATTCCGAAAAGTAATGGTAATTTAAAAAACATAAGATCCTTTTTCTCGAGCTGCAGTGTTAGAAAAGAAGGGACAGGGGTTACATATTATGGAGTTGTGTACTAAAAATGTGAGAAGATTTCAGTTTGGCGTGGCTGTACTTTCTCTAAGCTTTTTGTTCTAGATATTGTAGGAGGAGAGCTGAATTAGTCTATGGTGATAAAAAATTAGGAGTATAAGTTTCTGCCTTTTAATAAAATTTGTTAGTCAGAAAAGGGGCTACCAGACTCCTCCTGATTGTTTACTTTAAGTCAGGGCTTTCCAAACTTTTCAGTTGGCAACACACCAACGGCAGCGCGTGAAAACCTGGAAGCGCTGCCGCAGCTTCCAGGTTTTTGCGCGCCACCGCCGCGCTTTTGGGTTTTTTCTGGGTTTTTGCCCGCTGCCACCGCGGCGCTTTCGGCTTGTCATGCGTGTCGGCGGCGTCAGCGTCCTGGTGTGCTGCACAAAAACCCGGAAGTGCTGATGGCCCGCCGCCGCGTGCACTGCCGCGTGCGGCGGTGGCGCGCCATCAACACTTCTGGGGTTTTGCGCGGCACACCTGGGCCCCGCAGGCGACACAGTACTGTGTCGCAACACACAGTTTGGAAAGCTATGCTCTAAGTAATTGTCTTTTTTTAGAACTGTTGGGAGTCAAAAAAACTTCCTGGATAAAATGCGTAACAGCTGATTTATTGCAGCTTGGTATACGGCGAATTTCAATGTACCTCTGATTTCTAAAGAGCATCTCTTAGTCTTGTGAAAAACTCTTGATTTCAATTGGAGGGAGCTAATTGTTTAAAGAAAAATATTACAAGGGAAACTAAATTGCATAGGTTTTGTTAGTTGAGTACAGCTGGGAGAAAAAGAACAGAAACATCTGCAAGAAAACAACAAGGCTCAGAGAGCACCAAGGACTCCACAGAACAGAAACTATCATTAGGCCAAAGCTGAATTAGCCTTTAAGAGTCCTTGAGTATTACAACTTCTACTCCTGCTGTTTAGTAGGCAATTTCATTCAGAACTTCTAACACCACTGTAGAATGTTGATGTTTCTAAAATTCTGGAAGGACTCTATGTGGAACATTAGTGTGAGAGCTGGTACGGTCTCAGTCCTACTCCGTACCATAACAATATGCATCTCCAGGCTCTACTACATCAACAATCGGCAATCAAACACATTGATTGATTTAAAAGTGTATACTTCTTAAATGAGTATCTAGATTCACATAGTCAAGCTTATGTTGTTGAGTACAAATGGCATAGTATGGTGAAAAGGAAAAATGCAATTGTTCAAAGCATTAATTCAGTAGCACAGACTCATTAGATTGCTCAGGGTTTTTATTTTATCTACAGTAAGAAAATTGGCATTGAATTTCATAGTTTTCTTCTCTAAAATCTCCCACAGAGAAACCAAGTACCTTAACTAAGGTTTGTGCTGACACTCCAGAGATCCCACATTGCTATTGTTGTCATCCTTCCATTCACATTGCCAAGGAGACTTCAACATAATTTATGATATAAATGCTTGCAAAAAATGTATTAAAAAATCTGAGCTGTTGACAAAGAGAGTTAGATGTAATTGTGTTTGGGAAAAAGTAATGCATTCATTTCTTTGTCATTCAGATCTCTTTATTTTTTTTAAAAAACCTCACATCTATGCTGCTCTTAAATATTCTGGTAGGCATCATGATAATCCTGCATAGACTCCTTGGTTGTTAATCCTGAGCTGCTGTCCATTTTTAATATCCATTAGAATTTCAGCAGCATTTATATATTTATTTAGATGATTTATATTGACGCCCAACTCACATAATCATAACTCCGGGTGAGGTACATCAAATAAAACCAAACAAAAAGCAATGGCTACAGGTTAAACAGACCACACAAAATTAAAAGAAATAAAATCCCTAGCCAACATATCAAATGTATCACATGACTGGGGTCAACCCAGTGCAAACTCCACCTCCAAGAAGACAGGCCCTTTTATTGTCCTGGCCCAATAACCTGGAGGACAAATCAGGATTTTAAAGTTTTCCAGAAGGCTAACAGGGTCAGGGTCATCTGAACCATGGGGAAAGGGGGAGATCATTCCACAGAGCAGGTGCTGCCACAGAAAATATTCTTAATATAATATGCTCCTTAATGACTATGTGAAGGTTTTTGAATTAGCAAGTTCCATGATGATAATGATTCAGATTCTCATTCTAGTTGAGGGTCAAATTGTCCAGAGGTTGGTTTACCAAGTTCAGGACCATATGAAAATTATTATTGGAAATAGATATTCTGATCTTGCCCCTTGACACTTTTTAGAGTGTCCTAGTTTTTCTCAAAGTATTCTTCTTTTCTTTCAAAATAAGGATCAAGGATTAACAGTGGATTAGACATGCTAACAGGGGTTAGGCATGCATCATGCAATAGCTATAAAATTAGTGTTATAATCAGTAGGCAGTCAAGCTGTAGAGCAAGTGCAACTGAATTAAAGAAGGCTAATATAATAAGATTTGGGGAGAAGACAGTATCAGAAAGGCGGGTGCTTGCAGGGAGATTTTATGGTCCTATAAACATGTTCTTCAAGAATTCAGATCCTTGGTCTATCTAGAGAATAGTTGTCTGGTCTGACTGGCAATATGTCTGTATGGTCTTCGTTATGTTTAACTTTACATTAAAGCAGACATTTTTGTCCTGGCCCTGCCTATTTGCCAGAATCTAGTCCCAATGTGCCATTTTATATCAAAGGATAGCTCTTTCCAAAAAAGACTGAATACCCTTTCTTTTTTGATGTAGTTTGAAGGCAAAGTTTTATTCCTCAGAGATATGCTAATTGTAATTGTTGATGCCTCTGTTCTTAATTGCAATTTCCTTTTGGAAACAGTTTGTTACTAATACTTGTTCAAATATTTGTATAGATATTTGCATAAGCTTAGCAGAACTTCAATACCTGTATAAGTTTGGTGGAATGAAAAAGACTTGATAATTGACAGAGCAAATTGTTCTTTTCTATATATAATTTTATTGAGAATTTTGATTATAATAGTAAAATCTAATATAAACTAAAGAAAGAGAAGAGAAGAGAAAGAAAGGACAAAAGTGCAAGGGAAAAAAAAGAGAGAGAAGAAAGAGAAAAGAAATATATAAAGAAGGGACTTCCAACCTTAACCACAACAAGTATAAACAAATTTAGTGACTCTTTGCCCCCTCTAAGGTTACAAATATTTATCTCTTCATCCCATATCCCATCCCTTATCTATAGAAAAATCCATAAAACATCATCTTTTCAGTCCTGGTGTCAGCAGAAAGTCCATAAAAGGTTGCCAGAAGTAACAACATATCTTGTTTTAACCTTGATCAAATAAATCCACTTTATATTACTTCCTTTTACTTCAAACAGTCTTAATCATTCATTCATTCAAATATTATTGTAGGATTTGATTTCTCTTCATTTCTTCTTTGCCCAACACACAATTGAATTAAAATTTGAATTTTAAAACATCAGACAATTTTGTTTGACGATCCAATGAAACATCCTTTCCCAAGTCATTCTCTTGGCCTGTCAGTTGTAAATCCACTTTCAGTACCATCTTTATCTTGTCAGATAAAATATGTTCTACAGCTGTCATTTCTTCAATAACATCTTTTAAACATAGACTGTCCATAGAAGTAGACATCACTACTGACATTGTTTATATTGTGGCTACTAATTTCTGACTCCATTTTTCAAAAGTCTCCTTCAGTATTTTCAATGTTACAACGTTTTGCATTTTATAGGCTTGCATTTTTTCCCTCTACCTAAAATTTTTAGTCCCCTCTAGTGTCCAGTTTTTAAATCATGAAATTACTTATATCTGTTATGTCTTCCAAAAACCAAAACAGATCTATTTCCCATTAGAAGCTGTTTGCTCTTTATAATTAATTCCAAGGTCTTATTGAAAAAGTTTCAATATTCCAAATTTCTCTGGACCCTTAGTCCATTTATAACTTTCTTATTTAAAATTCTTATTTAGCTTTTTGCTGTTTATTTTAGATTCTTTAAGTTCTTAAGCTTATAATTATTTTTTCTTTTGTTCAGAGTTGAAGATAAACTCACCCGATTAAGACTTTTCAAATTTGTTGTTTTGAAGGTCTCTAATAGCTTTAACATGTTTAATAGGCAATTTCCAAAAGTGATTAAAAAGTGAGGTTTGTAAACTTGGTGTCCTTTAAAAGGCTCTGCCTCGGTTGTGAGCAAGATGGTTATCTCTTTGTCTCCTGGCACTCAAACCCCCAGAAAACTGTTGTCCTGTGGTCTCCTTGTGAGGAGCAGCCATCTGGAGCACATGTGGGCAATCTCCTGTCCTTTCCTTATCTGAAGATGTTTGAAGGAACCGGTCTACTCACTGGTTCCTTGGTCTTTGCCACAGTTGTTGGCTCTGCTTTTGCAGAGCCATCTTCAGTTCACCATACCTCCCCCGGAAGTCGACAAAGAAAATTGCTCAAAGAGCTGGTTCTTCATAACTAAAAAAGAGATTACAATTAACCATCACAGAACTAGGCAAAATTAAGCAATACTAATGCAACTACTACTATTACTACTACTATGTCCTTTGATATCTAAAATAATGTGGTAATATGATCTTTTGCATTGGGAAGTTTAACCAACTGATATTGAGTGTTTTCCAGCTAGTGATAGCTTGTGAATACTACCACTGAGTGATGGCAAAATTTAAAGTGGTTTTCATCTATGGCAGCGGTCCCCAACCTTTCTGGCACCAGGGACCGGTCGTGGAAGAAATTTTTTCCACGGACCGGGGGGGTGGGGTTTGCAGGCGGGAGCCAATCACACGCATTGGGGGCAGGGATTGCAGGCGGGAGCCAATCGGGCACCCCGGGGGGGCGGGGTAATCACACGCACCGGGGGGCGGGGTTTGCAGGAGGGAGCCCCGCGGCCCACTTACTAACAGGCTGCGGCTGACTAGTGGGCTGTGGCCCACTGGTTGGGGACCCCTGATCTATGGTATTAGAAGTATGTCATTTTTATATATTTAAGTAAAGGGGGTGGGTTAAATTTAGAAGAAGGAAAGTTATGTATTGTGTTTGCATGGGACAGAAAGAAACAGCGATCAGGAAGATAAAAGATGCTGCAGTTTGAGATTTGGGCCCCGAGATTCAAAATGATTAAATCACTTCAAAGGTATGCTCTATGATCATCACTAAAGTTTATCTAGAACATTCATTTTATACCTTTACATTTAAATACGTATTTCTTTAAACATGTTTGGTTTGGGAATCTAAGGCCAATGGATTTATACGTGCACCTTTTAGACTGTGACTGTTTTATGTCCCTAACTAAAGAATCTAGGTATGTGGTACTATCCAGTCTCTAGCCATGGGCTGGTGAGTGTCTGTGCATACACAGAGATCCTTTGGGGAAAAGGATCTTGCTGTCTTTAAGACTGACTGGATTTCCTGTTGGAGTCTTACATACACAATTAGTATATATTATATAACAATATAAAATATATTAATATATTAAAATAATAAAATATTGCAATATATATTGATCACCAATATAATATTTTATTCAAATATGAAGGTTGCAAGATAACATAACTCATTTCAAAAGAATAATTCAGAAATAGAGGTATACTGTAGCAATCACAAAGCTTTATGAAAAGCAAATATTCTTGATAATATCTGATACAAAGCCTAGCAATTCTTAATCTGCTGTTACATGCCAAAGAATATAAAATTAGATGTGGATCAGCTTTTTTGCTTGGAAAATAATGGAGCTTTCTTTGTCTGTGTGAGGATAGCATATCAGTTGAGCTTTTATTGAGATGAAGGTTCTCCAGGATGGTGAATTGCCACTAAGCAAAGAGTTCAGCCTCACCTAGCTATGAACTGGATGACCTATGATCATGTGTGGATTCTACCTTTAGATGATCAAAATATACACAGCTTGATAAAAAGGTAAAGGTTCCCCCCGCACATTTGTGCAGTCGTGTCCGACTCTAGGGGCCGGTGCTCATCTCCGTTTGTTAGCCGAAGAGCCAGCGTTGTCCGAAGACACTTTCACGGTCATGTGGCCGGCATGACACATGCGGAACGCTGTTACCTTTCCACCGAAGTGGTACCTATTCATCTACGTGCATTTGCGTGCTTTCGAATTGCTAGGTTGGCAAGAGCTGGGGTGAGTGCGGGAGCTCACTCCGTCATGCGGGGCTAGGGATTCGAACCTCCAGACTTGTGATCTTCCAATCGACAAGCCTGGCGTCTTACCCACTGAGCCACCACGCCCCTTTTATACAGCTTGATATTCCCAGCCTATTAGCTGTAATTGAGTCAAAGTAGGGATATTGTATTCTGCCAAAATGGTTGGTTCCTGGTGCATCCAAAATTTAACTCCTAAATTATGTCTATGGACTATTATCTGTGACAAGGTGTGCTGGGACTACTGATGGAGAAGAACTGTGGGAGCTACATACATCAGAGATTGTGAAAAGATTTGAAATTTCTAATGACCACAGCTTGAAAATTGTTCATAGGTTAGAGCCAAGAACCCAGTTAATCATTCTGTGTCACACAGTGATGAACCAAATGCATTCAGAAAGTTCACAACCGTGTACAGGGGGTGATAATATTTGACCAGTATTGCTTCTAACATTTGTTATTTAACGTATGTTATGTAGTATTCATAAAGAGCTATCAAGACTAGGAATCACTGCTTTGATCATACCTTTTTAAAACTGCCTAAATTACATCTGAAGGCCGCAAATTCCACAGCTGAACTATGCATTGGGTACAAAACAAGAAATTGTGTAAAGTAGCAGAAGGTTCAAGTATGTTTTCCTTAGCAATGGGTGAAACTTGTTAGTTTTTCATATGAAGCTAGTTTGAATAATTCTGAGAACAGGTTCAACAGTTCCGCCTGTTCTTGAACTTTTGCCTTCAAGGATGTTTATTATTATCAAGAGGAGAAGTCCTAAATAATAGTTTTGCAATGGAATTTTTTGCCTGCCATTTAACCTAAAGTGGTTTTCCTATAACATCTTCAGTGAAAATATTGTTTTCTTTGTTTTATCATTCTTTTAAGTATTTCAAAACAGGCAACATTTCAATCCAAACTAAATTGTTTTCTTTACCCTCCCAGTTCTGTATATAATCTGGATTTGAATTCTGCTTTAAGGTAATGGATTGTACCATATGCTCTATTAATCCTTTGAGATCTCTAAAGTCTAGTTGTATTTATCCTGTGAGCCATAGAAATGAAAATTGGTGGTGATTTTGTTTTCTTTACTTAACTCTGAAAGTGTAAGCCAGCATTATTACAGCCTCATAATAATAAATAATCAATGGACAATTCTATTAAAGCCTTGTAAATCATTGCTGGGTGGCAAATGTGGATTTCCAGTGTCTAAAATGGTTCATTACTTTAAGCTGGAAAAAACAGCCGCTTTTCTCTCTGAGCTTCAGCATCACCAATAGACAATCACATTTCAACCATTATTTTTCTATTTGTTGAACAATTGAAGAGGATTAAATATTACTAAATGTGTAATGTGCTAATCTCACATAGTTTTATCCATTTAATTAGCTGTTAACCTTTTGAATAAAGTATTCTGAAATGTAACATTTTTATAAATTGATACTTGGCCAAAAGACTGTGTTCAGGAATATTTTCAAGGCTATAAAAACAGGTGCCAAATTCATTCACTGCCATATTCAGAGCCTTTAGAGTATTCTGTCTTACTGTTCATTGTTGAGATTTTAAGTTGTTCTTATGTGTGGATCTGCAATGCTCTTAGCTGTAAAGTGGGAATCAGGCTCTGTAATATTATAGTACTGACAAGCCACGCAATAGGGCAGGAGAAAATTAGTTAATTCAGATTACAACGGTATTTCAATGGAATGCACGTAGAGTGACTTCATAGTTGGAAGAAGACCATCTCCTTTTTCCTTGACATCCCAGAGATACAAGTGGTTGGATTGATGTCATAATTAGCTTTCTCCTCCTTCTTAACTGTGCCATGCCTTTCCCTTTCCAAATGAGGGAGTAAACATTGTTGTGCCTGTAGAGTCAAATTAGTTTCTTCTTCAAATTTTGATAAAAGAATTGTTTGAGCATTTGCTTAAGAACTGAATATTGCCCTCTCTCCATCCAATCCTTTACTGAATTGATTGAAAGCAGTTGAAAAGTCAGATTATTGTAATTGATGGAAAATAAGCCACAGAGAAGACTCATTCTACTTTCCGGCCACATTAAATTAAGTATACTTGCCTCGGTGGGTGGGAGTACCTAGTCAGCCTTAGCTAATCCTGGAAGCGAAGAAGAGTTGGATCTGGTTAGTACTTGCATGAGGGCCATCTTGCATGAGGGAAATTCGGAAATTCCAGGGCTGGGATAAAATAAAGAAATAAATAAATCCTGCTTCCAAGAAAACTGCATGGATGTAGTCACTAGGAATCAAGCTCAACTCAAGGGTGTATTTTCTTTGCAAAATGACCTCACTGAGAAACCTTTTAAAAGCAGATTGGTCCTGGCTGTAGATACAGAAGTATATGTATTTTTTTACATAATTTTACTGAAAATTTTAAACACAATCATAAGACTAATACAAACTAAAATAGAGCAAAAAAGAAAAGGGAAAAATAAAAAAATGAAAAACAAAACTAAAGGTGCAAAAAGAAAAAGAGTAGCAGCAAAATAGAAAAGAAAGAAAAGATACAAAGAAGTGGCTTCCAATCTTCTTTACAGCAGTTATAAGCACCATTATAAATAGACCTCTCTCTCTAAAGTTTCATCGTGACTCTCCTCTTTTTATAACCTATCCTATCTAATCATCAAAACCATAAATCATAAGTTCATTTTTTTCTTTTTTATGCAAAAAGTCCATAAGGGGTTTCCAGTCACCAATAAACGTAGATACTGTCTTTTCCAGATACAGAAGTATAGATTGTACCTGCCAATCATTGATCCCACAGTGCCATCCTGAGAAGCACAGTCACTTTTGTGTTTTCAGCACTTTATTCTTAAATAGTTATTAGATGAATTTCAGGCAGAAAGGGAAAGAAAGTTTAGGATTTGCACTTGAACAGCTTGAATTGAGGCCCACACATTCTAGCTTAGTTTACCAGCCAACCAATATTTGCAGTTACTCTCAAACCCATCTCTTGGATAGTTTTTCTCACATTTGTTTTTTGTAGAAGATGCAAATAAGTGCTTAGAAAGATGAGAAGAAAAAAATATATAGGGATAGTCCTTGATTGAATTTTTGTGGGAAAGCACTCCGCATAAATTTTCTGCTAAAGAAGATGAGGCTAGACTTGTTTATAAGTTTTGTTTCATTCCTTAGTGTTTATAATTACAAAATATAATTCTGCTTGCATCCTCATCCTCATCCTCATCCTCATCATTCAAGATGGCAACTGCGGTGGATGTGTTTTAACAGTGCTCTTTGAATGTTAAGTTCAGCCCTTCCTCAAGCTCCTTTCCAGACAAAACCACAGCATCAGGAGCTTTGGAGAGCAGTTGTACCTTGTTATGTTTACAGGGACCTCAAGTGAATTTTAATGCTGCCACTGCTGCCGCCTCTTCTTCCTCCTCCACCTCCCCCCTCCTCCTCCCCTCCTCCTCCTCCTCCTCCTCCTCCCCCTTTTTGGTAATAGTTTTCTCCTGTTAATTTTATTGTTCTGAAGTTTGTTGATTGTAGTAAGATTTTAAATAATATCTTGCCTTGAGGACTCAAAACAGAATTGTTTGAAATTCTCTTCAAAGCCTAATTATATTAAGGTTTTTGAGAAATTCTTAGTGAGAATCTGTCCTTGTTGTCAATTTTCTTTCTCTCCCCCTCCTGATTCATACCTCTAATCTATTGGGGCATAGTTCTTTTAGATAATAATTTCTGAATCTCTTTTTGGGTGCATTCACTTGAGTTGTTCAGTGGTGTCTGTTAGCCTTCTGTATCACCAGTCAAGTGCAGCTTCTTTTGAAAATTATTTTTTTCCCCACGTACTGCTTTGACACCGTTCACTGCTTCATTACTTGAGGTGGAGGAGGCCGATTTGCCAGCCATTGTCTAAATAATCAGCTGCAGATTCTTTTAGAGTTACGGACCATTGCATTGAGCCAGGGGATGAAGAATAGATTTTGTATTCCACATTTTCCACTCCCTGTTAGCTTTGCTACTTCTTTCTCCCAGCAAATTGATGCAAACAAATGTCAAAGGCTCCAATTAAATATTTCAGAAAATGCTGACAGACCAAAGGTGTTGCGGATATCTGGGAGGTTAGCACATCCTCCATCACTGCTATTCTTTTTTTAAAGGTATTGGAAAATGTCGTCACTGGGTACAGTGAAAAGGAACACTGGATTCCTATAAATTCCTCACTAACCCTATCACAGGGCTACATTTCCAGTGCACAAAAATTGAGTTGGTAGAGTAGAGTAAAAAAAAAAAAGACCCGAGCGCCGTGTGACGGAGTGAGCTCCCGCACTAGCCCCAGCTCTTGCCAACCTAGCCATTCGAAAGCATGCAAATGCAAGTAGATGAATAGGTACCACTTCGGTGGGATGGTAACAGCGTTCCGTGCGTGTCATGCCGGCCACATGACCGCGGAAGCGTCTTCAGACAATGCTGGCTCTTTAGCTAACAAACGGAGATGAGCACCGCCCCCTAGAGTCGGACACAACTGTGCAGGGGAAAACCTTTACCTTTACCTAGAGTACAAAAAAGTATTTCTTTTTTATATTCTTGGGTCAAATGTGACTTCTTTGGCCACCAAAGTAGGGAGGCTTTGCTATTACGAGGGTGGCAGGGTTTGATCAAATAGATCCAATTATCTGCTGGCGGTGCCTCAGATCAGATGCACGTCTTGGGCATCAGTCAGGCAAGTGTGATTATGCAGGTTTTGTAATGTGTTGGTTAAGGAGTTGTACAATAGACTGATGAAATGGAGCTATAGTTCCCTCTTAACGTTAGAGCTCACTGGATGGCTTTGGGTCAATAACTTACTTTCAGCAAAGAGGGTTGTGGTTGCTTGGGAAGGTAAAATAAAGGGATACTCCTATGTAATCTGCTTGAGGTCTTGGAAAAGGTGGGTTGTAATGCAAATCATTATGGCCACACAACATTTTCTGCATGTTATGTGTGCAGGTGTGTGAGATGAACAAAGGAAGCCATACCCTGCATTATAGGTGCCTGAAAACATTTCGGAAATTTCACAGCTTTCATTTTCTCTGTGGGGAAGCTTTGACTTAAGAATTGAGCAGACCTTCCACAGTAGGAGTGGTGGAGTCTGCAGGTGTCCATGGACATCTATTCTCCTGTGATCCTTTGAAAGTGCATCTGCAGCCCTGGGTGTAAGCCTGTAAGACCAAAAGGATCCCGGCAGGAATGCTGAGGAAGATAGGTAATGAAAGCATGTTTTTTAAGGAGGAGGAAGGAGAACTCTGTGAAAAATTCCACAGTAAGGAGGAGGAATGATTTGCAGTGTGTGAGTGACATTGGATTGCTAATGAAGGATATGATTGTGTTGTAAGAGATTCCCCGCTGGCCCCGTACTTTCTGTGTAGTCCAGCATTCACTACCTAATAATACTATTTATTAGGAGCTATTGGAATTCCCTCTCATTGAGGGATTCAGCTACTCCTGTTTGTCCCTAGCACCTGGAATTTTGAGGTATCCTGCTTTGAGATCTGTAAGTTCTACTTAACTGTTGATAAACCTATCCGTCAGAAATATGTTTCATTATTTTTAAAAGGCTATATGGAGGTAGCCCTCAGTTAATGATGGTAATTGGGACCAGAATTTCTGTCGCTAACTGATGCAGTCATAGAGCATGACATCATGTGACCACATTGCTTAGCAAGGAAAATCACGGCAGTCCCAGTTGAGGTTGGATCCCACTGGACATTATTATTTGGATTTATCCCCGCCCATCTCTACCATGGTAGACTCTAGACATTAGGCAAGGATCCACCCCGATCCAAGCCATTCCCAGCTCGGTCCCTCTCAGACCTGAGCCTTGGTAAGGTAAGGGACTGTCTCCTCTGCCGTCTCTTGAACTCCCCCCATCTCTGCCCTTTTGGCCATCCTGCGCAGCGGCACTCCTCGGTGGCAGTGGTGGTGCTGGTAGCAGTGGGGCTGAAGGAGAGGCCCAGAGCTCCACTTCAGCCCCAGTGCCACCGGCACTGCCACTGCTGCCAAGGAGTGCTGCTTCAAACCCCATGCTGTGGCCAGCCACCACCGCCCCAAGCACCAGCCGCCCCACCACCCTGCACTCTGAAGCATCGCGAGAAGGGGGCAGGCAATCGGGAGAGAAGCACGCATGGCCTCAGGAAGCAGCCTAGCATCAGCAGCGGGAGGAAGGAGACAGTGAAGGTCAACTGGGGGCAGCAGGGCCTGCGGGGTGCAGGGTGGTGGGGAGACAGCTGTCCACAGCGCAAGGCTTGAGGCGCCACTCTTTTGCGGGGGGCCTCTACTTCAGCCCCAGCACCATTGGTGCCACCACTGCTGCTGAGGAGTGCTGCTGTGCAAGGTGGCCAAAAGGGCAGAGATGGGGGGAGATAGGGTGGGGGGAGTTAAAGCACCCCTGCGGTCGTAAGTGTGGGTGGGCTGCCATGAGCCCAAATTTTGATCATGTGACCGTGGGGGTGTTGCAACAGCTGTAATTTTGAGGACTGGTCATAAGTACCATTCGTTCAGCACTGCCATAACTTTGAATGGTCGCTGAATGAATAGTCGTTAACCAAGGACTATACCTGTATGGTAGCAGTTTCTCACCACACTTCATGGTGCTAAGCCTGTTGGAATATACAGCTGCCTGAACCGAGCTTCTGTTTTCTTCCCATTTACTTCTGCAAAATGGGGAGCATCAGGTTATAGGACAGGGCTAGTAAGGACTTTACAATTTAGAGCATTATATACCATTATATTGAACTACTGCTGATTCAGAGGGGCAATAATTTTTGAAAGGAGGAAATCATTTGTTTCTTTGCATTTGTCAAATATCTCTGTGTTGTGTTCGTGTTGCAGACTGATAGTCCCCAAATTGCTCTAAGACGCTGAGAAACCAGATGGTAGTTGCCTATTTGTTTATGCCCATATGTCATTCTCAGAAGCATACCATCTCTGAATGTGGAGGGTTGGCTTGTTTGTTTAAATAATTTATACAGCCAGTGACTCTGGTTGGTGCACAGAAGATTAAAACCTCTGTGAAACAACAACATTATATATAAAAGTAAGCACCTACACCATGAATCCAAAATAGTAATGATAATGTAACATACAGCAGGGGTCTAAAAGTCATTGCATTTCAATTGATAAAGACCAGAACAGACAAATCCACCAATAGGGCTGGTTTACTCTCCCTGTACAAATGCTTGAGGGAACATCCAGGTTTTCATTACCGTACAAATGGCCAAGAGGGTTGGGGCATCTAAATCTCCAGGGGGACGTTGTTTCATAGGGCAGGTACTGGGATAAAAAGGACTCCTAGGTCCCACAAGATGACATTGCATAATAGAAGGGGTGCACGCCAACCCTGCCAGTTCTGGTGGGGCCAGCAGAAAAATGGGAGAAAGGCAGTCCAGCAAGTACCCTGGCTACGTGCCATGTGAGGCCTTATAGGTGCCAAGAATTTCATTTATTTCATTTATTAATTTAATTTGATGTTGGTTCCGCCCAACTCCAGAATGCATAAGAATAAGATGTGGGAGGCCAAATGAAGCCAAGCAGGGTCTGTTCCAGGCAGAAGCAGCTGTATAAGTGGTGAGCAGGATTGGAAATCTTCCTAATATTTATGATATAAAAAGGTAAAGGTTCCCCCCGCACATTTGTGCAGTCGTGTCCGACTCCAGGGGCTGGTGCTCATCTCCGTTTGTTAGCCGAAGAGCCAGCGTGCTCACGCGGTCACTCCGAACTTGTGATCTTCCGATCCACAAGCCTGGCATCTTACCTGCTGAGCCACCACACCCCACTTATAGAAAACCTTAATTTACCTCTGCTAGATGTCTTTGACAAAACTGTTAGTTAATCTCAACGTAAAAGGTGGGTGCTAACAGATGGATGAGCTATTAAACTGACCAATATTCTGTCATCAGCACAGCATAATGGGATAATTACTTCTCGCACCCAAGATTTCAAGTCTTCCATTTAAGCTTTTACAGGCTAATTAAAACAAAACATTCACCTAGATTTCCAACTCTGCCATTCAGTGCCTGAATGCAAAATTTGAAATTTAAATTTCAAATGACATTTTGTCTTAAAATAAAGTTGTTTTAGACTTGTTGGCATCTGTGGGTAGTTTTGATTTTGGCAGTGTCAAATATGAAATGTTATAAGCTAAGCTGTCAATTATAAAACAGTAGATATTGTTATATAAGCTTCAAATATTGTCAGATATAAAAATCAAATATCAGTCAAATATTTAAACATCAGTTGCCAAAGACAGATAATATGTCTAGTGAAAATTGGGAATACTTAGAGAACAGCTTGTGAATATTCAACATCAAATTCACACAGCTCTTTTGACATCCTGCCATTTGGGATGGTCTTACGTTGATTTCTTATTTGCACACTTTTCAGATGTGTGCTTCTGGTGCTCCCAAGATACTTTGATGATAAAAAGAATAAGTCAAACAAAATTCTTCCTTTGAGTATCTGACATTCATGGTCTGTCTCAAATGGTTTCTGGAAAGTCTTGCTTTTCAAAGGCAGCTGGACAAAAAGTATTGGGATGTTTTGCCCCGTGTGCTAAATCTGGTGTTTAGATTCTGGCCATTGTTTATCTGTTAACCTATTTGGCTGGGTTCACACAGCATGCTAAGTCATAACATGGCTTGTTGGCTTGGCTTAGCATGTTATATAAACCCAGCCTTTTCTGCTTGTAAATCATGGTTTATGGCAAATGTGTTGGGTGAACCCAGCTAACTGTTGCTTATGTAATAAACCAAACTTAAGTAAATCATGGCTTAGCATTATAGATGAATTCAGTTAATTAGATTAGATTGTGATAAAAAGTAAAGGTTCCCCCACACAGTCGTGTCCGACTCTAGGGGCCGGTGCTCATCTCCGTTTGTTAGCCGAAGAGCCAGCGTTGTCCAAAGACGCTTCCACGGTCATGTGGCTGGCATGACGCGCGCAGAACGCTGTTACCTACCCACCTAAGTGGTACCTATTTATCTACTTGCATTTGCATGCTTTTGAATTGCTAGGTTGGCAAGAGCTGGGGCGAGTGCGGGAGCTCACTCCATCATGCGGCGCTCGGGTCTCGAACCTCCAAACTTGCGACCTTCTGATCGACCAACCTGGCATCTTACCCGCTGAGCCACCGCGCCCTCACATTTGATTGTGATAGGGTTATGGAATTCACTTGATCAATTTACCAAACAAATCAAGGAGCAAATGCTTAAATCTTTTAACATTAACATTTTTTAGCAACTGGAAATCTGCAAGACAGTGCTAGCTCCAGAATTTCCATGATCCATCCATTCCTTCCTCTGGGACATTCCATTCCACTCCATCCCCCCCACATCCTGCTTGTTTTATAGCTACTTGGCGTGGAAAATCATCCTTCAGCTACTTTTTGGGTGGGAAGAGTTAGGGTGTTGTTGTTGTTTTAAAAAGGGTATTTTGTGCAACGTATAGTTTCTCTATATCCATATCCTCTGATCTCATTTATCTTCCCTCATCTATTTCTCCCTCCTTCCTTTACCACCTCCTTTCCAACTTTTATCGCCATCATCTGTAAAGATCGTTTCCATCTTTACAGTATGAATCTAGGTTGTGCTCTGCATGGGCTGCTTGAGTTAGGTGCCCTGCGCTTTCTCCTCTCCTTTTCCCCTATGATCTCAGGCAGGGGCCCCAACCTGTGGGCCGTGGCCCACTAGTGGGCCATGGCCTGTTAGGAAGTGGGCCACGGGGCTCCTGCCTGCAAACCCCACCCCCCGGTGCACGCGATTACCTCGCCCTTGGTGCACGCAATTGGCTCCCACCTGCAAACTCTGCCCCCCCGGTGTGCGCGATTGGCTCCCGGCTGCAAACCCCACCCACCCCGGTCCGTGGAAAAAATTTCTTCCACAATGGGTCCCTGGTGCCAAAAAGGTTGGGGATCGCTGATCTCAGGCACACACAGTTTTGCTTCTGGATTTTTGAGTTGAGGGGGAGTATAGCTTCTCCTCTTCCTCTCCTTTTAAAAGCCTCAGATTTTCCCCAAAGATATAATTCTCTCTTCTTCAGTTGTGCCATTATAGGTTTTCCCCCCCCCCCCCTATGTGTGTGCAGGGGTGTGTGTTTTATTACCAGCTGAATCAGTCCACTGGAAGATAAAGCTCTCTTCATTGAAGGTTGTGGACTGTAATCTGCCACACTGGTTCAAGGCAGGTCGGTTGGTAGATGTTTTCCTAGGACTGAGAGGAACTACAGGTACCAACCACCATTTTAAAATAAATATTCCCTCTCCTACTGATTCAGGGGAACAACATCTAAAACAATGTATGAGTGCTATTTTTAAAATTACTCATTTTTTGCCCAAGCAAATTTATTCTTATCCGATTCTTGTGTTAATCTGCTAAATTTTATTTAATTGGTTACAGCTGTTTTCTTCAAAAAATGCATGAATAGGCTACAGAGTGACTGGGCTCATCCAGAAATTATGGATTATAAATCACAATGGTTGGCTCCTTATAACACACTAAACAAAACTGAAACGTATCAGTTTATCACTGTGTATGTATGCATGTGTGTATGCATATATAGGTAGTCCTCACTTACTGATCGCAATTGGGACCGGCAACTCTGTCGCTAAGTGATATTGTTGTAAAGTGAAAACACATGACCGTGCCCGACTTGATCGTAGTTTTTCAGTTCCAGTTACGGTGTTTAAGTGAATCACTGTGGGTCGTTAAGCGTGACATTACGTGACTGCAACTGTGGGCTTCCCCATTGACTTTGCTTGTCAGAAGCCAGCTGTGGAGGTCACAAATAGTGATCACGTGACCATGGGACACGGCAACCGTTGTAAATGTGCACTGGTTGCCAAGCACCTGAATCACAATCACATGACCACAGGGATGCTGCAATGGGCACAACTTTGAGGACTGGTTATAAGTCTCCTTATTCAGCACCATCATAATTTCAAATGGTCACTGAACAAAGAAGGAGAAGGGTTGCTGCTGACAGTACACTTCGTTCTTCTGTCAGCTAGACACTGCTATTCCCTTAGCCTTTCTCATTCTTCTTGCCTCCACACCATGTAGTTTCTTCATGCCATTGCTGAACTTCCACTTCCATCTGCTTGTGTCTTCTTGTCCTCTTTGTCACTGTCCATGCTGTCCTTCTTATCAGCAATGCTTTTGGCACTCCCCTTCATAGCAGGGTGGGACTACTTCAAAAGGTGGGGGGAGAGACAATGGTGGTATGTGTTTTCTGTGCTGTCCTTCCATAGGACCCAAAATCCCTTAGCAAGATCCATTGAAGATCGAACTTGAACTTTCTTCCCCCCACCCCATCCTAGTCCAGTCTTAACTGCCAGTATCCAGTCAGGATGTTTCTATAGTCTACAGTCCTGTGGTCAGCAATGCCTGAACCAGGATCTGGATCTTACATACCACTTAATCTTTTTGTGTATTTTTGTCCTGGCTACATTTGGAAGAGATCTTGACACATACTGTAGATAATTTTTTTTGTTCTGCTACCACTTTGCCACCAAAATTAAACATATACAGTAGAGTAGTATGCAGTGTATTTTGAATATGAGATGCATTTGTTTATTTATTTCACTTGATATACCACTGACTAAAGTGTATGCACAAAATGGGAAATGTGTTTGTATTCAAACCTCAAGCAAACACAATTCCATTTCCATTCCTGGAAATTCTGCTTAACTGTTTTTGATTGGCTGCAGTTCAGCATGAGCAAAGAAAACTGTGGTGTCCCTGGTTTGGGCTGAAATGAAACCTGCAGGAATCCTAGAGTGATTTTATGAGGAAAGCAGGGCATGGCAGGTGCACATCACTCCCATCTCTTCTCTATCATAAACAAGAATACCTGGTGCCATCATTGCATTCTCTACATCACCTATGCACCTGCTTCTTGATGGTCTCAGTAGCAAGTAGCATAGCATATCTTACTGGCCCACCACCTGCTGTTCCAGCACATTCCCTGCTCCTCCTAACTCCGCCTGCCATCATCAAGGAAACTCCCCCCAAAAACAAATCTGTCCTGAATAAACATGTTTTGGTCCATATTCAAAACAAAAATCTCCATTTCGTTCTATATCTGGACCATATGCGTGTGTTTCAGCTGTCCCAGGCA
This sequence comes from Charina bottae, assembly GCA_023362775.1. Classification (NCBI taxonomy): domain Eukaryota; kingdom Metazoa; phylum Chordata; class Lepidosauria; order Squamata; family Charinaidae; genus Charina; species Charina bottae. The sequence continues at coordinate 49,468,159 of JALMGJ010000002.1, read as the reverse complement.
TGGATAATTTGTGCTTTACCATTTGTACCTTTGAGTGAACTGAGGTCTCTCAGCACTTTGACCTCAAAACAGACTATTCCAGATTCACAGGAAGTGTTCCGATACGAGAAGTACCACAGGCTCAGAATACTTGAACAGGGTTGAAATAGCATCAGAATCCTTCCTGTGCAATCTGAAGAGCCAATTCCCAACTCTTCTAAGCTATTTCATATTCAAAATATTTTGCATACCTGTAATATAAACCCATATACACGTGCATTCATAAGAGTTCAGAATCTTATGCAGTTTATTCAGATAATAAATTTAGCAATGAATATGCTAATATGGATTTTAGTTATCAAAAAAGGATTTTTTTGGTATCTTTTATATTCCAACTTAATTAAAAATCCAACTCAAAAAGATTTTTCTTCTATAGAATATGAAGATCATTTTAGACACTCTTGCATTTTCTTGCTTGCTACAAACATATTTCTCATCCTTTTAAGGAGTTATTTAAATAAAATTCCTTTAAAATAAATATATATATATATATATATATATATATATATATATATATATATATATATTTATTATTGGTTATATGATCTTGAAAGACATGTTTGAAAATGAGAGTGCTATTATCTTCGTGGGATTCTTTTAATATAAATATTTAGAAATAATTCATTGCTGTTGCATTACCTGCTGATAAATTCTTCCAGGAGCTATATGATTTCCTCTTATTAAATAGCTGCCTGTTGTTGAATTTTCTGAAAGTTTAAAATCTCTATCTACATTTAAGCTCAATCCAGGTACCCCCCTTTTTTCTGGGCATACTTTGAAAATTCCTGTGAATGTTTTGAGAATTAAAGATAAAGACTGACTGAGAATTGTTATTCTCTGATCTGCTTTCCTGTATCATCTTATTTCTCAATTTTCTGTAGCAAAAAAAAAAAATCAGTGGATGCACTGTAATAGTTCTTCAGATAGCAAGTACTTATACCGTAGCCTTAAATGACAACAGTTAATAAAGCTGGAAAGAGATGTTTATTTAATTATTTTATACTCTGTCTTTTAAGTTAAAGTAGGACCTGTGGGGCTTAGAGTAAAAAGCAAATACAGGAAAGAAGTTAGTGAAAGGGCTAAAACTGGAAGAGCAGGAATCAACTATTCTCAGTCCTGACTGAATTGTTATGTAAACTTGGAAGGCCAAGGAAAGAATGGCCCTAAGTCATTTTCAAAGACACTTGAAAAGGCAGGCAGAGAAGCCTTCTGTATCTGTATCTGTATCTGTATCTGTATCTGTATCTGCATCTGCATCTGCATCTGCATCTGCATCTGCATCATCTGTTTCTAATCTTTTTCTTGCCTACAAGACAAGAGTTGTGTTAAATCTCTGAAGTTTCTGCTATTTCAATGCAGAGTTGGATTTCTGACAGTAATAATGAAATCATGAATGCTTAAAACAAGAAAGAGTTACTAGAAATTTTAGGAACATCAGCATTATGAATTACGAGAATCTTAATTTTGGTGAAAAACAAATTAATCTATATAACTTGGGTTTTTGCACACCATGCTAAGCAACAGTTGGTTAGAGTTTAGGTTTAAAAGGTAAAGGTTCCCCCACACAGTCATGTCTGACTCTAGGGGCCGGTGCTCATCTCCGTTTCTTAGCCGAAGAGCCAGCGCTGTCCAAAGACGCTTCTGTGGTCATGTGGCTGGCATGGTGCGTGCGGAATGCTGTTACGTTCCCACCAAAGTGGTACCTATTCATCTACTTGCATTTGCATGCTTTCGAATTGCTAGGTTGGCAAGAGCTGGGGTGAGTGCAGGAGCTCACTCCGTCACACGGGGCTAGGATCTCGAACCTCCGAACTTGCGATCTTCCAATCGACAAGCCTGGCGTCTTAACCACTGAGCCATCGCACCGCGTAGTTTAGGTTTACCTATAGCATATATCAATGGTTTGTAAACTACACTATATACTGTATATAAAACACGCTAAGCCAAAACCAAACTGCCTTCTATTTTATTGAGATATGTGAACCCTTCCTATGTTTGAAAAGGCTGCAAAGTTAATTCTTTCATTTGTCAAGATATTTTGATTGGGAAGAATTAACTCATTTAGTAAGTTTATTGTAGTAATAGTAATAATAAAGGAACTTCAAGGGAAAAAAGCAATAAAACTGGTGATGCTTGTCAGATTCACTTGTCTATCTTGGGAATTTGCAGCTGTTTAGGTAATGTAATTGCAAGCCCTTGGCAGCTCCATTTCTGGCATCATCATTTTCATGGCCATTAAGTTTGAATGTTTCTTTCCACCCCTACCTCTGCTAAGGTGAAGGCAGGTTTTTTGTTGGGTTTTTGCTAAGTGAGAGACCCACAGCTTACAAAGAAAATCCAGTACATGCAATTTGCTTCTTCAGACAGATAGTTATGAGAGTGAATTGGCAATTGCTTCAGATGCTTTGTTGCATCTTCCCAATATGCTTTTCAGAATTTCTAGTTTCCAGCATGTATGGATAATTATATAGATGGATTTATTCATATATTTGTGTTTTACTGCTGAATTATATACATTTGTGAAACAGGCATGAAATAAACTTTTCTGTCATTTGGGAAAGGTAATAACAATTTACAGTCCTCCTGAGTTTATGTTTCTTAATACGAAAATTGTGCCTTTCTTCGTTTCCTTTTTGACAGGACAGAGTATAGCAATTCCTTAAAGGAGTTATGCATCAGTAAATAAATGACCAAAGTAACCATTCAAAAGATTTTTTTTAAAAAATGTGTAAGTGACATGACTTCTCTTTGGATCAAAACATCACTTTATCTGTTCTAGATTTAATACTCTTCTTTCTACTGATGTTTCCTCTTGGCACAATGTAAGTTGGGGTAGACAACCTTGTATTCTTCAGATCTTTTGGATTACAACTCCTATATTCCATAGCATTAAGAATGGACCCATGCTTATGGGATTCGTAGCCTAAACTTCTGGAGGATTCCAGGGTTTTTATCTCTCTTGTAAGTTCTACAAGATGAAATCAAGGTACTAGTTACACTGCCAGGCACTTGGAGTGGGAATAAGCTATTCATACAGCATAAAAATTGTAACATTTTATTTTATTATTTATTTTATTTTATTTTATTTTAATTTTTATTATTTTATTTTTTATTATTTTATTTTATTTTATTTTATTTTATTTATTTTATTTTATTATTTTATTATTTTATTTTTTATTTTATTTATTTCTATTTCTATTTCTATTATTTCTATTTCTGTTTCTGTTTCTGTTTCTGTTTCTGTTTCTATTTTATATATTATTTATGGTTATTGTTTTTAACTTGTTACTTTTATTGTAAACCGCCCAGAGTCCCCCTTCTGGGGGGAGATGGGCTGTGGCAAAATTTGAAAAATAAATAAATAAAATAAAAACATTTGTAAAAGATAGATCTGTAAGATTTTGGTAGATACTTTTTAAAAGTATTAATATATATAATGGTACTGAGTTTTTATACATAAGTGTGCAGCTTAATAACATATTGCATTGTCTATTCTATGCCTCAGCAAATGGCAACCTCGGCTTATTTCAGAAGCTAAGCTGAATCAGCCCTGGTTGGAGTTTCTCAAAGAGGACAGTGGCAAATTCACTACTACAAACAATGAAACAAACAACCTCCACCCCTCAGCATGGGTCTAGTCAACAGTTAAACTTGAGTCAAGGGTATCTTTAGGGACTGCCGTTTAGCTGACTTGGCTGATTTCAGAAAACTAGACAGGGTGGGATCTAGTTAGTACTTCTATGGGAGACTATGAGGAAATTCCAGGGATATAGGTTAGAGTGGGAAGTCAAAAAAATCCCAGAAGGAGATAGAAACCACTTCTATACTGTTGCCAAGAAAAAAGTGTGGATGGCAGAGTCCGGCAGAGGTACAACAAGGGTTTGAACACCTCACTTAAAATAATTAGCTTTTAGGATTACTGTATTTGCAGTTGCCCAGATTGAAATGCAGTTGCCCAGATTGAAATCCTGCCTGCCACCTCTTGGGATGTACTAAGTACCCAAAATAAAAGAGGAAAACAAATATTCTTGTAGTGCTGAAGGAGAACCAATTCATCAATGGCAAGTTGCTTGAACTGAGGAAATGCAAAAGATTTTGGAGGTTGATATGGTCCACAGTTCACAGTAGGCTGCCTGAGATGAACTAATTCTCATGGTTAAAACTACTGCTCTAAATTCTGCTATATTTCTATATCATTCAGATAGAATTTCTGCTGAACCTGTAATATTTGGTGTCAACTTAAGATGCATCTGTTCACGGTGTATTGTTACCCTATATTATTAAAACATTAAGCTGTTTCATAGCTTTTAAGCTGTTTATAGTGTCAAATATGTTTCTTTAAGTGTCTTTATTGAACAATTGCTTTTAATTTATTGTTCCGTGTTTTGGAATTTGTTTTGTTTTTTAACAATGCTTTTAACCACAAGAGAGTAAAAAAGTATAAATAAGGTCAATGCATATCATATAACTGCCCTGAAACATTTAAGGTTGTAGACATGTTATGAAACCAAATATGAAGAAGAAATTCCAGGAGCTGGTAAACATAATTCAATAAAAATATATTAAGTTCCATCCATATTACAGTGAAGACAAAAATACATATTGTTCCACATTCAGACTAAATGGTTTTGTTTATAGTGTGAACCTGGTATACGATTTATAGCTTTGCGAATATGTGAAAGCAGCTAGTTGTGACTTATTTGATATATCTGTATGGAGCTATTCTCAATAAGTGTTGAGAAGTTGTACTTGATTTCAAATGTAGAAGTTAGGTTGCTAACCACTGTAAGATATAGGAATCATGTGATGGCTGTATGGAAAGTTCTGCTAGCTGTTTACTGGGCACAGTTTAAGATACTAGTATTAACTTTTAAAACCCTTAATAGCTTAAGATAAGATTCACTGATAGATCACCACACATTACAAAGCTGCTCACCCATCAAGTTCTGCGAAGCTCTTGTGAGTATGTTGTGGCTGTCAGATGCTTACTGATCTAGCACATTCAAAATTCAAAAGAAAAAGGAACTGAATATCTTTACTGGGAATGGTCAAATTTGGTATCATTTTGATATCAGTTACTACCATAATTTGTAATACAGTGAGACCTCGATTTAGCAGATCTTACTGCAACACACTTTGCATGTAATGGAACCAATTTCTGTTGCATTTTATCTCATTTGTATAATAACATCATCATTCAAATGACATAAAACACCGAAGTGAAAACTTTTGTATATAACAGATACTGGTAAATAATGGATACCCTTTCCCTAAGTTACTCCATTAAAATGATGTTTCACTGTAGTGTGAAGATTATACACCTAACATTTGCCTGGGACGAGGGAGGTAATAGTACCTCCTGGGGGTGGCTGGCCCCATAATGTCCTCCTGATAGCTCATTTTACCATCTCTTGGATTTTTACCTATTTTTATCTATTTATTGTTGTATTGTAATTTTATATATATAGATTTTAACTATTGATATGCTGTAAACCGCCCAGAGTCCCCTATTCGGGGATATGGGTGGGGATAAATTGAAATAATAAATAAATAAATAAATAAATTTGTTCTTTAAAATTGATGTAGGGTTTATTTATTCTATATAAACAGTGATGGTAAGGACAAAGTCAGTTAATGGAGAAATGCAGAAAGTTTTTTAAAAATAAAACTGTATTGGTGTATCAAAGAACAAAGCAATACATGCTTTGTAAGAAAAATCTTGGGAAAGCTTTTATACATAAGAAGCCAATTTGTTTTTGTCTAAGTAAGATATCCATTCTTGCTGCATGACTGTGAGGATATGATTTCTTGTAAATCAGTTAAAGATGAGCAATTGGCTAATGTAAGAGCCTGAGAATGGAACAAAAAAGGGAAAGTCTTGCTGTGGTGCCTTAAGAAAAGGAAGTGAATGACTCAGGTGATCTGCAAAGTTTACACTATGCTTATGTTCCTGCCTCAAAACAATCTGGCATATGTTCCTAGCAAATGCAGGCTTATAACACTGCTTGAAGAAAAAGTCAGGATTTGAGCAAGAAGTGGTTACATTTCAGTTGATAAGAGAGGATAAGGATTTATCGTATCAGATAAAAGAGGTAATTCAACAGGAACTTACAGAGGAAAAAAAAACTCTATAAGGAAGAAAATCGATGAAAATAATACCAAAAGTAAGAAATGTAAAAGAGATGTCCATTGCAGAACCTTAGAAACAGTTTTGACACCTCTGTTGAAGAAGCAGGCTCTGAATTTCATGAAAAGAAAAGGGACTATGTGGATAGAAGACATGACAGTAGAATCTGATGAGGAAAACAGGTGCGGCTGCACCTTACGTGAAGACAAAAAAAGAATCATGGCCTTTGGTGACTTACTACTATGAGGAACCAAAACAGAAGTGTGCTAACTGGATCCATTGGCTGAGGAAATGGGCTGATTGCTTGAAATATGGATTGAAAGAGAACACTTTCTAAGATTAGATTGGCAGTTATCTCCTGCTAATCTATATGGGCAAATAATACTGCGAAGAACTGTAGCACCAGGGCTTTTGAAGATCTAGGAAGAAAGTTCTAGTATCTAAAGGCTGGAGTGATGTTTTCATCTATCCTTCCAGTGCACGGAAGAGGCCTGGGGGGGAATACTAGAAGTGAATGACTAACTATACAAATGGTATTCGGTTTCTGGAATCATGGTTTGAGTTATCTGGAGGATAGACTCCTGGCAGGGGTAGATGACGTTTACAGGCACTGGTAAAGATATATTTGAGTGAAGCATGGCATGTTTGGTCAGGAGAACTGTAAACTGAATCCTGTGATTGTTACAGACAAATCCCTAAAGTAAGGAAAACCTTTCATATGATAGAAACTATAAATAGAAACCACTCAATGAAAGAGTCGGACACGACTGCACAAATGTGCGGGGGGAACCTTTACCTTTTTACAGGCCTTTTAATTGATGAGTAGATTAGTGTGGGGTCTGCTCTCATGAATGTTGGTAGTTCCTTAGGTTAGTATATGGCTTTATATATTATTTGCCATCTTGTAGGGCGTGGTTTATTATATATGATTGTGTTTGTCTTAGCTGTAAATATTTGTTCAGTTAGTTTGTTAGGCTGTGAACTGTTATATTCAATGAATGAAATGTTTGTCCAGTAGATGATGTACATTAATACAAATAATTAATAATTAATAGTTATAAAAACAATAATTATAAATTAAAATTATATAAATAATTATAAATATTATAATAGTTATAAAACAATAATTAAAAGCACATGTAGGCTGGGATACCACTAAACCATCCCAGGGCCTTTTGCAAAAGCCAGATCTTCCTAAGCCTCTGGAAGGTTCTGAGAGTGGGAGATACCCTCACCTCAGGGGACAACTGTTCCAGAGGAGGGGAGCCCCCACAGTACCTCAGGATAGGAGGGGATCTCCAGCAGGCTTTTGCTGGCATCTGGACTGAGTGGGCTGACTCCATCTGGGAAAGGCATTCTCACAGATACTCAGATCCTGACCCACATAGGGCTTTATTTATTTATTTATTTTATTTATTAATCATATCTATACCCCGCCTATGGCTGAAAGCGAGGAGGAGTTGAGGAGCCTTATGATGAAGGTGAAAGAAGAAAGTGCAAAAGCTGGGTGGCAGTTAAACCTCAAAAAAACCAAGATTATGGCAACCAGCTTGATTGATAACTGGCAAATAGAGGGAGAAAAAGTGGAGGCAGTGACAGACTTTGTATTTCTAGGCGCAAAGATTACTGCAGATGCTGACTGCAGCCAGGAAATCAGAAGACGTCTACTTCTTGGGAGGAGAGCAATGGCAAATCTTGATAAAATAGTTAAGAGCAGAGACATCACACTGACAACAAAGGTCCGCATAGTTAAAGCAATGGTATTCCCCGTAGTAATCTATGGCTGTGAGAGCTGGACCATAAGGAAGGCTGAGCGAAGGAAGATAGATGCTTTTGAACTGTGGTGTTGGAGGAAAATTCTGAGAGTGCCTTGGACTGCAAGCAGACCCAACCAGTCCATACTCCAGGAAATAAAGCCAGACTGCTCTCTTGAGGGAATGATATTAAAGGCAAAACTGAAGTACTTTGGCCACATAATGAGAAGACAGGATACCCTGGAGAAGAAGCTGATGCTGGGGAAAGTGGAAGGCAAAAGGAAGAGGGGCCGACCAAGGGCAAGATGGATGGATGATATTCTGGAGGTGATAGACTCAACCATGGGGGAGCTGGGGATGGTGACAGCCGACAGGAAGCTCTGGCGTGGGCTGGTCCATGAAGTCACGAAGAGTCGGAAGCGACTGAACGAATAAACAACAATACCAAGCCTATCCCCTCCCTATCGGAGGACTCTAGGCGGCTTACAACATTGCAAATTCATATATATTATACATACAATTCATATATATTATTACCGCGCGGTAAGGGAGAGGGGTAAGGGAACCGACTCTTCTTCCGTAGGTATTGGACTACATGTCCCAGAATACCTCGCTTTTTTTCCGAGTCGGCTGCTGACATCCTGGATGTTGCCGATCGGGTTCTGTCGTCCTCTGCCGCCATTCCCAGGATTCCCAGGATCTTCTTTCGCTCCGAGGGTGACCCCTGACAGGACCCCGGCAAATTCTCCCGCTTTAAAGTGGTACCCATTTATCTACTTGCATTTAGCTTTCGAACTGCTGGGTTGACAGGAGCTGGGGCAAGTGACGAGAGCTCACTTCGCCATGCGGGGATTTGAACTGCCGACCATCAGACCGGCAGTCTTACAGCTCAGCAGTTTAACCCTATAGGTGATAATCAGCACCTTGAATTTTATTTTGAAACACATCAGTAGCCAACACAGCTCCCACAGCAGTAGTGTAATGGGCCAGTAGTGAGATTGGTCAGTAAGCCTACATAAAGTTTGCATCAGCTGAAGTGAATGATCTTCAAGAGGAGCCCCATGTAAAGCAAATGTCAGTAATCCCTACAAGATGACAAGGTCACAAAAGACTGTCCTGTCCTTATTTCTGCTGCCTCCTGTCCACAACTTTTGTAGAAAGGCACCTGAGCAAAATATTTTTAGCCCTAGGCATTTGTTTGTTTGTTTATTGATTTATTCATTTATTTATGGTCTAATTAAATGGGCTAGAAACAAGTTGAGATATGTAAGGAGCTTTCTCCTTTTTCTCTGCATGACTGCTCTCTTTGCTGACATCTATATAAAAACCTCGTAGGAGGAGAAATATGTATGGCAAGTGGGAACAGTGAGAGAGACTGAAGCAGCTAATTTGTAGGTTATTGGGTTGAATGCTCAGCCCTGAATGTCTTAAACTTGTAACAAAAGCTACACAGCAGAATGGTTTGCCCACAGTTTGATAGCAACAAACTCTGAAGGAGGCCTTCTCCATGCTCTGAATATCTTCAGTTTTTGATACCTGGATCAAACTCATGGGTATTCTCTTGCCTAGTAACAAGTAATTAACTACTTAATTACTTAATAGATTTCCTGAAGCAAAATATATATATTTAATTATCCTGGCACCAGTTCCTAATACGTAGTGTCTTTGGAGACCAGGCATAGTACATAGTGCTAAGGCACGGGAGAGCAGTTTAGACAGCGATTTGAATTTAATGGTGACAACCAGCACAGTTCTAGTAATTTGGATTATTGGACTGCAGAATTCTGGACAGCCACTAGGTAGCTACAAATGGGTAGAGAAAAATCGCTGCCATCTGGGAGCGATCCCAGTCATCTGGGATTTTGCAGCCAAGTTTGGGTGGCCCAGGTATGGCATACTTGAGTGTTTTATCTGTTCAAAGTTCAGTGCTTGTGGAATCTTTGGATATAATAATAAGTCTGTTTGTTTGTTTGTTTGTTTGTTTGTTTGTTCAACTAGTATAGCTGCCCGTTTGAAACCAGTGGCTCTGGGCGGCGAACAATCATAAAAACGAACGGTTAAAACACAATGCAAAAAAGAAATTAAATACAAATAGCAGCCAAGAGATATTATAATCTGTCAGCATCAATATAGCCAGGAAATGGGGCCCTTCGCACACTCGGGAGCCCAAGACCATGCACATAGCCAGGTCTTCAAGGCCTTCTGAAAGGCCAGCAGGGTCAGGGCCATCCTGATCTCATGAGGGAGGAAGTTCCAGAGGGCAGCCGCTATGGCAGAAAAGGCACGTCTCCTGGTCCCACCAGCTGTCATTCCTTGGCTGACAGGACCCGGAGCACGCCCATCCTGCCGGACCGGATTGGACGGGTAGAAACAACTGAGAGAAGACGGTCCCTCAGGTAACCCGGTCCCAAGCCATAAAGGGCTTTAAAGGTGACAACCAGCACCTTAAATTGCACCCGGAAACACACTGGCAACCAATGCAAACCCCGAAACAGTGGTGTTACATGTGCCGAATAGCCGACACCATTTACAATCCGTGCAGTTGCATTCTGCACCAGCTGAAGCTTCTGAATGCTCTTCAAGGGCAGCCTCATGTAGAGCGCATTGCAATAGTCCAAACAGGAGGCAACCAACCTTGGGTTGGGGCAGATGAAAACATAATTAGGGTCACCTCTAAATATATTCCTCTCTGAATCAGGAATTTAAGAGCGACCTAATGTCCTGTTGGAAAATGAGTAAAAGCTGATCTACACTGTGAGGCAATGCCTCTTTTTCTGACATAGCTTGTATTTTAGAACAAGAATTAACTGCTTGAAATCAGATGACTAGCTGGTCTAATTTTAGATTACCTATATATAATACTTGGAGACACAGTGGGAATAGGCTTTGCTTAATTTAGATTCCTTTTCTTTTTGTTGTATGGCTCTAGCCCTACTGTGCTGTCCTTATTTGGAGGTTTTCTCTTTTAAATATAGCAACTTCTGTTGGATAGTGGGCATTGCTCAATAGACTAGTATAATTGTCCAGAAAGTATTTAATATTTCATAGGGGTGAAGGTGAGGAGCAGATAATGTGATAAAGAAGTAATTAGGCTCTGTGTTAAATGGAATAATGTATTGGAAGGTGAGATAAATGTGTTAAAAAGTCCTTTCAACTTTTTAGAGCCACATTGCTGGCTTTAAGTTGAGCTAGGACAGTATGTCTTCATTCATACAAGTAAACAAATTCATATATATTGTGATAAACACTTTCCCCAAAGGTTTGGTACATACAGCAGACCATGCACAGTATTCTAATTAATTGGGGAAACACATCTTGCAATAGGGAAAATTACCTTGATAGCAACTGTTGCAAACTCAACCCCAAAGTGTTTTACTGAAGAGAAAGATATACCGTATGCCAGCTCTCTAGTGTTTGAATTGGCTCATTATTTTTGATGACAGTAGGCTTAGGGTAGTATTTCTCAAGCACAGCAACTTTAAGAAGTGTGGACTTCAACTCCCAGAATTCCCCAGCCAGCACTTTTTCCAGTACTCATATCTGGTTCTTCTATTACACCCATTCATTTTCTTTCCTTTCATTCATTTCTTGCTATGTTCATCATGAGATGGAATACAATTTGGATATTATATAATTAGCAGAAATGAGAGAGAAGGAATATATTTTGAATGTGAGAGCAGCTTTAGAACAATCAAATGAAGAACAATTAAATGAGAATGCAAGAGAATGTATGGTTTTTGAATTACTTAAATTTTTAGAAATGAAAGAACAAGATTTGGATTTTGAAATAAAGTTGCTGAAGGTAATTCATGGTATGCTAGAGAACAGAAGGTGTTTAAAGGACAAAAGCTAAGGATAACTTCTATTTTAAAAGTTAAAACTTTTTTAGAGAAATATAAGATGGATATGAGGGAGGCACCAGGAGAACGCAAGAAGCATTTTATAGAATAGAACAGAAGTATGGAGTAGAGATAAATGGCTGATTTATACGGACTTTTTATTGCTAAAATTGATGGATTGATAGAAATGGATATGGTAGAAAATGATAAATTGATATGTTTATTAAAAGAAAATTTAAATTGTTATAATTGTTACTTTCTCAAAGAGTAGAAATTATTGATGGACTATTTGGGAAATGCAAGAGGGGCAAAGCTTGTATGGGGATTTTAAGATTAAAGTATAGGTGGATTGATGTATTAGACAGGAAATGTTTTTTAATGTCATATGTAGACCTAGCATGTAAGATAAATTCTGTAAATTACTATGACCAGGGACAAATCGGAAGTGGATTACTTTCTATGTATCATCTTTTTTCTCTATTTCTTTGCTTTACTTCACTTTTTCTTTTCTTTTTCTTTTTGATTTGTATTTCTATTTCTTTCTCTGTTTCTAACTTTTAACTATGTATATTCAAAATCCAATAAAATATATATTAAAAAAAAAGTGAGATGGGCTCACATATCGACCTCTGCCACCCATCATGGCTTTGATAAACTGAGGTTTTCAAATAAGACTTTATAGCAGTGTTTCTCAAGCTCGGCAACTTCAAGCTGTGTGGACTTCAACTTCCAGAATTCCCCAGCCAGCATGGCTGTCTGGGGAATTCTGGGAGTTGAAGTTCACACATCTTAAAGTTGCTGAGCTTGAGAAACATTGGTGTAGAGAAAGGCTGAGATGCAGAATTAACTTCTGCCAAATAAGTAGCAAGAGCACTGTAGAAATGGTGAGGCAAAGTAAGAAGCACATCAGACCATGCAAGAAGTGGAATCACTAAATCAAGAGAAAGTAAAAACTCAAAGTGAGTATATTTTCTTTGTTCCAGAGAAACATGGAACGTGGACCTTATTTCCTTATTAGTCATGGATACTTGGATTATCACAGAAGGCAAAACTTAAAGGGCCGCAACTAGGGGGGGCCAAGCGGGGCATGTGCCCCAGGCGCCGCACTGGGGGGGGGGGCACCAAAATGACAACACCTCATACTTGCTCATGCAAGTAACTTTTTATAATTCAGCTCCTAATTCCTCTTTCTCTAATACTTTTGCACAAAGCAACATTTCAGCAAGTGTCTGGTGCACTTAATATATTTTAACTATGCATTGTGTGCCATTTTCACTAACTGAGAATCAATCAAAGTCTGACCTCAGAAAAAGAGCAGGGGTGCTTATTGGAGGATGTGAATAGCTTTAGAAAAACATTTTTTCTGCACTGTTTCCCAAGCATTAATAGCAAGGTTATCCATCCACAATTTTCAACACCACAATATTTGCAATAAAATTCTATGCTAATTTATAACCCCCTCCCTAATTAAAGGCAGGATCAAACAGTTGTGCCATAAACTTTATTTGATTTCTCTTTAGTGTAATAAAATTGTTTGATTGCTTCCAGTTTCTTTAATTACATCACTAGTTTTGATTCTAATGAGAGCTGAAACGAATTTTGAACACACTTACTCTCTTCCTTATATGCATTATTGTGACATGAAAAATGAATTTATAATTCATTCTGTCTTTTTCTCTGATTCAATTCTGTGACACGATATAAATGGATAGTTCTATAGTGCTCACCTCTCTGTTTATGTCTGTGAACATTACTTCATGTTTGAATAATTCTGTTGGACACATAACAGTCTATCAGACTTCACAGTTGCTATAGATAACAGTAGGAACTTCTGAAGAGAGGGCTATTATGTTTCAGTTGTAAAGCTTTAAAAGAACACTTTGAGAAAGCAATAGTCATTTTAAATTTTACATCAGTCTCATTGTAATTAAGTAATTTGTATATTATCTATCCTTTCAGAACTGTACAAATCTGTTAAAGGAGTGTATCAGTAAAAGCATAGCAATAATAATAGTAATAATCAAAAGATAACATAGGAAGAATGAATATTCCTTTCTTTGTGAGTGTGCAGGGGGAATGCCTTTTTTGAAATTGTGTCTTTCAACTGTAGTTGCTGCAAATGAAGTAAATTTGGTAATAATTTTTTTTCTCCAGTGTTACCTGATACAGATTTTAATTGATTGATTGTATGTCAGTGTGCAGGGGCGCAATGGCTCAGTGGTTAAGACGCCAGGCTTGTCGATCAGAAGGTCGGTGGTTCGAGACCCGAGCACCGCGTGACGGAGTGAGCTCCCACACTCGCCCCAGCTCTTGCCAACCTAGTAATTCGAAAGCATGCAAATGCAAGTAGATAAATAGGTACCACTTCGGTGGGATGGTAACAGCGTTCCGTGCGCGTCATGCCGGCCACATGACCGCGGAAGCGTCTTCGGACAACGCTGGCTTTTCAGGCTAAGAAACGGAGATGAGCACCGGCCCCTAGAGTTGGACACGACTGTGCAGGAGAAAACCTTTAAAAAACCTAATGTCAGTGTGCTGCTTATACTTCCTGTTTGATGGGATGTGGGCAATGTTATCTTGCCTTGCAACTCTCTACATTAGAAATCCTAGCTTGCATAGAATTGTGTGAGCATGTCTATGATAAATCCAAGCTTGGATTGTGTATGTGGAATACTGCCTCAAATGTGCTAGCATGACAGATACTGACGTTATTCTTAACTGGGCTGTGACTAAGGTTGGTAACATAGTCTATACCTTCTGTATCTTACTATAAAGTCTTATTTGAAAGCCTCAGTTTATCAAAGCCATGATGGGTGGCAGAGGTTGATATACATGATGAACATAGCAAGAAAGGAAAGAAAATGAATGGGTGTAATAGAAGAACCAGATATGAGTACTGGAAAACATAGTGCAACATCCTGAATGAATGTGATCTGGAGTGAGGGGGTAGAATTGTTTTGCTAGGCAGGCACTACGACCTGCATGGAATCACAGCAGGTTTGGAGGCAGCAAGGCACAAGGCAGGCACTAGGACCTGCGTGGAATCCTGGCAGGGCTCAGAGGCAGCAGCAGCCGGGACACACCCAGACACTGCAGCCGACACACTAACGTGTCCCGACACACAGTTTGGAAAGCTCTGTGCTAGACAATGTGAAAGGATTGGTAGGAATGAAGTCGATACAGAAAAAAGTGATTGGGCCATTTGGAGACTGAAGAATAAATAATGACTGTTGCTTTAAAAATATCTGTTTTGAATACATATTTAAGCATAAGTCTATCATATATACACAAGGATAAGGAATGAATATAAATCTAAAAAGCATGATCGATTTGATTGTTTGTTATGAAAGACTGAGAGAATTAGTCAAGGACAGGGTGATGAGAGACTCTGAATATGGGGCAGACCATGTGTTTGGTACTGGCAAGAGTGGATCCTGGGGGGAAAATGGACATAAAAGGAAAGTCATGGAAGAAATTAGAAGAATGACTACGGGAAAAGAAAGTACAAGTCCTGAATGACAAAGTATTAGAAGATAGATGAATCTCCCAACAGAATGAATGGGAAATGGATGTACAGAAAAGATGTGATTGCAGCATTGAGAAGTAGCACTACCACCAAAGAGTGTTGGTTTGTATGAAAAGGATGCTTGGTAGAATGATGAAATGAAAGAGCCTGTGAATGAGAAAAAACATGCATACGTATCTTTATTACAGTCACTAACCAGGATTCAACAATCAGCCACAGATGGAACAAAAAAAATCGTATAAGAGAATCCTTGCTGAGAAGAATGAGAATGAGGAAAAGATGTTGTATAAAGTGTGTGTTGTATAAAGTGTGTATGGAGAAAAAGACAGTTGCAAGAAATCTAGTCAAAGAGAACAAAGAACAGTTAAGATTAAAAGAGGCAAAAAAACCCCACTCTATAAAGTGATTTTGGTGGAAATAAAAAAAAAATGGTTTTCGAAGTAGGTGAAAAGAACTAAGCAAGGAGCCTCCAGCACATGGAACAGAATTAAAAAAATAAAAGTGATGAAATTATTTGGGATAAAGCTAAAATGAGGGAATGTTGAAGATAGATATTTGTATGGGAATGATAGTGTGATGTTGAAGAGTGAAGTTAAATTAATGCTATAAAAATTAGTATTAAGAAAATGAAAGGGAACTCATCAATTCTGTGAGAATTTCAGAATATGGTAAGGCTCTGTACGGATGGTGGAACTTGAATAATGTTAAAATATGGATATGGCTTATGTATGAAGTGGCTGTACAACTTGTCTGTGTGAAGACTGCATCTGTGTTGAATGATTTGAGTAACACCATTATCACTCCCCAATAGAAAGGAAAATATAATAAGAGTGATTACCAAAGCTGTGGGATGGTATGAGGCAATGAGCAAAATATGGGAAGTTCTTTGCCAGGCCAGATTTTTGCTCTTCAGAATGTGAGAAATGTATGAATGTGAGAAAGAAATTTGATTGTATGATTGTTGGTTTAGAGAAAGTTTATTATAAAGTAGGCTTGAAGTATGGAAATGTTGTGTGAATATGGAATTGAAGATTGGTTACTGAATACAAGTGGGGTGTAATTGAAGTAGAGTATGTATATCTTCTATTTTGCTTCTATCTGTGCTCCTGCCCTCTGAAGATGCTGGCCACAGATGCTGGCAAAACGTTAGGAACCACAACTTCCAGAACACGGCCACACAGCCCGGAAGACCAACAACAGCCATCGAACTCCGGCCGTGAAAGCCTTCGACAATACATACAGATAATACCTTGCTAGCTTAGAATCTGAATGATTTGCACTGAATGTTAGATAGATTGTAGGATGCAACAAAGATTATGCATCTAATAATTAATGTAACAAAGATCAAAGAAGGGTCTAAGAAGGAAAATGAAGTGTTTGCAAATTATTTGTGTATCCTGGTAGAATATAAGCTAAAGCTGGGGAAATGGGGAGATTTTAAGATGTGCAAATGCTGGTAGAAAGGCCATGATTGCAGTCTTTTGTGTAGAATAAATGTTTATTGAAAGAAGCTAAAATGGCTCTATATAATAGGACACTTCTGCCCACTTTGTTATGTGAAAGTGAGTATTGGTTATGTCAGGAAAAACATAAAAATAAGTTGAATGAATTGAGAATGAAAAACTGAAGAAATATATGTGGTAGAACAAGAAATGGCATCAAGAATGAATAGGTGTTGAGTAAGTGTGCACTGAATACCAAAATGACTGACTACTGTGAAATAAGTAAGTTGTGATGGTAAGTCATATAGAGCAGGGGTCGGCAACCTTTTTGGCATCAGGGACCACTTCCCTCGGAAATTTTTTTCCAAGGACCAGGGGTGGTGGTTTGTGGGCGGCAGCCAATCAGACAGACGGGGGGCGGGGTTTGCAGGCCTTTTCGCCTCAGATCACCGCAAAAAGTGACGGGGGCGCCCCGGGGTGGAAAATCTCCGCACTGATCAGCTGTGCGGCAGGGAAGCGGAGGCATGCCATAGCTACCCGGTAGGGGCCGAAAAAACTGTGGGGAGCAAAAGTGGGGGGGAGGAAAAGTCCACCCCGTGCCCCGCCGGGGTGACCGTTTGAAAGGGCAGGCTCCGGGGACCCCGAAAATGCCCTCATTGCCGTGAAAAAAAGCGGCACTGAGCTGCAGGGAGGTGAAAAGCCTCACTGTGCACGCTGCCGCCGTGAGGGGAGGCTGATAGGTGGGGGTGCTCCTCAGCCCGCCTCCGCCCTTCTTTGCCATGCGCTGATAGGTGGAGGTGTTTCCCCTTCTGGGCCCCCACCAATCAGCTGCTCCGGCTCACCCTGCGGCCCACTTCCTAACAGCCCGCGGCACACCAGTGGGCCTCGGACCACAGGTTGCAGACCCCTGATATAGAGAGAATGAATGAGGATCGAATTGCAAAATAAATGTATGAAGGAAGAAAATACTGATCGAGAAGATGGGGAAAAATGGGAAAGTCATAGCTATATAGAGTTGATGAGATCCTGAAAAGAGTGGTGAGAAGTTAAAAGAACAAAGGACAATATATGAAGCAACGTATACATGCGATGAAAACAAGGGATAAATTGTAAGGACAGAAAGCATTATGTCACACCTTTAATTAATTTGGCTTTTCTTACTCTGCATAACTTTGCTTACTCTGAAAGTAAATAGCGTAATAGGTATGGATGGATGATTTCACAAAATGATTTGTGTAGGTTTCAACACTACAAACTTGGGCTTGGTCTATACCACCATGTATCCATACTAAGTATGGTTCAACCCCATCTAAAGGGCATAAAGTGGATAACACATTTTAATTATATACATATGGATTAAATCTGTATTCTTGTCTTTATTCACCCCAAAATGGTATGAAAAATGCTTCCAGAAAGATTTAGATTTAATTTATAGAGCACATCCAGAGGAAGAAGATCAGCAATAAGAGTAGCAATAACCAAGAACAACTCCAAGACCAAATGTGCAAGCAACAATGAACCGGGATTTTTTCTTTCCTCTGATCTATGCACCATTCTATGCCACCTATTTATTCTTGTTGTACTTTCCTCATTCGCACAAGTGGGTAAGTAAACCAAAAATGTTAGATTAGATTTGAAATGTTATGTTAGATTTGAATTCACAATATGGGTTTGTTTTTCTCAAACAAGAGAAAATTCATAAACAGCATAGCTTGTTGCTGATTTCGGATACTAGCTTTTGTTTTGGGAAAACAACAAATTGGAATCACAGCTTTAAATTAACATAAAGTCAACATTTCTGCTGTCTAATCAGTTCTTGGAAGGAGCAAAATAGGAACAATTGGTGTGGGTACACTCTCATGCAATTCATTCACAGTAAGCCAGGATGAGGCAGGAAGTCCTGCTGGCTTTTATGTGGAAATGCTGTTAGCTTTTGCACCAAAATTGTGCCCAGATAAGCTTAATGCATTTTCACTCTGATAGTGTGGAAGAATTATTTTTAGATAGTTTTGAATATATTCTCTGTTTGCAAAGTATATTGTAACATAGTTGGCTTTATGTATCTCTATTATGTATATATGTATCTACGATTGACACAATACTGTAAAATTAGGAAGCCTCTGGCAGAGCCGGCAATGCTTTGGTGTGTAAACTTACAAGAGCTGGGAGATAGTGGGTGTGATTTGTCTCAAAACCTGCTCATGCAATTAGTTTTACAAAAACACCGTAACAACCCAAGTTAGGAAAACTTCCAAGGAGCTGCAAGAAAAAGAAACTCAAAATGTAATTTGAATTCCTATAAATAGGCAAATATTAAATTGAATTATGATAAATAGGCAAACAGCTAATCTTCAGACTGCTCAATTATGAATGTTGCTTTAAAAATCTGTTTGCAGTTTTGGTATCCATAAGGATTTGTAGCCAAGTCTGTGTGCAGTAAAGGCTCCTTGCCCATTTTGCTAAATGAACAAAACATCCCTTCGGTAAATGGAATCTCATATATAATTGGGAACAGCCTGCTCTGACTTTCACCGCAAGAAAGACCTTGATGGCTATAAAAAGCATAGTGTCTTCTCTTCTGTAGGAGTCTGCTCTAATTACCCTTCATAGGTGAGAGATCTTGCTCATCTGGGAAACCTATGTTTCTGAAGGATCTGACAGGAATTTGTGGTAGTCTGGGGTGACGAAAATCAGATGTTATTCTGTTGTTGTTAATTGAGCCCAGAGAGGATGGGGACTCTGCCTTTATCTTTGAAAAAAGATGATCATTTCAAGACTGAGTCAAATGCTTAGAAACCTCACATAGCACAATCCTCTATGAACTGTACTATAACCTTATATTACATGGTTTATAGGAAACTAGCATTAAGTATAGAAAATTAACCTGGGATATTCTTTTTAAATCCATTAGCTCTCCTATATATGGTTAGGAGTCTGGTAACGCCTTTTCTAATACGAATTTTATTGAGTTTAAGATGAAAAACTACAAAAAAGCAAAAAACCTACAAATAAAAAGAGTAAAAAAGTGAGGAACACAAGAAAAAAGAATTTTTTGAAGGTTACATAGAAAGGTGACTTCTGACTTTCAACAGGAAGAATATACAGCAATTTCCATAATTAGTCCCTTACTCTATATCAAACCAAGATCACATTATTTCTATAAATCTTTCCATTAACACGTATACAAATCACTAACGCAATTGCTCCTTCCCCTTTAAAAAATATGTATATTTATATAAATTTCTAAATCAACTTCCCTCCCCATAAGACATTTATTTAATTATTTCCTTCCCACCACTACTCTATATATTTCTGTCCACTATAATCAAAGTCAAATTATAAAAACATATAAATTGTCTACTTTTATAATTAATAACACTACAACAATATTAATCCTATTAAACCTAAAAACCAAGCAATTATTATTATACCTTATGAATACCTTATAAATCTTACAAATCAAACAAACCTTAAAAAATCCAATAAAACTTAATCCAAATCATTAAAGAAAGATGAAATCATAATAACCTCATTATCAATCCAATTACACATTCTTAATTTTACCCCACCTCAAAGTATACCAGAACATTTACATATCTCCCTATTACCCCCAAGGCATCTTTCTTGCAAAAATCAAATAGCCCAACTGCCCCCCTTCCAATCTCAGACTTCTCAGCAAAATTTTTGTTACAAGAATCAAAGAGCCCAACAGCCCCCCTTAGAAACTCAAATTTCTCAGCAAAAATCTCCCACAAAACAAGTTCTTTTCTCTCCCATAACAATTCCCCAGAAAGCCATAACAATCCCTCAGAAAAACCGCTCTCCTTGTAAACTGCAGCTCAGACTGTCACCTTAACCCCTTCACCACCAAAATGTAATCTTCATCTGGCATTATTTCAGTCTTTCTATCAGTTCCATGCTTATTAAAATCTTCATCTTCCTCCATAACGTCTTCAGCCAGATGACACAGCTTAGAAGTAATTTCTTCCCCAAAGTCCCAAATAGTCTGCAAAATGGGTTGACAACACTTTAAAAAGTTCTCTTTAAAGGTCTGCTCAGGCTCATAACAGGACTCTGAAAAAGCCTCCTCATCATCCATGCTTCAGGCAGTAAATTATGGCGCCCCCTAAATACTTGACTCACGCAGATAGGAGTTAATAGGTTAATAGAAATGTTCTGGATGAAATTGGCACAAGAGAAAGTACGTTAACAAACAAATCCCCAAAAAAGTGAACAGAAAACTAAAGATTCAAAGCAACAAATCCAACGTGTAGGGAATATCAATCCTTCAAATTCTATACAAAAATAGTAACAGGAAGGCAGTTCTTTATTCTCAGTCCTCCTTAATCTTTAGATGGGAAAACAAGCCAAAACTTAAAAATTTAAAAGTTAGATCCAGAAATAACTATAAGCACCAAGAGAATCCGCTTCTTCTTTCTGTAGAAAAGCCTCTCTTAGGGTACCAAAACCTTGAAAATAACAATAAATTGGGTGTTTAAGAAATGGGTGGCTGGACTTACTGTCCCTTTAAGGGCTGCAGCGCAGCTCAGAAATGATGAAATCCCAGCCTCCCGGCAAAGTCATACTAGTTGATCGTGCACGCTGTCCAAGAACTCCTGGCTACAATTCGCTGTCTGGAGGACAAATGGGTCAATTCCAGCGTTTTTCTTGATCCAGAAAAATGTTCTGGGCTACAGGAGAAACCAGGCCGTGCCCAAAAATACTGCCACGATGCCAGTTCTGCCCGCGGAGCTCGAGAGCAAAGCTGCTCAGTCTGCCATATTCCCACCGGAAGCTGGTAGCACCTTTTCCAACTAACAAATTTTATTAATTTTAATAAATTTTAAATTTGTTAGTTGGAAAAGGTGCTACTAGTGTCCTCTTGACTTTTGGCCACCATAGACTAACACAGCTCTCCTCCTATAATGTCTATAATAAATAGTTGAATCTGTTCTTGATTAACAGATTCAGGTTAATTCTGGGGTTATGATGTCTGAAAATATAGATCTGCCTCTAAATTATATTTCAGTTTGAAGGGTCATACCTTCATTTTGTGGATTGCTATAACATGTCAGGAGTCTCGATGTAATCTCCAAAATAGAATAAAGTCCAACACTTGTTCACAGTCCCAATCTTTGATGCTTCTTCCCAACAGGGAACATATCAGGAAAAGGTTTACTGAGGCAGAGAATATATATGTGGCTTAAATTACTTCTGAAATGGTTATGTACATTCTATACTCTATATAAATAACTTTAGCAGTAAATACAGCTTGGAATATATAATCTCTCATGTATACAATAAAAATGTGAGGACCTTTGCTCCTGAATAGAGGATATTGTACAACTGTCAGTATCTAAATGGCTTAAGAGTAAGAGATGGATTGGTTGGTTGCTTCCTTTGTAGGATTGCATTTTAGCTTCACCACAGCCCTGACCATTTAATAAGGGTAAGATTGAGTGGCTTGCCTAGAGCAATCGGGACCACTCTGTACTTGGGCTAGATTTGAATCTGTTTTTCTGTAGCACACATGGTACAAACAGAACTTCAGGGACCTTGTAAAGCAAACCAAATGCTTCAGCCAGGCAATGTCATTCATCACTCTGATCTTCTTCCCATATACTGTACAAGGTGCCCACTGAAACCAGTCTTAATATCTCAGTCCTAAAGCAAGGCATCAGCAGCTAATACAACTGCCAAATCCATGATTGCTGATCAGTATTCTATGCAGGCAAGATTTATTTATTAATCATATTTATACCCCGCCTATCCCCTCCCTATCGGAGGACTCTAGGCGGCTTACAACAAAATTGCGAAATTCATATATTATACATACATTTCAAATATATTACCGCGCGCTAAGGGGAGGGGTAAGGGAACCGACTCTTCTTTCATAGGTATTGGACTACATGTCCCAGAATACCTCACTTTCTGAGTCTGCTGCTGACATCCTGGATGTTGTTGATCGGGTTCCGTCGTCCTCTGCCGCCATTCATGGGATTCCCGGGATCTTCCTTCGCTCTGAGGCGACCCCCCGACAGGACGCCGGCAAATTCTCCCACTTTAACGTGGTATCCATTTATCTACTCGCATTTAGCTTTCGAACTGCTGGGTTGACAGGAGCTGGGGCAAGTGACGAGAGCTCACTTCGCCACGCAGGGATTTGAACTGCCGACCATCAGATCAGGCAGCCTTACAGCTCAGCGGTTTAACCCGCTGAGCTACCGCGCCCCTTAAGATTTCTCAAATGCCCCACAGCTACACAAAAACAAAGTGAAACCAAAAATGCTGTTAACATCTGCATGTGGTTGATACAGATGAAGCAAGATTGGTTTTTAACCAATTTCTAGGGTGTTCATGCTTTAAGGCTGTTTATTTTCCTTTTTATCAAGGCCGTCCTTTGCTATTAATTCCATAATTGTGAAGTAGAGGGTGTGGATTATTGTTCTGAGCAATATTTTGGGATCCCAAAGTTCTTTGAACGATTTCCTTCTCTATCTGCGTATGTGCAGAAGGGCATTAGCAGAGAAGAAAGCCTTGCAAATATGCAGTAATTCCACACATTTTATAGTACTTCTCAGGTGGGCAAATTAATATTTTTCCTATAATTTTTGCATAAGTGGGAATATAGCCACTTAATTGTTCACAGAAAGCAGAATAGTTGATTTTAGATATCTATGGTTCTCTTTTCCTCCCAGTCTTTACACTTATATAAATCATTATTTTTAAATATCTATATCAAATGCCAATTATATGACTCAGGCAATCAAAAGCCAAGCAGAGTATCCTATATTTATTACTGAAATGACTTATAATATTAAATCAGTCTCACGGTGGCAAACCAGTTTAGATCGTGTGAGAAAACCTGAACAAGGGCCCCTGCTGAATATCCACACTATATTCTGTATAGCAAAGGTGGAATGGAAGTGGGGGGGAAGAAACCTCTTGCACTAATAAACAGTAAGTTAATTGACTGCTCTAAGTTGACAGGGGTTAATTATTTTGATTAAAAATATATAAAGTAGTTAATAGAAACATAATGGTTGTAATGTAAATACATTAAACACGCTCTCACAATTTTCCCCAATCCACCTTTAAAATTAGTCCTCATCATTTCCTCTTTCTATTTTGTTTACAGGTGTGTTGTTTACACACACACACATGCACACACTTTGAGTTTATTGCGATTACACACATAAATTGCTCTCCTACTCCTCCCCTCTTCTGCATATCCTGGGCCCTGTAGACTCATTATCATCCCTCCTCCTGCCATCTCTCCCTTGTCTTCCAAGGCTTAGTAGAGCAATCATTTCTCCTAGCTATCCAGACTGGGAAATTGAGCAGGAGAGGGAGGTCATTTGCACTGCCATTATCAGATACTCTGCCACTGCTCTGTTGAGGACCCTTTCTTGCCCCTTCCTTCTGCTCTCTATTTGCACTCCTGTGTTGATAATCAAGAACATGGGTGGCAGTGGGGAGTGATTGGAGTGAGGAGGAGGATTTTATTGATTTAAAAAATTGCTATATGCTTCCCATTAAAAGAAATCTCAAAACAGTTTGCAGTTACCAAAAAAAAAAAAATGCCATGAAAGGGAGTGGGTGGACTATCTTCCAGAAATCATGAATAGAATAAGTCCTGTAACTGAGCCTAAGAAGAAGCAATCTTCAAGACAAAAGTGGGAAGAGACATTTGCAACAATAGAGTGGAGTCTGGCATGTAGCTCTATGTCTTTTAGTTGTTTCATAATGCTAAGACTGGGTTTAAACCCTTAGCATGAGCCAGAAGACTAACGCTGTTAGCTTGAATACGTAGCTAAAATCGGATTTTATAAAGCTACTCAGCAAGTGCACATAGGAGGAAAATGGACCCAAATCAAGGAACCAGAACATACATACATACATTCATTCATTCATTCATTCATTCATTCATTCATTCATTCATTCATTCATTGTGATATTTATACTCCGCCTATCCCCAAGGGTAAGTGAAGAGAGAGCAGGAGGGGACAGGGCTGAGGGGTGGGGCAAGACCTTTCAGGATGTGTGGTAGGTCGCTGCAAATGCATTGGCATCTCTGGGTATGATAGAGCTAAAATAAACTAGAATGCAATGATTCTAGGAGGATTGCTTGCTTATTTATTTTATATGCCACTTACTCTTTCAAGATAGTTTACAATAGCATTCTTTTAGTCCATCAACTCAACCCTGACTCCTGGTGACCATAGGGACAAGTCCCTGGCAACATTTTCAGAAGTGGCTTGCCAGGACAATCTTCATAGGGCTGAGAGAGAGTAGCTGGCCAAAGTCACCCAGTTGGCTTCCATGCCGAAGGCAGAACTGAAACACATTATCTCCTGGAAATCCAGCGCCTTCACCACTAGACCAAACTGGTTCCCCAACAGCATAATGGTTTTTATATGTTTTTATATTGTATTCTGGATTTTTTTGTTTTGTTTATAATCATTGTAAGCCACCCAGAGTTATGTATTTGAGATGGGTGGCTATATAAATTGGTGGTGGTGGTGGTGGTGATACCTAAAGGACTCCCTCCTTAGATGCTACCTTAATAATTCTTGGGTCCTTGGTTAGGAATTGATTTATTAAGTTTCCACCAGTCTTAGACTGTGAATCTAACTGTAGATTACCCACACATAAATAATAATAATAATAATAATAATAATAATAATAATAATAATTATACAATAAAACATCCGTGGTAAGAAATAAGAAATTAACCTATAATCTCAAATAATACCACCGGATTACTCTGTGACCCAGATAGATGACAATACCTAGTCAAACCTTTTCTAGCCTCAAAAACTAAGCAGGATCAGGCAGTTACTACTTGGATAGAAACCACTAGGAAATATTACAGCTTTAGGCTAGACTGAGAAATTAAAAAAAAAAATCCAGAAGGAAACAAAGAGAAAGGACTTTTGCATTGTTCCCCAGAAGGCTACATAGACATGTCTGATTAATCATCAAGAGTCAAACTTGGCTCAAAGGAGACTAGCCTGTTCTTATTCTGTGATTTACATTGATAGTTTTTTTTAAAGGTAAGATTCAATATAGATTTTTAAAAAATGTTCTAGGTAATGTGGCATTATGTTTCAAACCCTTTAAGTTGTCTCATTTTCCATTTCTAAATGAAGATGGAAAAGCTAGTGTAAATATTTCTAAGGATGAGGATATTTATACACAATCCTTCCTTCCTTCCTTCCTTCCTTCCTTCCTTCCTTCCTTCCTTCCTTCCTTCCTTCCTTCCTTCCTTCCTTCCTTCCTTCCTTCCTTCCTATTAGCTGAGAGGTTTTGCAATAAACTTTCAGAGTCTATCTATCTTGCTCCATCCTTCTGGTTGACAGCCCTCATATCCAGACTGGTCCTCTGTTTGTTTATCCAGTGTGTCCTGTCAGCCTGTCCAAATTAACACTTTGTGGTTTAACCCACTGCGAACCATAGTATTTATTCTGTCCCGAGGAGTTTGAAAAGAAGGATGTTTTGGATGAAAACCTATTGTAGTCCAGACTGACAAGAGCTAAGTTTTCAGCAAGTGCTATGCCTAAAGAAAGGATAGCTGGAAACATTTGAGAACTATTATTTACACCAGGGCCTTCCAAAGTTTTTCCCGCGGCGACACACCAACTGGCGTTGGTGTGTCGCCGCGGGAAAACCCGGAAGTGTGGCAGCGCGCAAAAACCCGGAAGCGCTGCTGCTGCTTTCGGGTTTTGCGCGCTGCAGTTGGTGTGCCGCCGTGGGAAAACCCGGAAGCGCTGATGATGATCAGCGCTTCCGGGTTGTGTGGCGACACACCAGACTGTGTGTGGCGACACACTTTTGTGTCGCCACACACAGTTTGGAAAGCTCTGATTTACACTGAGATAAATTATGTAATTGTGGTGACATGTCATATGAAGCTTTATAACAAACATAACTGCTACTGCTTGAGTATAATCAGGCCCATGTGAGTCATAAAAGAGTATTATTGACCCACTGACCTATTTCAAAATGAGGTGGATCAGTTTACATTTCGGCATGAAGAATTTTTTTTTTCTCCTTGAGATAATGATCTCAAAGATGATACCAGGGATCATTCTAAACACTGAAGACAAAACTCTTGCATGTGTCCCCCTACAGGAAATTAATGTTATATTAAGTCAAAATGATAATTAATAGTGAGGAAACCAGGGACACATATGATTAACCAAATTAATTTGATGTCATATTAACCAAATTAAGGAAGCAGTCATGTTTACAACTATCAATAGTGGATATTTTCAAAATGCTGGTCTTAATATTCACTGAATTAATTCTAGCAGTTATCTGAATTATACATGTTGGGAACTATACTACACAAGAAAGAAAGAAATACAGGGTGGGGAAGAATCCATCATTCTATCTATCATCTATCTATCTATCTATCTATCTATCTATCTATCTATCTATCTATCTATCACATTTCTTCACCACCCAGAGTTGTTTGTCGAGATGGGTGGTGAAGAAATGTGATAAATAAATAAATAAATAATTGTTTTGAACAATAGGTGAATTGTACAAGCAATAACCTCTATTGATGCGTTGATGGGTTAAAATTTTAACCCTAAAGTTCACCTAGTTCCTGGGACCTGTCTCCAAGAGTGAAATGCAAAAGGAGCCCACAATTTAAAAGAACAAAAGAAAAGCATATGTCTACCTGTTACACATGGGGAGAGGAACAAGGATCCAAAAGTCTGATCCATGCTTCAGTCCATGTAGGGCAGATACAAAGATGGAGGCAATCTAACCATCTTAGTGAAGGGTAGTTAATGAGAAGACTTGTCTGTCTTAGTGCTACAACATTGGCATTATATTTGGATAGGAATTTTAGCTATGGTACATGAGACCAAGGCTCAAGAGGTAAAGCATCCTGTTTGTCAAAGACACTAATTGGATGTATTTAGGAAACCCAGTGATTGGGGTTTAGTGGCATATAGCTTCTAAATGTAGGAGATCCATAAACCCATCTAAGGTAATTAAAATGTGTTCAGTTTATTATTATTATAATATCTGCATATTATGATTCTAGACACCAAAGTTTAAGAAGGCTATAGACCAGTGTTTCTCAACCATGGGAACTGTAAGATGTGTGGACTTCAACTCCTAGAATTCCCCAGCCAGCCATTCCTCCCAGGGGAATTCTGGGAGTTGAAGTCCACACATCTTAAAGTTCCCAAGGTTGAGTAACACTGCTATAGACAAACTGAAATGTATTCAGAAAACAGAAACAAGGATGATCATGGGATCAGAAATGAAGTCCAGCAAGAAGGGATAATAGGAACTGGGTATGTTTAGCCTTGGGAAGAGAAGATGGGCTGGGCGGAGATATAATAGCAGTTTTGAAATATCAGAAGTGTTATCACACACAGAAGAGGATTATGACCTGTTCTTTATCATCACAGAGTATAGGACGTGAAGTAATGTTACCAGAAAGCAAATTCTAGTGGAATATTAGGGGAAAAAATCCTAAAAGCTGTTCAACAGTGAAACAAATTCCTTGGAGGCTTGAAACCGTAAAATGTATTGGAAATTAGAGAAAAGTCACATATTAAGTTTCCAGATTCTAAGTAATGGCCCTTATGGAAACCATTCAGGTATGCTCATAAAGTGTTTGATACTTCAAGTATAAAGGCATCCAAATGTGGTTAGTATATTTGTTAATCCAAATGTGGTCAGTATATTTGTTAATTCAGTACTGAGCAGTGTTAACAAATGCTTCTATACTTTTAGTATAGTTTTTAAACAAGGGATATTTAATTGTTATAAATGAGAGCAACACATTTCTTTTCTCTGTGTCAGCTGGTTGAGAGGGTAAATATTTGAGAATTTACCAGAATGAAGTAAACTCAGGTTTCCTGAAAGCTGAAATGATCTAAATAGTTTCTGCCCACCCAATTAGATTGGGAAGAGTGGGCTTCCTGCAGATTCCCTCTCTTTAGGAATGTCATCTACAAAGTTCTCAAGGGTGGGACTTTTTTTTTATCATTGTCCCACTTCTCTAGAAAAACATCCATATGGAGATTCAACTTGCTCCAACATTATCAGGACTTAGAAAGACAATAAGAATCTGGTTATTTCAATTGGCATTTGTGGGGAAATGTTTTGAGAGTGATTTCTTTAGTAATGGAGAATATGTTTATAAAAGTTTTATTACTCCTTAGCATAGGAATATTTCATTATGTACTGTTGTTTATTGTTTGACTATTTTTGCTATTTTAATCTTGTTAACATATGTAGGATTGTAAGCTGCTGAGAATCAACTGATGGTTGGAGCAACATAGAAGTCTTAGTCGAATGAATGAATGAATGAATGAATGAACGTATGAAACATGTTTTATACTCTTTTGCATGGGGTAGCCATTTGCATGTTTGATTCAAAAGTCAAACAAAGTATTTCTCAAGGAATAAACTAATCCTTGGACCAAACTGTTAATATCAATATGAATGTTGGGCCACATTACCAAAGGTACACTATTGCTTCAATTGTCTCTGAGTGTGTAGGGCAGAGCTTTCCAAACTGTGTGTCGCAACACAAAAGTGTGTCGCCACACACAGTCTGGTGTGTCGCCACACAACCCAGAAGCGCTGATCATCATCAGCGCTTCCGGGTTTTCCCACGGCGACACACCAACGGTGGCGCGCAAAAACCCAAAAGCGGCAGCAGCGCTTCCGGGTTTTCCCGCGGCGACACACCAGTGGCGGTTGGTGTGTCGCCGCAGGAAAACTTTGGAAAGCCCTGGTGTAGGGAAAGCAGTTTGTCTCTGGGAGGAACTGCCTAGAGTCCCTCCTCGGGGGGAGATGGGCGGTGATAAATTTGATAAATAAAATAAACTTCCTGTCCTAGTGAATGGACATTAGTTGTTCATGATGGCTATTAGTGATTCTTGAGAGTGCAAGCAGAGAATGTCGTTTTCTAAAGCTATTTTAAAATGTACATTTTTGGAGTGTGGTATTGTTACTTCTGGTCACTTCCCTGAACAGTGCATTTCCTTCACCCATTATTGGTGGCAGAAAATACTTGTTATTATGCTTGTGAAATCTTGTAATATCCTTATCCATATATTCTTGTTTCAGGAATTTCTCATGGCAATCCACCATTTTCTATCCATTTGTTCACAATGCACCTCTGCTCTGGGGAGTTTGCAACATATGAGTTTTCCTGATGGGAGACAGTGGGAGTCATGATCCAGTATATCTGTGGGATTGTGGAAGCCTACTACAGACTCATATGCTTTTATTTCCACCATTTTTTCCTGAAAATACTTTCTACCCTTCTTGGAATTTTGCGTTACGTTGCAAGTCCTCAGTCTATGTTTTTTTTCTGGATTTGACCTATTATTTGCTGAAATTATGAAGACTGTAAGTGGATTTTATCACAACAGCTTTGGCGTATTTTTATTCTGCAGACAGAATATATATATATACTGTAGTCCTGAAGCTGTCTAGTAGGCCATCAGTTTCCCTTGCCGATTCAAGGAAAGTTGGGGACATGTTCCTCAAGATGACATCACCGTATGTTTTCTAAAGTTTTGCCTTTCCAGTTAGGGACTCTTTTGTGTATTTTTATCCAGGGGGCATCTCCAGCATGTTTTCCTTGTGTGATATCCCAGTGAAAATAATTAGGTTAAAAGGATTGTCTTGAATGCCATTTTTGGTGGCAAATGGGATATAAATTCAATCAATAAATCAGGGAAACAGCCCTGAGTGATTACTTCCTGAGACTCTGGACTGTAGCTATTTGTCAGAGTAGACAGCATTGGCCTGTATAGATCAATAGAGTTTAGCTCACATAAAACAACTTTCTATATTTCTACTCTCCATCAAGTAATCCTATCCCATGTTTGTCTGCTCCTCTGTCCCACTATTCTTGTTTCCAAATACATGCTCACTTTGTAGTATTTATTCTGCAGCAGCCTGTCTAGGATTGGCTTCTAAGGCAAGTTTAATAGTAAGTTGATTGTAACTTAAAAAAACACAGAACAAACAGAAAACACTTAAAATGGTTAAAATGGTTAATGGAGTTTTAAAATCTCACAGTGGATCTTGCTCTACTTAATTTAATAGCTCCTCTAATTCAGATATAATCTTTGCTATTTGCTTACAAGTAGAAAGGGTGACAGAAAGAGAACCAGCTGATGTTTTGTATTCCATACTTTAAAATGGGCACACAACCGCTTCCAAATTCTCCATTAGAGGCTGATAGGAGATTGGGTTTAACCAATTCAGATACCTCTACCTAGGTAGCATTCCTAGAAAGTAAATTCAGTTGGAATATATCAGACTTTTTTTTTTAATCTGTTTAGTCGTGTCCGATTCTCAAAGACTGCCTGGACAAGTCCCTGCAGTTTTCTTGGCAAGGTTTTTCAAAAGTGGTTTGCCATTGCCTCCTTCCTAGGGTTGAGAGAAAATGACTGGCTCAAGGTCACCCAGCTGGCTTTGTGCCTAAGGTGGGACTAGAACTCACAGTCTCCGGGTTTCTAGCCTGGTGCCTTCACCACCACACCAAACTGGCTCTCACCAGACTAGTACATTTTATTAAAAGGCATAGGCTTTGGTGAGCCACAGCTCTCTTCATCAAATGCATGGAGTGACTGAACAGATGTAAGATTTAAAGTGGGATGAGGAAAGGGGAGAGGAAGACAGGATGATGATGCAGTTCCAGGCTACATGTGAGACAGAGTACCAGGACCCTATCAATTAACAGTTGCAAAGTATTAAACACCCATTGTTGATTGAGACCTTCTCAGAGTATATGCATCCTTTTCCTCCCACCCTTCTTTTAAGCGTTGATCTCTGTTCAACTTGCTGGTTCTTATGTCCAAGTGTTAGATATTTCATGAGGATGAAATAAGTTGCAGGGCATCTTATAAGATGTAGGGGAGCATTTTATGTACAGCCTTCAACTCTCAGCCCAACATCTAGATAGCCTTTTTCTTTCTCTCTTTCTGCTGATTGCCAGGGTCATGTGATTTGCTCAGTGGGTGATGTGAAAGTCTTGTTTATCCAAAGGCCATGTGGAGGTGGGGGGGGGGCTTGTCAGGGGGACAGAAGGGACTGGCCTCATACAAGATTTTGGTGGCTGAATAGCTCACACTGACTGAATTGGATAACTGGGCAGGGGACTAATTTTCTGTGCCTGTGGGCTTAATAAAAAGAAGCAGCTGCTGGTAACCGCTTGCTCTGATGCATGTAGATGAGACTGTGGACTGCAATAAAATAAAAGGGGGGTGGGTGGAATCTCAACAGACTTTTTCCTCTACATTAGCTCCAGAATCTCTGCTTCTCTCTCTCTCTGTTTCTCACACATGAAGTTGCGCTGAATCAGGTAAAAGGATCTTCAGTTCTCTCTCGGATAATATCTTTGTTGGTTTATTTGATTGACGGACAGATGAATGATGGAATGAATTGAGTGAGTGAGTGAATGAATGAAGCTGTGCTGGAAAAAGATTCCAATTATGTTGGCCAAGCCTTTCGAGCAGACTCCAGTTGCTTTGCCATGTTAATAAACGAAGACATGGCTCTCATTAAAAAAAAGGGGGGAACTGTGCAGTGCTTGAAATAAGCCTCAGTCAGTAAGTTCTTGTTTGCATCTGTCGATGCACCAGCCAGCCATGTTTTTCATGTGATTATCTACTATGTTGGCTCTTGCTGAGATGCTCACAGTCCCTTCAGAGGCAAGGCTAGTACAGCTTCATGCAAAGGTGAAGAAAGAGAATAATCTGCTGGTGGCTGATGTTACTGATGTTACTGGTTCCCCCCCCCTCCAAATGGAATAGTGAAGAGGTAGGAATATTTAAGTTATATACTTGTAGGCAGCAGTGAAAATCCATCCCCTCCTCCCAGCTTTCTTCGTTCTGTTCATTGTTTCTGATTAGTTAGTTAATTTTCTTCCATTGTTATTATGCTCTGTTTTAAGAATGTTGGAATAAAGCAACATTTTAATATTAGTATTGCAGCTAAGGTAAAATGGAGAGGCTGGGAGGAAGAAAAGGCTGGCCTTTTGTATTAAGAGCTATTGTGCTTTCCCTCTCTCTGTCTCTCCACACACCCCCTTCTGCAATCCAGTAGTCCAGCAGCCCTTCTTAGTTAACTGTCTCTTGCCTGCAGAAACAGGTTTGCCAAACCTTACAGTCTAAATGTGTTTTAGAATCCCTCCGCTGGAAAAGGCTGTGCATTATGCAAACCTGTTTTTTTTTCTCCACCCATTTATAGACAAGCTGTCTTCCCACTATCACTTTTGACTCCATGAGTGGTTGATATGCCTTTCAAATTGCTCTCAACTGCAGGCTGTCATGTTTTATAGATTGAATTTAATAAAACCTGGTGGGAATATTTTGTAGATGGTATAAAAGGCATGCTATTTCCTGTAAACAGAAATGCTGAAGATGACGTACTAACACATACACGCGCACATTCACATATACTTAAGATGTGTGATGTACTCAGACAACATTGACTGAAAGGATCCAATATTTAATTGGTGGACTGTTCCAAAACTACCACAATCTGTTCACATCACCTTCTTGTTTTGAATGATTCTGCTTCTCATCATTGAATAGTTGAGCTGCCCCTAATGTTTTGCTGCTATCCTGATATACTAGATAATCTGTTTGTAACCTATAATAAATACAGTCAAAAGCAAATGGGTGAGATTAAAAAAAAAGTCTAAATGCATGCTTGATGATTTAGGAGAAATTGCAGTTGATGTGTATAAATATAAAGGAACCTCCTTTTTTACCACAAACACAAGATCTTACTTTTAACTGTAAAACCTTTTCAAGGAACGAGGCTTTAAGTTTCATTAGGAAAATTTTAGTTGATTGCCTGTATCTCAGAGTTGGAATCTAAAGCTTTTGTTTTGCCCTTTGCAAAGGGAGAGAGTTAAACGTGCTGCTATGTGCCTATCTTCAAGCAGATGGGAGCCTTATATTCAATTGGAAAATGCCTATAGTTACTGTTGAGCTTTGGGTGACAAATGACCCTGTTTCTGCTGAATGTTGCAGCAGAAAAGCATCTTATGAATCTGCCCAGCTGCCTCTCTTGCACACACGTACTTGATTAAACATTAATAGGAGACATCTTCTCTCATGCTTACTATCAGCAAAAGATAGAGTGGTAGTTGTAATTTACTGCTACTCAGCAGCTAATATTCCAGGGTTATTAACACATGAAACGGATGCTTTGGACTATTATTTTGTTTCTGATTTCTGCCTATATTGAGAACAGATGTGAAAGCTCTCTCATAAACCATCTGCCTTTCTGTTCCTCACACTTAGGAAAAGTTTGAAATATTTCCTGACTTTGTATCATGAGTCTTTTAAATTGTGATGTAGACTTCCTCTGAGAAGAATACAGAGAGGTTGGAGAAATCACTCCATGTGATTTCTCCTGCCATTTACATTGTTTTGTATTACCTGGGCATAAAAGTAGCCTAGCCAGTTGTTCCCTAAACCAGAGTATCAGAAGTGTTTTGTGAATCCTGTAATGCTACTGTAGACTACCATGTTTCCAGATTTTCATATTAGGACTTCTTTGGGGATCTTATAGCATATCATGATCCAACATGCTGGTCTTTCTACCACCTTCTGTTGAAAATTGTGCTTGAGATTCATATTTTTTAAAGTTATATTTGTGAAAGCCATCATTCTTTTATTTTACTGAGATGTCTTATTAGCATATTTTTTGGACAGTTAGGGATACTGTTCTGTTAATCTCAGAGGACACGTGATGAATTGTTAAGTGAATTATGTGTACTGTTGTCATGTGCTTGAAAAAAATTATGCCAGAGAGCCACTCAGTCTCACTTAGGTATGACTTTTAGTGGTAAAATAATTGCTTTGGGGCTCATCATGTAAACGCAGTACATTTTGTTTGTTTCTTTATATGAAATAGATCATAGTGGAAGATTTCTATATTTAAACTGGGATCTGCTCCAATAGTATCAAAACCAGACTTAACTTAGGATCTTTTCCCCCTATTTGTATAGAATATTTTCTATTTTCAAAGGTGCATTTTCTCTTTTGCCTGATTTGAAAATTGGACATGAGCCCATGTGGAAGACAAATGATTGAGGCAGCAGGTTGAAGGACTAGAAGTGAGCAAAGAGTTGGCTACTTTTTATATGCATGTCCTTTTTCTTCTTCGATTGAACTCCATCCTGTTTCGCTCTATACATGATTGTATCAGATCCACATTTATACACACATATGTCTAAGGGGTGCGCTGGTTCAGCGGGTAAGATGCCAGGCTTGTCGAACGGAAGATTGCAAGTTCGGAGGTTCGAATCCCTAGCCCCGTGTGACGGAGTAAGCTTCCGCACTCGCCCCAGCTCTTGCCAACCTAGCAATTCGAAAGCATGCAAATGCAAGTAGATTAATAGGGACCACTTTGGTGGGTAGGTAACAGCGTTCCGTGTGCGTCATGCCGGCCACATGACTGTGGAAGCGTCTTCGGACAACGCTGACTCTTCGGCTAACAAACGGAGATGAGCACCGACCCCTAGAGTCGGACACGACTGCACAAATGTGCGGGGGGAACCTTTACCTTTTATGTCTAGCTGGAGCCAAAGACCTTCATTTCCATTATAAGTTGGGTTATGCAATCTTCTTCCAGGTGTCCCAAAATAACAATATATCACTGCAGAATATGTTGGGTTTACAAGAATGCCTTTTGCTTAGAGCTTGTGAGATCATATCTAACTGTTCCTGATAAGTTTCCCCCCCCCCCCAAAGGCCCTTTATCATCTTGGTTGATGACCTCTGGACATACTTGTTTACCAGTGTCATTCCTAAAATGTTATGACCAGAACTAGATACAATAGTTTAGAGGCAATCTAAGAAGATATAGTGGAGAGGAATGATGATTTTAATTTCAGTTATTGAAGCCTAAGAAAATAAACAAGACTACTGCAGAGGTTAGGCCAACTTTTGCTGGTCTAATTTTTTGCCCATTGAGACAAAATGTGCAAAATTTATTCCCAAGTACAAAGAGGTGTTGACCACTCCTTGAACCTATGTCCCTGTTAGGTCCAAGGTATGGTCAATATCTCTTGCCCTATTTATAATATTTTTATCCTGTCTTATCATTAGAAGCAATCCTAAAATAGATTTCCTCTAATAATAGTTATAAATCAGATGTTTGTACAGAGAAGAATTTCTGAAGTATTATTTGATTTCTTTATCTTATGTACTCACTTTCCTTGCTTTCACCCTTTCCTCCTCATTCCTTCCTTGATCTGTTTTCCTTCAAGACCCCATAGGTCCACTGTGCCATTCTGACATTAGGTATTCTGGCTCAAAATTAGCTGACGGAGCTTTCAAAAATGTTCTCTCTGCTTAGGATTGCATTGCATTACTTCTTTCTGAAAAACACTCTACCATTGGAGTTGGAATTACTGTATATTCAGTGCTGGTCTGCCATAGCACTGGTTATGTTCCAAAATATAAAGTAGTTGATGATACAATGTGTTATATTGCTTATCTTTTACAAATCAAATTTCTTGAGGGTTGTAAAACTAAATAATGTTCTCTTATGGATTCCCATAAACCTATATGTTTTCCCTTTTTCATTTTTCCTACAGCTATACAGAAGAGAGAAATAAATATTACATATTTTCTAAGCTTCATAGTATGAAGGAAGATAGATAAAGAAAATCAAACATTGTTGTAGAATTGTGAATTCTTCTCCTGAACTTTAATAATAGGACTATGTTACAGTTTACACTGAAATTCTTTTTACTGCTCTCTTTGTGTTCAGAACAATCATAATTGGCACGTATACTGGACCTGCTGTCTGCATCTCTTTTCAACTCAATTTGGTCCTTTTCACTATAGCAGGGTTTCTTACAGTTTTTGTTGTTTATTCATTCAGTCACTTCCGACTCTTCGTGACTTCATGGACCAGCCCACGCCGGAGCTTCCTGTCGGCCATTGCAACCCCCAGCTCCCCCACGGTTGAGTCCGTCACCTCCAGAATATCATCCATCCATCTTGCCCTTGGTCAGCCCCTCTTCCTTTTGCCTTCCACTTTCCCTAGCATCAGCATCTTCTCCAGGGTATCTTGTCTTCTCATTATGTGGCCAAAGTACTTCAGTTTTGCCTTTAATATCAGTCCCTCAAGTGAGCAGTCTGGCTTTATTTCCTGGAGTATGGACTGGTTTGATCTTCTTGCAGTCCAAGGCACTCTCAGAATTTTCCTCCAACACCACAGTTCTATCTTCTATCACAGCATCTATCTTCCTTAAGTTCTTATAGTTTGCTGTTCCAATATTACAAATAATTTTTTATGGTAAATTTTATTAGGTTTCAAGAGAAGAATAAAAACTACAAACAAAAAACTACAAAGAAAGAAAAAAACTAAAAGTGCAGAAACACAAGAGAATTTTTTTTTCATAGTTACAGAAAGATGTGGCTTCCGACTTCTAATAGCAAGGATATACAAAAATTTCCATAATCAATCTCTTACTCTATATTAAACCAAAACACCAAATTATTTCTATAAGTCATTCCACTTTAACACATAATAAAAATCACTAAGTACAGTTACTCCTCCCCCTTATATTAAAATAAAGAAAAGTTCATATAAACCTCCTAAACATTTTTCTCCCCTCCAAAAGATAAAACATATTTAATTATTCCCTTCCTACCACTATTCTATACATTTCTGTCTACTATAATAAGAATCAAATTAAAAAGCACATAAGTTGTCTGCTATTATACTTAATAGTACAACAATTTTAATAATCCCAATCTTAATAAACCCAAAAAACAAAGACAATTCAAAACAGTAATTCCATATCTTTAAAAGGGAATAGTAAAGGTAAAGTTTTCCCCCGCACAGTCGTGTCTGACTCTAGGGGCTGGTGCTCATCTCCGTTTGTTAGCCGAAGAGCCAGCGTTAAAACGGAATAACATCAAATCCTTAAAGCAAACCAGAGAAACATTCTTTAACCCTAATACAACAGTTTTAATAATTTCAATCTTAATAAACCCAAAAAACAAAGCCAATTCAAAACAGTAAATCCAAAATTTTAAAGGCAAATAGCATCAATCAAATCCTTATAGCAAACCAGATTAACATTCTTCAACCCTTATCCCACTTCCAAATAAACCAAAGCAGTTACATATCCCCACAATGTGCACAGAGCTTTCCTCTTGAAAGAATCAAACAGCCCAACTGCCCCCCTCAAAGATTCCAGGTTCTTTTCATGGCATTCTACCAGGAGATCGATTTTACTTGTGGCTTGCAGATCATTCTCTCCCTTAGATTTTTCCAACTCCTTTATCCAATCTTCATCCAGCATCTCGATAAAAATCCCAATCTCAGTCTTAAAAAAACCCTTCTATCGCTCTTAAATTCCTCAATTTCATCCACCACATCCCCAACCTGATGGCACATTTAAGATCTCATATTTTCCACAATGTCCTGGATATTTTGCATAAAAGCTTGATAGAAGTCAGAAGAAATCTGTTTAAAATCCTGGTGAAAGTCAGAAAGAATCTGTTTGAAATCCTCCATGTCTCACGCAGTAGATTATGGTGCCCCCTAGGAGCTTAACCAGCAAAAGTGGAAGATATGGAAGAGTTCCAAAGTGTGTTTACACAAAGTGAGAGTGAGATAGCAGACAGTTCTCAAGGGAAAGTGAAAACAGAAAACTGAAGGTTCAAACCAGCTGATTCAACGTGTAGGAAAATGCTAATATCTTCAAATTTAATACAAAAATAATAACAGGAAGACAATTGTTTACTCTCAATCTTTGGAATTTCCTTTAAAAAAAATATTTTTTTTAAAAAAAGTAATCCCAAAAATAACATTAAGCTTCAAGAGAGCCAGCTTCTCCTCACTGTAGAAAGCCTCTCTTGGGGTACATATACTTAAAAAAAAATACAAATTGGTGATTTAGAAATGGGGTGGCCGGTCTTAATGTCCCTTTACGGCTACAGCACGGTTTAAAAAGTGATGAAGTCCCCGCCTCCAAGCTGGCTCTTACCAGTCAAACGCGAAATGCTGCTTGCGATCTGGCTGCAAGCAGCCGTCTGTAGGACAGATGGGATGATTCCAGGTATTCTCCTTGATCTGGAGAACGTTTCTGGGCTTCAAGAAAACCTGCCTGAGCCCAAAAAAAGTTACCACGTTGACAGCTCTGCCCGCTGAACCAGCGGGCACAGCCATTCAGTCTACCATTCCCACCAGAAGCCCCCAATTTTACAAATCATGATTTGATCCTTGTTTCTACTCCTGGATCCTAGTCTGTACTTGTTATGTGTAGAAGAGCCAGTTTGATCTAGTGGTTATGGTGCTGGGCTAGAAACCAGGAGACTCTGAGTTCTAGTCCCGCCCTAGGCATGAAAGCTGGCTGGGTGACCTAGGGCCAGTCACTCTCTCTCAGCCCAACTCACCTCACAGAGTTGTTGTAGGGAAAATAGGAGGAGGGAGGAGTATTAGGTACGTTCACCACCTTGAGTTATTTATAAAAATAATAAAGGTTGGATAGAAAATAAATAAATAAATAAATAAAAACACTCCAAGCCTGGCTGGCAGCTCGACAAGTCAGAGTTTCTCAGAGCTCTGAGCTCTGAGACCTGGCTAACTTTCTATCTTGTTTGCAGGGGTCTACGGACCACTGAAGTTTCCCCCTGGAGAAGGGGGAACCAGAAGATTGCTCACAGAGCCATTGTAATTGCCCACTCCTGTTTTTCTTTGTTGTTTCCACCGCGGAGAGGAACGGGGGGTGGATGCAATGAAATGGCCGAAAGAGGATCCTAGCTCTGCAGAGAACAGTAAGTCTCTTGGGAGACACAAGAGTGACAGCCAGCTTTTAGACCACCTTATATTAGTTTTCTTTTTTAGATTAGTACATTTTTATTATTCTAAAATTTATCTTTGGACTTCGTTCAAAATGTTGGCTAATTTTGTGTTTTCTTTGCTATAATTAATTTTGGTGGAAGTTTGATAGATTTTATTTTGGCAACATAGTGAACAAGTTTTGTATTTTTCTGCCTTTCTTTTGTATCAGAGAAATTGGGACTTAAGAGACTTTGTTGGTATTTCTCACTCGATAAACTAACTGACTTTTGAGAAATTGTTTGTTTGGGTTAAGCAGCTTGCAGCCTGAAGAATAAAGAAGAATAAAGAATAAAGTATAGAGAATGTGTGCCTCTTTACCTTTTTTTTTTTCTTTTTCTACTTTTTTTTAGAAAGGACTATCTTTCATTTGGAATATATTTTCATCTTTCCTTTTACAAACTGTTTGAAATACTGCTCTGTGGAATTTTTTCATCTCTTACTTTAAAAGCTTTTCTCACTTAAAGAAATAGACATTATTGATAAATAATAGAACAGCTGTTCCTTGCTCCCTGAGAAAATTTTTTGTTTTGACTACAGCAGTTGATTACGCTTTGAACAATAAATAATGGCCTTTCTCACAGTACTTCAGGATTTTAAGGAAGAAACCAGCAAAATTTTTTTGCAAATTAAGAAATCCATAGAACGTATATTAATAGTTTTGGTGGCTCAGGAACAGAAGATACAAGGGACAGATTTAGAAACAGAGGAAAGATCTTTCGAACCAGTAGAGAAACAGGGAAAGAGGACTTTGAATGTATTGGTACAGAAGAAGATTATGATATTTTACAGGAAGTGGTCTATTAAATGTTTGGGCATAAATACATTGTGGCAGCTGAGACAGGAAGATTTTAATATGCAAATTGATAGATATGGCAAAATAAACATTTTGATATCCCACATGAGTTACAGAAATAAACAAGTTGCATATTGTGATATTGGCATAACCTAAACAGGAGATTTATTG
The DNA here is from genome assembly GCA_023362775.1 of Charina bottae. Classification (NCBI taxonomy): domain Eukaryota; kingdom Metazoa; phylum Chordata; class Lepidosauria; order Squamata; family Charinaidae; genus Charina; species Charina bottae. Next base: position 49,427,590 of record JALMGJ010000002.1, on the reverse strand, counting down.
ATATTGATTTGGAATGCAAGGTGAATGAAAATGCGGATTTGGTATTGTACACAGAGTAAGCACAGATATGAGAAATTTACAGATGCATAAAAACATGATATTTTAAGTGTAAGATACAAGATTATAAATAAATATGTTGATATTATATATTACTCTTTCTGGAGACACATTTATGAGAAGACAATGAGATGAGATGGAATTAGAATGTAGGTTATTACAAGAATATGTTGTATGTATTAGGTTATATGTTATGTTAGGTTTTGTATTTTTGCTATATTATGTATTATGTTATGTAATATGTTAGATTATGTATTAATGGAATATATAGTCATAACATGAACAGAATATACTGTATTTTTATTAGACGTAGATAAGGCCTTTATTTGTTATACTAATTGGACTTTATTGAAGATATAAATATAGATGTAAAAATGGAAAGAGCAAATGGAAAACATTTAATTGATGAAACAATGAACATTTGATTACTATTCCAAGGAGTAGAAACCAGAGATGGATTGTTGGAAGATATCAAGAAAGGCGAAACCTATATGAAGAACAGAAGATTGGATTATAGAAATCAAAGGGTATATGACAAAGAAAAGTTTCTGTGTATTGTATTAAGGACTAACATTTAAAGTTAATTGTTGTACTTAAAGTTCAAGGATAAATTGGAGGACATCTATTTTCTATATTTTTTCTTGTTTGTTATTTTTTGACTTCACTTTTTCTTTTCCCTTTTCTTACTTTGTATTTCTATTTCTTTTCTTTTGTATTAGCTTTTAATGTGTATTTTAAAATTAATAAAACTTATGGAAAAAAAAAAGAAAATAAATAAATAAATAAATAAATAAATAAATAAATAAATAAAATAAAATAAAATAAAATAAAATAAAATAAAATAAATAAATAAAGTGCTCAAATCCTGCTAAAGTGAAGGAGTGTTATATTTCAGGTGGCTTTTAGCATGTTCATTCTGGTGTCTCTAGTTTACTTTTTTTTGCAGTTTTTGCAGGAAGAAGGTACCTCAGCATACAAACTGATATGCTTTGCTAACTTATCCACACTTTGCTGTCAATGTATATCATGCAGCCAAGGTGTTAATAAGGAAGAAATAGCTGGTTGATCACAGTTATACATGCACAGATGGACCTCTCTCCCCCCCCCTCTCTCTCTCTCTCTCTCTCTCTCTCTCTCTCTCTCTCTCTCTCCTTCCTTCCTTCCTTCCTTCCTTCCTTCCTTCCTTCCTTCCTTCCTTCCTTCCTTCCTTCCTTCCTTCCTTCCTTCCTTCTTTCTTTCTTTCTTTCTTTCTTTCTTTCTTTCTTTCTTTCTTTCTTTCTTTCTTTCTTTCTTTCTTTCTTTCCCGGGTCCATGCTATGTGGCATATCGGGCAGTAAGGATTTTCCAGCTCTTTCGGTCTTGGGCGATTGTTTCGGCATCTTTCCATGTGATATGCAATGCCTTCAGGTCTTCTATCAGTGTTCTTCGCCATGTTATTTGAGGGCGTCCTTGTTGACTTTTAGCGTTAGGAGGAATCCAAGTCATTGCCACTTTAGGGATCCGATTGTTCTCCATGTGGAAGATGTGACCAGCCAGTTGAAGTCTTTTACGTGCGATGATGTTATGAAGTTTACACGAGCTACTCCTACACGTGCAATATTTTAAAGAAGAACAGCAACCTGCATGACAGCTTGGAAATGCAGGACCATTGACGTCCATACTTGCAAATCAGCTTGTTATAACCATAGCTATTTTCCTTCCAAGTTTGGAAGCTTTGACGAATGACTTGTCAGGATGCAGAAAGTTATACTTGGATGCAGTAGTACTAGGAAATGTATTTTGTGATTTTAGCAATACCCCTTGAGGTTTGCACTACCAACCTGTCTCTTATTTATACTTTTCTCGTGGAGCATAAGTTTGCATACGCTGCCATAAAATTCAGGGATTATGTTAGAAGGCTTTTCAGAGAAGGTTAGAAAAACTTGTGGAGGGCATTTCTGTCACTCACTATTAGCATGGTAGCTTAATTAAAACTTGATATACAGAAACATTGATTACAAAATGCTAAGAATAAGTAAGAGTACCATCATCTTCCTTTTCTGCTTGTAAACTTCTACAACTGCCTGCTCAACCTGTTGCTCTCCAACGTAGTGTGATTCAACTCCCATGATTCCCAATTAAATGGGTATTTTGAAGGCATTCAGAATGATTGGTGCTGTAAACAGGGCTAGGCTGCACTCGGTCTGATTCAGCCACATAGTTCATTTACCTTCATTTTTTTGGTCACGGCTCTTGATTATTTTTTTATTATGTAGAAGGATAATAGAGCAAGTTGCTCTGTTTGGAATCTTCTCGTATAATCTCCCTTTTCAGCTTGTTACCTGGAAAGAATATCACGTATATAGCACTCTTTCTTCTACTTTCCCCCACAACAACCACCCTGTGCCTTAGGTTGGGCGGAGAGAGAGCCCCTGGCCCAAAGTCACCCATTGTGCTTTTGTGCTTGAGGGTAGACTAGAATCGAGGTCTCCCTGCTCCATGTCTAACACCCTCACTACACCGCACTGGCTCGGATAGGTTTTTCTGTGATTTTTTTTTAAATTGCTTCTAGTTGTAGGACTGGAGCAGTATGTGGGATGCCTGTATATGATTATGGGGGATAAACAACACTGAATATTACCAGTTCTAATATAGTTACAGTCAATACAGCCCATAAGATTCAGGAATGTCAAATAAGAATCACACAGTAATTTTATTAGATTTGATTTATTTATATATTGCATCTTTCACAAAACATTGATTAATATTGCATGAAATCATTGTGAGTGATAAAGAGATGGAAATTCAGCAGGGACCCGGTATTTTTGCTTGTGCGTGAGATAAGTAGATTGCAAACTACTTAGAGTAATTCACAGAAAATAAAATGGCAGTAATTAAATACTGTGTTAGCAGATATCATGAAACAATTAAGGTAAGAGTCTGTGGTTAAGAAAAGAGAGAGTGGTTAAGAAGCTAGACTTAGGGTCAGGGAGACCCAGGACTAAGTTCACCCTCAGCCATGGAAATGCACTCTGCTCGATCTGCCTCACAGGATTGTTGGTGTGAGGTTAAAGTGAAGGGAGATCCCCACATAAGACACTTTGAGCTCCTAGAGAAATTGGATGATGATGATGATGATGATGATGATGATAATAATTTTAAACTATAGCAAAGTTAAGTAAACTCAGTGAATAAAAGTAAAACCTACTAGTATTATCAAAGACTACTAATATTAGCATTAGAGCTACATTATGCAATCCATTCAACAATTAATATTAAGAGACATAAAAATAAAGTACTTAACCTAAATGAAAAATAGTACTAACAGAGGAAAATATACAACAATACGACTAGACTACATTAGCAGCAGCTTCTAACCAAGCCACTCCAAGCATATTACAATCCCTGACACTGACACAACCCAAAAACCTAACCAGAAGTCTGGGTTTTGTCCCAGGGAAAACCGGATGTTGGAAGCTCATCAGTACGCTAGAAATAGTCAACCTGATGACCACAAGGCGCTTCAGTCAGACCACGCCGGAACACAAAACTCCTATATTCTAAACCAAAAAAATAAAATAGCACCAAGAGAGGAAGACAAGATGACAATGCCTGCCCAAAGCTATATGTTATCATTTTATCAGTTACTGGGAGCTAATAATGATTAGTAATAGCAACAGTAACTATGATCTTTTTGACACCATAGAATTATTCTGCCCAAAGTATCCCTGAGGATGATGGGAAATAATAAGATGCTCAGTTTTCAGACTCAAATGCTTTATTCCTTTAATCTCAGCATCAGTTTTTATTGCCAACAAATACATACACATGCACATTTCTCCCATGGTTGAAGCTTCACAAGTCTTATTTCTGACACTTTTTATTCCTCAAAAGCAATGTAAGAAATGAGAGAATGTGCCATTTGTTTTGAGACAAATTCTGTAAAGTCAGACTTGATATACGTTTCTTTAAAGAATAGCAAACATAGTTTGTTAACTACTGGTGACTAGTTAACCAGCATTCCTGGAATGAATGACATAGAGTTCTTTAACAGGTTTGAGAGCTGTGGGTTCAACACATCTTTGCTATTAGTGGTGTTTGTTAATTCTCAGTGTTTTTCCATTGGAGAGAGGACAATACAGATTTATGCTTTCTGCTTCTAGCTTTTAACAGAGGTAACAGAACAGAACCCTATTTTATTTTTCTCAGACAAAATAATCCTGCCCTAGAACAGCCAGAGAGATTACCCTGTAATTCTGTGACTCACACTTGGGAAGATCTTGGTTCCAAGAATATGAATAGGATTCAAGACTGACTACTGCCAAAATAATGAGTGCCTATAAATAACTCAACAGAACTCTGTCAAACAAACATTGTGATGAGCTGAAATCACAATGGAGCCACAGTGCCAGCCTTATTGGGCAACTGGTTGTTTCCATTAACAGCACATATTTTTGGCAGTAGGAGATCTGAACAAAGCAGTAAATTGAATGCATAACTTATGGGGGAATTTTGTAAAGGGAAGAGCTGCAGCCATTACAAATGGAACTTACCGATAATTGCTTTTTCATTCTGAAATGTGCTATCCTAGGATGCCTGGAATAATTGTGCTCAAGCATGATTCATTTAAAGGGCAGCCGCCTCTTTTGGCATATCAGTGGTTCATATGTGGTATAAATGGGAGTAATCTTGAACAGAAATTCTAAGCATAATTTACAAGGTCTGCTTTTCTGGGTATGATACAGGAGTTAATCACCATGCGAACTTACATTGTGTTTTGGCTAACCAATTTGCTAATGTGTGGCAAGCTATTTTTTCCTACTAGGTTTCTACAACAATAATAGTGATAGATAAGATACCATAGATCAATTTCCTAAATCTGAGTTTCTTGAAAGGTTAAACACAATAATCTGGGGAGAGAGCAATTGCTACATGTTATCAGAGCTCTTCTATGTCAGAAATGGAATCTGTTAAGAAAGATCCAAAATTGATGGCAATTTAGATTTTCAACATAATTCGACAACAAACATTAGAAGGCTGCAACTATATACCATTTTGTGTGTTTGTGTGTGTGTGCCTTTGAGTCTCCATTGACTCCTGGCAACTGCCTGGATTGACTTTTACCAGACAAAAGCAAAATATTACCTATATTTGTCAAATATAGGCACAAAGAATAGGAAGTATAATTAAGACCGAAAGCTTTTATGCAAATGAGTTTTCCCACCAAAGTTGCATCTTGCCTGCTTTTCATGAGAATTCATGTATGATGTGAAATGTGCAGCAAATCATATTGTAGAGGAACCAACACTCCTTATTTCTTAATTCTCATATTGTTCAGGTTCTCAAATTGGCACTGGCTTGTCCTGAGCGTATTATTAAAGCAGATCACTGCAATTTTCTCCTCGTTTAAAACCATTTGTAATTGAGTTATGTTGAAAATGTTAGATTGTGTTTTCAATTGTTTTAAAAAAAAACTTGAAATGACCACAAATTTATATAATTTGATACAAATTGTATTTTTCCACAGGAGTGAACAAGAGGCTCCGTGCTTCATTAGAACTTTAATGTGGTACAGTCAGATCATTATAGTATACCAAAACCTTAAGAGCTTCTCCCCTCATTTGTCATCATATTTATATCCCGCCCATCTCCCCCACAAGGAGGGACCCTCTATTGCGTTCTCAATCCAGCCTCTCAGTGGTCCCCAAACGTTTTGGCACCAGGGACCGGTTTTGTGGAAGACAATTTTACCACAGACTGGGGTGGTGGTGGTTTCAGGATGAAACCATCAGAAGTGGTAAATAAAATAATGGGCGGGCCACGCACGGACTAAAATAAGTGTTGGATTCTGACTTCTCATAAGGAGCGCGCAACCTAGATCTCTCGCATGCGCAGTTTACAGTAGGGTTCGCGCTCCTATCAGAATATAATGCCACAACTGATCTGACAGGAGGCGGAGCTCAGACAGTAATGCGAGCGATGGGGGAGCGGCTGTAAATACAGATGAAGCTTCGCTCGCTTGCCCACTGCTCACCGTGGGTTGGGGACCCCTGCTCTAGATGACTGGATGAGCTCCAATATCTAAGAAAGCTGTAGAGGTACAATTGTGTGCCTTTTCTGGATAGCAAATTCCTAAAAGCAATAGACATTTCAGGGCTTAGGACATAGCTTTCCAAACTGTGTGTCGTGACACTTTAGTGTGTCGCAACACACAGTTTAGTGTGTCGCGAAGTGGCGGCGTGGGGGCATGTGCGGCAGTGGTGTGGCGGCACACGCAGTGGCAGTGGTGTGCATGGCGGCGGCACGCCATCAGTGCTTCCGCGTTTTAGCGAGGCCGCCACCACCGCCATGCACGCCGCCACGCGCCCCCATGCCGACGCCGTGCAAGTGCGCACCACCGCGCGCGCTGCCGCCGTTGGTGTGTCGCCAACGGCGGCAGTTTGGAAAGCACTGGCTTAGGAGATAATCAGTTTTTAATTGTGTATACTCTCTTAGGTGAATGGAATATACCCACATATTTCCCTTGCCCTCGCACCCTTGTTTTGTGCAGTGAGGCTGCAGATCCGCCCAAAGTCACTTGTTGAGATGGGCAGCTATAGAAATCAAATAAATGAATGAATAAATAAAATCTAACGAGCTCTCCTTCCTTTGTCACATTTGCATGCTTCCTTCCATTTGTCCATGTTGTGCTCAACAGCAGCTGATGACTGATGTCAAAGCTTGGAGCAAACAGCTGCTGATTTCATTGTTCATGTTTTATATCCTAACCTTCACAGCATTTATGTGGATAGATTTGCTCATCTTGCAATCCTTAGTGGAATTTGGTGCGATACTAGTGTTGAACCAATGGGCAGAGAAATTTTACCTCTGCAATCACTCCTTAAATAATAAGGATTCTTGGTCATGCATTTATTTGTTTTGTCATCCCCATTCCATGTCTTCTATTTCAGATTGTTAGTAGCAGAAGAGATGGGACGGTTAGGTGGCATATGTACAATGATACCATTGCAAGGGTTTGGTTCATTTCTTTTTTAATGCATCCATGATTGCAAATGTACAGTATAACATATGAAAATAATTTGCATATTGTAGCTGTGAACCGCCCAGAGTCCCTCTTTGAGGGGGAGATGGGCGGTCCTAGAAATTTAACAAATAAATAAATAAATATTTATAAGGAACTCCTGACAGCTTAGTAGTCTAATTACAACATTGCACAGAGAATGTTACCACTATGAATGGAAGCTGCTACTGGAAACATGCTCCTGAGACTAATTAGGTTACCTGTGTTAGGCAGAGAAATAGGAAGCATTTCTTTTTCATTATGATGGACATAGAAGAGATCCTAGGTTATACCTTAAGCCATATTAATAAAAGAATTGTGCAAGAAAGTTACAAGTAATAAAGCTTCCCAGTCCACAGAAGTGAAGAATCACTGGTAAAGTGTTGAATACTGATATTACGAGTCTTATTTGTTGAAAAGGCATGTTGGCTCAAAAAAAAAAAAAAGCAGTGTGGCATTTCGGCATATTACACATGCTTGTAACTAGGCATACCTGTCAGGTATTTAAAAATTCTGGGATTTAGTATTGGTTTGAAAGAAGAGGAAACTCTCATAGAGTTTGGGGAAACTTTCAATTAGTTCTTCAACAGCAACAAGGAGTATTGCTTGGTTCAATTTAGAAGTGTGGCAGTGGTTGAAGGCATCTTTGGCAAAATACCAGAAATGTTGGGGGTTTTTTCCCCCATGAAAAAAAATGATTGGGCTTGAAAGCTAAAGTAAATCACTTCTGCCAAGACAACTCCATGGTTGCTTCCATGTAGCCCCTGAGAGTCAAGCTTGGCTTAAAGGAGATTTTACCTGAATAGTAGATCACCATAATGTATTGCTTTACATGATCATTGAAGCATTTGCATTTAACACTGTGAGATTTATAATGTTAGCTTTTTTGTCTGTGTGTTTTGGTCTCCCCATAAGGAGAGGTCAAAAGCTATAGGGCAGAGCTTTCCAAACTTTTAACGTTGGCGACACACAGCAACAGCAGCGGCAGCAGAGCCTGCGGTGTCCTGGTCTGTTGCGCAAAAAACCCAGAAGTGCTGATGGGGGAACCGAAAGAAGTGGCACCCCCGCCAATCAGCGCTGCCGCTGTCGGCGGTGGCGCTGATTGGCGGGGGTGCCGCTTCTTTCGGTTCCCCCATCAGCGCTTCTGGGTTTTTGCGCGACACAGCAGGACACCGCAGGCGACACAGTAGTGTGTCGCAACATACACTTTTGAAAGCTATGCTATAGGGCAGTGCTTTCCAAAGTGCCGCCGACAACAACAGCGGGGCAGGGGGCATGCACAGTGGCAGCGCGGGGGGCGCTAAAACACGGAAGCGCTGATGGTGCGCCTCTGCCGTCATTGCCCCCACCGCCGTGCACGCCCCCGCCGCCGCTTCCGGGTTGTGTCGTGACACACCAAACTGTGTGTTGCAACACACTAAAGTGTCGCAACACACAGTTTGGAAAGCTATGCTATAGGGGATCGTTGTACACTGAAAGCCTTCACCACTGTTGCAGTCTTTTCACACTGCTTGGGAAGACAAGCTCAGGGACTGCCAAAATCTCTTTCCCTAGTTTGAAACAAGGTTGCTTGGACTTTTAGAACAAATCCCCCTTTGAGGACTGTTTGTTTGGCTATTTCTGTACAGTGTCTGCAGAACAAAATGTGAATTACACTAAGAACTGCTTTCGGTTCTTAGTTTAAAATCTTGCTTTGCATTTTGAACAGTGGAGTAATATTTTATTCATACCACATCTGCATAAATAATAAGATTCAGGAAATGGCTGTTTAGCAGACTTTGTGTGGATTCCAGATTTTGTTTGGATTCCCAATTTCTATCTTCCGAAAGGCATCATCAGACATCACTGTCCAAAGATGGGTGTGACCCCCAGAGCTCCTGCACAGGTTGGCGCCTACTTGACAATACAACAGAAGCCAAAAATTATGGAGCCCCTAAGGAATAATCATACAAGCTATATTTCATTTAAATGGCATTAAATCAGATTTAGTTTTTGTCCTTGCCTGACTGCTTTTGAAAGTGCAGTCCTGGCACACAAGCTAAAGGCTGAAGATCTCCTTAACTGCTGCATTTTGTTTGATGTAGGTCATCACCCATCCAGTGCTTCCCAAACTATGCAAGCTGCAGCAGGGTTTATTTTTTTTTCTGACAGGGACCTTGTATGTTCCAAAGCTACTTGTAGGCATATAGTGTGTGAACTCGGAAACTTGCTTAATCGTATCTACTGCATAGAGAACACTAGTCAATATTCTTAAAAAAGATATTTTTGTAGGATTTCCCCCCCCCTCAAAATGTAGAGCAGTGGAATATTGCTATGGATACTATATCCCAAATTGTATGCTGTAATTAGATTCTGAGATACTTTCAAGCAGACATTTCCATGTGTTCCGGGTACTGTTTGCAAAGGTAATTTCATGGGCATATAAGTATTGTCATCATGCTTTATTAGCCTGTGTTTTATCATTTCCATTTCTTTCTCTTAAGGAAGAGAAGAAAAACACAGAACTAGAAGCACAGGTTTTGAAAGGTGTAGATATTCCACAATATTTTTATCCCACAAGTTGGAAAAGGGGGCAGCTTTGACATCATCAGTGATGTTAATTGAATCTCCTGCCTCTCCCATACTCATGCATGCAAGTAGTTTATTTTCTTTTTTTTTACATTCAAAATATTAAAAGTCCATCCTTTTGACATCAGTTTTATACATTGCTTTTACCTGTTTTTTCACTTCTTGTATTCATAATACTGCCAGAAACATTTTTCTGTGTTCAGTGCAGACGTGGGTGAGCAACTTGCAAATACTGTAAGCATTTTCAGTATACCCGTATGACAACACTGATTTTAAAAAATAGATCTTGAGAGTGTGTTGCTATACTGTATGTACCTTTTGGTTGTGGGTTTTGGGCAACAGTATTTTGGCTTTCAAGCTAGTCTGTTAAAAATCCATCCTTGCATAGAATAGTATGTGCAAGCTTGGGATAAATCTGGGCTGTGGTTGCATTTCTGGCCTACTCCCTTTCTGTGCTTTGCATAACATTGTTTACCCTAAAAGGGAAGAGCGTAATGAATATTTATGTAAGATTCTAAGAAATAGCATAAAATAATTGCTGCTCTAGCACATTTCATTTGAACCATTTGTTCAAACCTGGGCTGACCAAGTGATGCTTCTGAGTTTCTACCTCAGTGTCTGGAAGCTGTGAGGGTCTGGATGGGGAAGAATAGGCGTCATCTCAACCCTAGTAAGACTGAGTGGCTGTGGGTTTTGAGGCTGCCCCAGATTCATTGACTTTCCATCTTTATCTCTTAATGGGGTAGCACTCCCTCAGACAAAGATGGTGCAAACTTGGGGGTCCTTTTGGAGTCATCATTCTTGCTAGGCTAGAAGGATCTTTGCACGAGTCCATCTTGTGTGCCACTTGCACCCATTCCTGGACCAAGAGGCCCTACTCATGGTAACTTGTGACTTAGTCACCTCCCAGTTGGATTACTGTAACATGGTTTATAAGGGTCTTCTCTTGATGAGCATTCAGAAGCTGCAGCTGATCTAGAATGCAGTGGAATGGGCAGTTATGGGTGCACCTTATTATGCTCGTGTGATGCCTTTCTTCCGTAAGCTGCACTGGCTCCCAGCGGGCTTCCAGATTCAATTCAGGGTGCTGGTTGTCACCTATAAAGCCTTTCATGGCATGGGGCTGGCTAATTTGTGGACCCGCCTCTTCCCATTTCTTTCTATCTGTTCCAGTAGGTCCAACAAGAAGGGCATGTTCTGGGCCCCTTCAATAAAATAACATCATCTTATGGGACCCTGGAAGCATGCCTTTTTTATTGCAGTGCCTGCCCTCTGGAACACCATACTCCCCAAGATTAGATTGGCCCCAACCCTGCCGGCCTTTTGTAAAGTGTTGAAGATCTGGATGTGCTCCAGGTCCTGGGGGTTGGGAGGCTAGATGCCCCATTGAGAGGTCTTTGTCAATTGTCTTGCCTGGGTTTATCCTCAGTGACTGTCAGGGAGATAAAGGGCGGAGAAGGAGGGGGCTCCCTCCAGGAAGGGAAACGTATGCGTAGTACTGAATCTCTATGTTTCCCTCCCAAGAGGCTGAAGAAAGCCCCGCCCTGAATTCGTGGACTCTTTCTCTGAGCATTACTAGTTATGTTAGTTTAGCTGGATTCTGTTAAGAAGGTAGGACAATAAACACAGAGCTTCTATCCCAAGCCTCAGCGTGTTATTCCTACAATCGAAGTCAGGACAGTGACCATTGTAGTGACCTTTTCTAATATTGTTTTTATTGTTTTAACATTTTGTTAGCCAGCCAATGTTGTATTCGTGAGATGGGCAGCCATTTAAATCAATTTCATAATATGTAAATAAATAAATTGTGGTAAGTAAACCAGGGCTTAAGGCTTAGTATTGTGTGAATTGGCAATTATTTAATAAACCATGATTATAAATGTCAGTGTGATGTATGAGCCCAGCCTATATTCATTGATTGATTTGATTTATATCCTATTTTTCATTCAGGAGCTCAAGATGGTATACATAGTGCCCCCTCCTCCTATTTCCCCCCACAATTGCAACACTGGGTTATAGACAAATCTCTCATCTATAATTTTGAAACTGAATTTCTGGGTTAGAAGAAAAGTTATTTTAAATAAAAGCTGCTGGCTTGTTTGTGAATATCCTAAAAAACATCTGGTATATAAAGTGCTGGGATTGGCTGGAAGACTAGATTTACCTGTCTTCTAATGAAGCCTCAATTAATTTATATCATCAGATGGGCTTTTGAACATGACATTGAATATTACCATACCCTTTGTCTCCTTTTTTTAACCATTTAATTAATCTACCGCAAGGCTGCAATTATTGGTGAGCAACTAGCTATGGTTTATATTAAAAGTGAGTAACTGTGTTCCTCCAGATGTTCCTCAACATTGCTCATACTCATTAAGTCTGGTAGGAATTGGGAGTTTAACAAATTCTCTGGGGCACGGGTCCTGACCTGTGGTTGTACATAATCTGCTTTTTGTGTTCAATTTGTAAAAGCTAATTTCTTTTTGAGATTTGGGTCTGTCCTGGAGTTGTCATTATAAAGATAAAACAGCTCTTTTTATTAAAATGCAAAGAAACATTATTCTGATCTTTGATATTAACAGCATTTTTCTTCTGAAAATAACATCAATGTATTTACATCATATCTTCTTTTCATCTGTGTTGGGGGGGGGGAAGGAAAAAATTTATATCTTCCTGTAGACTTTACTGGAAAATTATTTAAGAATTGCTATTTTTAGACTTTTTTAAATAGAGTTTTTAATTTCAGAAGCTAAAGATACACTGGATAAGATAATTAAGTTCCAGTTACCTCATATAGCTCCTTGCATCCACCATTCGTGAGCAAAAGCAGCATAAAGTATGTAAAATCAATAAAACACATTAGTTTGCATAACTTAGAATGTATTTTTTAATGCTTAAGTCAGAGCTTTCCAAACTTTTCATGTTGGTGACACACTTTTTAGACATGCATCATTTCGCGACACACTCTTACAGCAGGGCACAAGGCAGGCACTAGGACCTACACGGAATCACAGCAGGTTTGGAGGCAGCAAGACACAAGGCAGGCACTAGGACCTGTTTGGAATCCTGGCAGGGCTTGGAGGCAGCAGCAGCTGCGACACACCCAGACACTGCAGCCGACACACTAACGTGTCCCGACACACAATTTGGAAAGCTCTGGCTTAAGTTCTAGAAAAGTTTGCATTTTAAATGTTGGTTACTTATAAACATGTATTTATATTATAGAAGGTGCTATTATGAACTCAGTAAGGACATTTCCACAAGTAGTCAACGGAAAATTGGCTTCTAGTTACTTCCTTCTCTTGTAAATTCCTCATATGTAGTAGTTGTTTATGTTCTATAAAAAGATACATTTCATATCCACTGAAAGTTGTTAATGCTTTTCCTCTTCCGAATGTGTTTCTGTGTTTCCTTCCTTCCTTCCTTCCTTCCTTCCTTCCTTCCTTCCTTCCTTCCTTCCTTCCTTCCTTCCTTCCTTTCTATAGCCGCCCATCTCAACAAGTGACTCTGGGCGGCTTACAATCATGAAATGATTTTAATATATTAATAATATATATTTTCTTCAATTGATTTTAATATACCTTATACCTTCTAATATCAATTGCTGGTGAGAATGAATGTTCTGCTTGTGAGCTTCCTTCGGACATCTAGTTGGCCTCTCTGAGAAACAGGACAGTGGCCTAGAAGAATCTTTGACTTTTTCAATCAGAAATTCTCTTATCGCCTTAAAATAGTTATTGATGGCATACCTGGCGGTTATCATTTTATATTCAAACAACTCTGAGTTTTTTCAGGCTCCAATAGCTTAAACAGGGGGCAGAAAAAAATCATTGCCCTATTCAATCACTTAGTATACAGATACCATATTTTCAAGGATGTTTGTGGGAAGACTGGGCTGTTATTGGTAGCTTTTTGTCATATAGTAGCAGAGGAGGAGTCCTACATCCTGGGCTGGCTACCATAAAGGGTTGTGTTGCTTTCTATATCCTCTCTTGTTGAGGCCAAACTTTGTGGCTTTCATTGCTGCTTTGCAGTTTCTTCTGACCTTTCATTGAATAATGGAGGTACTTCACTTCAGTGGTTGAACTGCATCAGCGTTTCCTCCCATGTTCCTGTCTTTGGTGTCATTAACCTTTAATATAACAATTCAGCAAGGTATGTGCTATAAAGAAGTATTAGTGCTTCCCCATCCAAACTATTTTTCACTTACATAAATGAGATGTTAAATTTAAGTTTCCAGGTCTCAGCCCATGTGACATTTGAAATGGTCTCTAGTATTTTAATTAAACCATAATAAATCTTAGATGGGAACATTATGCTGCATCAAATACTGCAGATAAATTTATTCCCAGGTATTTTCTAGTTTCTTTGATTTTGGGATTTTTTGCTAGAGTTCATAAAGCTTTTAATGCTCCCCTTACATTTATCTGTTCTTTAATTCATTTCATTAATAATTTGCTAATAACTGAATTGCAAATTAATTTTCTAGGTATTTTCATATAGGATTAGCAAAATCTATATATGTTAGATACTTAATCCAGAAAAATACATACTTCCCAAATCATTTACAAACTTCACATTTCTCATAAATGTATGTTATGAGTGGGATTTAACTTCCAAAAATATCAACCCAGTCTACTTACAGTTTAATACAGAGCTTTCCAAACTTTTAACATTGGTGACACACTTTTTAGACATGCATCATTTCGCGACACACTCTTACAGCAGGGCATCATTTCGCGACACACTCTTACAGCAGGGCACAAGGCAGGCACTAGGACCTGCGCGGAATCACAGCAGGTTTGGAGGCAACAGGTTTGGAGGCAGCAAGGCACAAGGCAGGCACTAGGACCTGCGCGGAATCCTGGCATGGCTCAGAGGCAGCAGCAGCCGCGACACACCCAGACACTGCAGCCGACACACTAACGTGTCCCGACACACAGTTTGGAAAGCTCTGGTTTAATAGTTACTATTTACTGTTAATTACAATGCAATGCTATCTATTGGCTCTTAGAACTTTGACCTAAATTGATTTGAATAAGCCCATTCTAGAGGCTATTACCATTCTTCCTAAGATAAGATGAAAACTGTATACATATCAATCCAGGGTGCACTTCTTTTATACTTTTGATTATTATTTTTCTGCTCTGTTAATAATACCAGCTCATCTAGCTTCCATCCATCATAAAGTCTTATAATAATTTTCTTGTTCAAAATTGTTGATTAAAACAATTAACATGTGACATAGGGTTTATACTTGATACACTACAATCCACTAGCATCCAGTACAGATGAATGGTAGGACATTCAGAAGAGATACAATACTGCACATACTGCATAGTTATGCTACGAACTTTACTATCACAAGATGGTGAAGGGCTTATCTTTGAAAAGGGTTGCTTCTTTGAATCCTATAGTGAACCGAATCTTAAAAGTGAAGTATAAAATAAAGATGACCATATATATATAACATTCGCCTCAACCTTGTAGGTCATGTTCCAAGCAGAGCAAACAGGAGCAGAGAATAGGATCTTAATATGGTTGTATTTGAAGCAGAATTTTCAGAGGCCCGAAAGAAATCACACAGAAGCATTCAAGTGCCTTTCAAGAGAAATTAGACAAATTCATAGTTGATAAGGCTCTGAATGAGTACTGACTGCAATGACAATATTTTTTTTTCCATTCAGTCGTGTCTGATTCTCGGAGACTGCCTGGACAAGTCCTTGCAGTTTTCTTGGGGAGGTTTTTTGGAAGTGGTTTGCCATTACCTCCTTCCCTGGGCTGAGAGAGAGTGACTGGCCCAAGGTCTCCCAGCTGGCTTTGTGCCTAAGGCGGGACTAGAACTCAGTCTCCTGGTTTCTAGCCTGATGCCTTAACTACTACACCAAACTGGCTCTCAATGACAATATATTATCTCCAATATCAAAGATATGGCTTTAATACTAGCTAATGCAAAAGGGGACTATTGTTGCATTCCTGTTTTGCATCTCATTGGTTATCTAAAAACAGAATGTTGGACTTTGATCTAATATGGTGGGACATTTCTTATTCAGAGTTTATTTAATGAGGGTAATTTTGAGGGGCCATAATCTATCTGAAGAGGCATTGATTGATTGATTGATTGATTGCTAAAATTTATCACCGCCCATCTCCACAATAGTGGACTTTCAGTATTTTGGGTTTTCTCAGACACCCATGTTACCTAGACTTTGGATGTGAGTGGAGAAATAAATAGAGGAGAAAAAAATGGAAAGTGATTCCAATACAATGAAAAGAAAATGGGGTACGCAGCGCCAGTGACCATTCTGCCTTATTACCTCCTAGAGCAGTGTTTCGAAACCTCGGCAACTTTAAGATGTGTGGACTTCAACTCCCAGAAATGTGTGGAATTCAACTCCCATGCTGGCTGGGGAATTCTGGGAGTTGAAGTCCACACATCTTAAAGGTTGCCAAGTTCAAGAAACGCTGTCCTAGAGCCTTAAAGAGGTTGTACCAGCATGAGTTGTCAAGAAGGAAGGCACAGGCTGAAAGACCTGCCCATATTCTGGGAAGTGAGAGTAATATATCATCCTTCCCTCTGTCCTTTTCCTATTCTGTTGAAGTCCATTAAGTGTTTTGCCATTCAGTAATGCTGGGGAAGCCAGCTAATGTAAATCAAATGCATAATTTTAACCACTTTCCCCAAGGACACCGATTTGCCCTTTATTTTGCTTTTCACTGACATGTGGAAGACTTTTTGTTAATGTTGCCAGCAAAGTCCTATGAGGATAGAGGGCATCTCAGTGCTTCTGAAGTTTAGCACATTGGTCTGTTGTTGTTGTTGTTATTGTTATTATTGTTATTATTATTATTAATGGTGGTGTTTACAGTTATGATGGCTATAATTAGAAACAAAATGAATCAAAGTCTTGAAGGTCTGATATATTCAATTCAGTTCAGCTGTTACTGAAATCAGGAATGTGCAACTAAGCTTTGTGGATTTTTACTGAGCTGGAAAGGGAAAAAAGAGTCTTCTTGAGAATCTGATACTCTTAAGACTGTTCAAATAAATTAATTCTGAGTGCCGCTTGTGGGTAGAAAGGCTGGAGAAGGCGATACATCCTTCTTAAACAGTACTTGTGCCTTTAGCAGCGGCTTTCAAACCGGGTTCGTAGGAAGCCTGGGAATCCTTGGCAGAGGTTTATTAAGGTGAAGGTGAATAATAATAGACAAGCCTCCCTGGAAATTAGTGTGCCCATTATTTCTGACCTTCCATAGTGTTCAGAATGAACTTCACAGGTCTGCACACTAATCTGTATGAATTGTACACCCTGTACTAAAGTTAAAGGATAATGACAGCCAGTTAAACTGGCTTTGGCATGTTTTTATAAGTGATCGTTTTGCTTAGGTGTGTGGATCTGTAGGGGATTAAGAATGGTCAATGGCAAATAATGGTGGAACATGATGTTAGGTTGAGTTTTGTCCTTTATACTAGAAGTGTCTTTTTTGAGTCCAACATTTTGACCTCTTTGTGTTGCACTTTGCTTTGGTTGGGGAAAAGCTCCTGAGTTTCCTCTCCCTTCTTAGTCACCTAAGTGGTGACATTCAGGTCTGCCCCTCTATTCAATCAGAACACAATATGTGAC
The DNA here is from genome assembly GCA_023362775.1 of Charina bottae. Taxonomy (NCBI): domain Eukaryota; kingdom Metazoa; phylum Chordata; class Lepidosauria; order Squamata; family Charinaidae; genus Charina; species Charina bottae. The sequence continues at coordinate 49,410,301 of JALMGJ010000002.1, read as the reverse complement.
GTCTCCAATACCTTTATTAAAAGCCTGGTTAAGGCACCAGGCTAGAACCTGGGACACTGTGAATTCTAGTCCCGCCTTAGGCATGAAGCCAGCTGGATTACATTGGGCCAGTCCCTCTCTCTCTCTCAACCCTAGGAAGGAGGCACGGGCAAACCACTTCTGAAAATCTTGCCAAGAAAACCACAAGTACTTGTTAAGGCAGTTGCCAGCAGTCAACACTGACTCGAAGGCACACACACACAAAAAGAGTCTGGTCAAGCACACAACAAGTTTGGCAACTTTTCCTTGGGCAAGTCCCTAAGCATATGGTCAAGCAAGTTTATGTAGACAGTTCAGATACAAGGAAGTACAGAGAAAGGTACTACATTGGCTACTACAAGCATCCGGACAGTTTCATCCATTCCTATGCTACAACCAGGAAGTTAGCACTTAGCTTTGAAGGAATTCTATCGGCAATAGTTCTTAGTCCTGTTGTTAGCCACATCCTGGCACCTGCCGATACCTTAACCTTCTACCTGTGAGTAAGCAACTTCCTGGTTTAGAGAGAAAACGGAGTTAGTATAGCTAGGGAGAATTCTGTTCCAGACGTAACCCCGTGTATCCATCTTCCATACTTTCCACAATGAACTGGTTCTGTCATGGCTGATGTGTGATCTGTTTTTTATATGTTGTTCATCAGGAAAGGTTTGCTAAAGAATAGGCAGTTCTTAATTTTAGCATCCCCTCTAACTCACTTTTTAGCCCTCTTTGCTTGCTACACAAACTGGAATGCTCATTATGCAAATGTTCTTGATAATCCTCCTTCTACTGATCAACATTGCTGAAAGGATATTTTTCTCTTGGAAATATTCATGCTGGCTCACATGGAAGCTGTCATGCATATGCACGTATATGCATGAAGCTTCTCTCCTTCAGACATTCATGCTCAGCATGTGAACATCCACAGGATATTGATGTCACTTTGACAATGTTGGAGGGGGTTATGAATTTCTTAACAAGTGAGGACAGCTTCTCTTTATTTTTAATCTTTTAATCTAATCTCGGTGAATAGAAACTTAAGAGGAAAGTGTATTGAACAAACTGTAAAGTTGTCCATGTGCATATCGGCCAGATAAGTCCTGTGGCATCTGTTATAAATAGACCAAAAGCAAGTGGGGAATAGGATCTTGTATTTTAAGCTTGACTTTCAGAAGCCAAAAGGAAATATTGTAGAAGCATTTACCTAACAGGATATGGTGGCAAAATATTCATCAGTTGTTAGCAGTGACCTCTCAAATTCTTTTGGTTCCTTCATTAACACATGAGATAATCTCACGCATTCTGATGGATTGTCCAGCAAGCCACTGACATAGGATCTTGCCATGTAAACTGCAAGTTGTTCCTTTAAAATGTTGGCCATGATGATTGAGAAAGTGAAAATGATATTTCTGTTGCTAAAATAGATTAAGCCTATATTTTAATGGAATTCACCCAGATTGTGAACACATCCCCATCCAGATTGTGGATGAATTATGTGGGGATGTGTAGAATAGACAGACAGGATAGAATTTACTCTCTTTTATTATCGTAACGTAACGTAACGTAAAGGGGCGTGGTGGCTCAGCGGGTAAGATGCCAGGCTTGTCAATCGAAGATCGCAAGTTCGGAGGTTCGAATCCCTAGCCCCGCGTGACGGAGTGAGCTCCCGCACTAGCCCCAGCTCTTGCCAACCTAGCAATTCGAAAGCATGCAAATGCAAGTAGATTAATAGGTACCACTTCGGTGGGTAGGTAACAGCGTTCTGCGCGTGTCATGCGGCCACATGACCGTGGAAGCGTCTTCGGACAACGCTGGCTCTTCGGCTAACAAACGGAGATGAGCACCGGCCCCTAGAGTCGGACACGACTGCACAACTGTGCGGGGGGAACCTTTACCTTTACTATTATCGTAACAACCTCATGAAATAGGCTAAACTAAGGGAGGCTCTTAGGTTCATGCCATATGAGAATTGGAACTTGAATTTCTTTCTCCTACCTGTTGTCCTTCCAATAAATTGGAATTTAATTCCCTTCATTTCCAGCCAGCATAGCTAATAGGAGATGAAGTTTCCACCATGCTAAGGGAAGATGGTCAAAGTCCCATATTTGTATTTGCTTACTGAGTTTCAAGGCTTTAAAGAGAGTTATATTCCATAAGAGGCTGTGAACATAGTAAAAATTAGAGACAATCAAAAGCTCTGAGGACAGGCAGAAAGCAGTTTAAGGTAGGTAGATGCTGGGCCAAATCATTAATATCTCTTTTAGAAAATATTATTCTCCCACCCCCATCCCCCACCCCTTACCTTCAAAGATATAGCCTGAGTAAATGTTTAGAAGCATTAATAATTATGTTTTCCTCTTCACCTCTAAAAGTTTCCTAATTTGGCTTAGAAGTCAAAATGAAACATAATAATTAATGTGACTCACCTATAGCATGCAACACAAAATTTACTGGAATAGTGGCCTGGAATAAATTGGGTTACAAACACCACAGTATTTTTCTCTCCATGGAAGTAAGTAGTACATGAGGTAAGAAGAATATCAGTTGAATCAACTGTGTTTACATTTCATCAAACTTGTTTTTTACCACTTCCCTTCTTGGGTGAAACGGTTGTAAAATTGTAATTAAAAATATGGATGATTTTAAATAACTCATTTTGTGGGCAAAAGGCTGATATTTTAGGTAGATCAGTAACTATACAGGCTGTTCTCTTGTGTTCTATGATTGGATGCACTTTTATTTAAAGAAACCACTTGCAGACAGATACCCATGCTGCCTCTGCATTAGGGGAAAGTGTCATCTTCCTGCATTAAGAAAAATGCATGTTTCCTCCACATGAAACCTGGAAGTAGTGGGAAATTAAAGACAACTTGGAAACAAGTTTGACTTATGGTAACTGCATCTATGCAGTGTCCTTAGAAATGTTATGGAAGCACATCACAGCCTTCTGATGTTCGTTCATTCATTATTTGCATTTTAATTTACAACCTGGAATTCCCAGGCAGTCCCCCAGCCAAGCGATAACAAAAGGTGAGAGTAAGCAAGAATAAATGACCTACCATAATGTCTGGCATGTTTCAGTACTCCATTATCTTCCAATTCCTCTCCTCTCTTCAAATGCCTACTGTTCAAGAGAAATGGAATTGTGGGAGAAGGAAAAAATTACTGTACACTGGCCCAGAAGCATCCCTCCTTCTGCTTCCTTCCTATTTTACCTTTTAATTCCACCCTCCAAAGAGGTAGGTAAAGGTAAAGGTTCCCCCTGCACATTTGTGCAGTCGTGTTCGACTCTAGGGGCTGGTGCTCATCTCTGTTTGTTAGCCGAAGAGCCAGCGTTGTCCGAAGACGCTTCCACGGTCATGTGGCCGGCATGACACACGCAGAACGCTGTTACCATCCCACCAAAGTGGTACCTATTCATCTACTTGCATTTGCATGCTTTCGAATTGCTAGGTTGGCAAGAGCTGGGGCGAATGCGGGAGCTCACTCCATCACGTGGGGCTAGGGATTCGAACCTCCAAACTTGTGATCTTCCGATCGACAAGCCTGGCGTCTTACCCGCTGAGCCACCACACCCCTCCAAAGAGGTACCATAGGTAAATTCAAAAAGCTTGGATGGTGTCTCAGACCTGCTCTTTCTAACTAAATGCATTTCTGAGAAATGTATTTCTGAATGATTGGAAGGAAGGCAGTGAAAGAGATGACAATGCCGCTGGACCATGAGAAAAGTTTAGCTGTGCTGAATCTTTCATAAACATTATGGCTGGAGCAAATAGTTATAGCAAAAGGGAGTTGCTTTGGACCCACCTTTGCTTGAATGACTGGGAATGGAAGCAAGGTGGGCATTGCCCACCTGCTTGAAGGCTTCTTGCATTCCACCCCCAGGTCTTTTCCCAAGCTGCCTTTTCAAAATGAAAATTGGTGTCACCAATGATGAATTCACTGGGATTAAATGCAATGGAATTAAATGACATTTTACTTAAGAAAATGCTTTGGAAATCTGGGTTTTGAACTAAATGCTGGGATGTTCATGCAACCCTACTACAAATGTTTGTTTTCTCCAATTGTTTGTTTTCTCCAATTGTTACTAGCAGAGCCTCCTCAATACCAAGTGCCACTTAGAAACCTATCATAAAAACAAATACCACAACTCCAAAATCCTATTTGTGTATAGGGAATTTGTGCTTGATGTTGCTTAGTTATTCAAATATTTAATGCTCTCCCAGGAAGAATATTATGGCTTGTTCTGATGATCTGGTTTCTATTTCATTTCATTTTCCATGTTAACACCAAGAGAACCCACTGAGATCTATGTGACAAATTATTTCTTTTTTTCACTTTCAGTTGTGTTCCAACCCACTTAACAAACAACAACAAAGCAGTGCTCATGTGGAAACAAATGTATCTCTTTCACTGAATTAAGAAAAGTAAACCTATTTTCTCAGAGGCACCTTTCACATGAGACCAAATGTCCCAATTCTGATTTAATTCTACATATTTACAGTAGTCCTATCTACCTTTTTATGGGTTTCCCATCCAAAGGATTAATCCAGTCTCCATATGTCCAGTCTCCATCAGGCAGCCTTAGTGTCTCTCTTGCAAGTATTTCAGCCCTCCCCAATGGTGTTCCCATGGACTAGGCAGGGGTGGGCAGGATTTGAGGGGTCTGGGGCTGCAACTCAGCCTGTTCAACCTTCTGAGTTGTTCCAGGATGCAATTCTGTGTTGTTCTACTTTCCTTTTTATTTTATGGGCCCTTTTCAGTTTTGGGGGGAATGGTTATGAGTGGGGATGGAAGCAGGAAGCCTCTCAGAAGCAAACCATACCTATCCCTGGTTGAACCACCTCCATTACACCTCCCCCCCCAAAAAGCATGGTGCCATTTTGACAGCAGTTTTTGATGCTGCAGTCTCAGATACTGGGGGGGGGGGGCACAGATGGAGTGTTGAGGGTGCTGTGGTGTTTGTCCATCCTGGATTAGAGGTTTACTTCTTTCATATAATGTTCTGTTTGCTTGCATAATAAAAGTAAGAGAAGGAGGTCCTGCCTATCACTGTTCATTTTTCAAACAGAAGGAGAGAAAAGAAAATCAATTTTCCCCATGCCATATGTCCAACAATGATGAATCCATATGTATATATTGACAAAGCAGCAGTTTTCAAACAGTGCTGTACTGATGTTTATTTTTGCTTAGTGTGTGGTATGATCAAAGCCAGTTGTGGTTTTATTTATTTATATTTACATTTCGAATTTCATCACCGCCCATCTCACTCAAAGAGCGACTCTGGGAGGTTTACAATAAACCATAGTTAAACACATTTGTGGCATAGTGTGATGTACAAACCCAGCTTATATCTTGTATGACAAGAGTCCAAAGACAGAAATAACACTTTTGTAGGAAGTTACAGGTGGCTTTTAGAAACAGAATGATCCTGAGAACTCAGTTGTTCTTGATGCCTGTTAAGAGGTATATGTTTAATGAATAAGTAAACTAACTTTCAGAGTTGAGTGTAAAAATTCTGAACCAAGACATATTATGGTTTTCCTGTGAACAAGAACCATCCAAACTAAAGACAAGAAAAGTGAGTAGATGTCTGTCTTGCTGAAAATTGGCATGTCACAGGAGCCCTACATTTGTAAGAACACTGTGAGGTTATCCCAGTTGGAGGTCCATTAATTTGATAGCATCTCACGGCTTCTGCATTTTGGGAGGAAAAAATGCATAGAAATGTTGTTTCTAGTTTTCACTGCCGAGAATGAGGAGCACATTAAATGTGGACAGCCTTATAAATAAGGATTGAAAATGAAATCAACTGGAATTTGCTACCATGAGAGGTTTTCATGGATGATTTAAAAGGGGGATGGACAAATTTGCTGAGTATCAAACTATCAATGGCTACTAGACATGGTGGCCATTTACTGCCTCCAGAATCATAGCCAGTTTGCCTTTAATACCATTTGTGGGGAGCAACAGTAAAGGAGGGGTCTATGTCCATCTTTATCGTTTCTTAATGGATCATGTTGGCCACTATGTGGCCAACTATGTGTCAGAGAATGCTGGGTTAAGTGGGATGTTGGTTCAATCTGGCGAGTCTCTTGTTCTTTTCTGCTTAAAAAATTAGTTATTTACAAAAAAATCCAACAGTTCAGCTCTCAGATCATATACTTCAGTAATAGTGCTTCAGTGAAGCAATGTTAGAACAAAAGGGATATCTTCACATCTTTTTAGATATCCTAAGCGATGCTGGCAATTCAGACATCCACAGGATCCAGTGCTTTCATCAAAATAAGCCATCCCTATGCAAGCTCTGTCCCTTTTGGGTGTGTGTGCAATGTTATGATGTAGATTCCAAGTGGTGGAGCTTGCATCATGATGATGCAATGCTCCTTTCATCATTTCTCCCTTTCTTGTAGACATCTGTGGCTGGTGTACACTTCTTAATCTGTGGCCACTGCTCTTGGCCAACTCAATTATTTATGTGATGCTCCAAGTGACCATTTAGAATGCTTGTCTGATTAGCCAGTGCAGATTACAAAAGCATGGTGGGAATAATAGATTGGCGGGAAAGCACCAGGATGGGAAAGGAAGGGAATGTTAAAGCCTGTGTCTGAAATGCTTGCTTAAAAGTGAATAAACTGATATGACCCCTCCAAGTCTAAAAACAATTCTATACTGCTGATGGAGAAATCTGTGGACTTGCTTGCTGTCCCAAGGGAGAACTCACTTTTTTCCAGCAGTTAAATGACTCCGTTTCACAAAAGGCCAAATAAAAGTTGATGGATATTGTTAGTAGGAAGTTTCCTACTTCAGTTTACAACATGGGTATGGTTCAGCATACACCAGGGATACATAAATCATAGTTAGGCAGCTCTCCATCAGGAAGTGCAGGGTTCTTGAGAAGATGATGGTATGATATTCCAGGAAAGAATAAAAAGGGAATTGTTCTTCTATCTCTGTTTTGCCCAATCTAATGAGAACAAGTAACTTTCTTACAGGGGATTTTTGTGTATTTCTTTTGGATTTATAGGGGTAGTTATCACCTTACATTCCTATAATTTCAGTAAAGGGAGATCAAGAGGAAGCCCTCTTTTATCCTTACGTTTTCCTAACTTTTAGGAAGGGGGATATTCTGCTCTGTTCCTCCTCTGATGCTAATATGGGATTGCTAATCTAATGTAATTTACAAATTCTTGTGTAGGAATATATGCACTGTACCAGTTACTTGCCAGGAATCCTGCATGTTCATGAGTGAACCAGAAACACTGCATTGAGTTGAAGGCATTCAGCCAGATCATTCTGGGAAAATAAAAAGTAGCAAGAATGTCGGTTCACTATTAATGAAACCTTGCTATCTATTAGACTGGGTATTTGTGCTTTTTCATCTTTAGGCCAAAAGTCTTAATTTCATAGACAGGTTCGATAGATCTTTTCCATGTGATTGCTTTTCCTTCTTAGAGTCAGAAGGTTTAGAATTAAGTTTGGCAACGGTGCTGTTAGAGCAAAGACTTGAGGTCTGATATAGAAACAAGTGAAATACTGTAAGTAAATAATGGAAATCCCCATGTATTTACATAGGACATTTCAGTGACTAATCATGCATATGTATGTGTGTGTGTGTGTGTGTGTGTGTATGTGTGTGTGTGTGTGTGTGTGTGTGTGTGTGTGTGTGTGTATACATACACACACACACACACACACACACACACATACATACACTCATTCATTCATTCATTCATTCATTCCTATATATAGTCTGGTGAGTGTCAAAGCCACTGTCCTGGATGAGACCCAGAGCATCCAGGAGTACATCAGTAAGTTGGCACCTAAAGATGAGCTGTTGAGAGAATGCCTGAGGCAGCAGCAGACATGGAAGGGAGATCAAGCAGAGGAAGTGCCATGGCAAGACAAGACCCTGCATGGGATGTACCATCAACAGATAGCTGAGGTGGCTGACATTGGGAAATCCTACCAGTGGCTGGAAAGGGCTGGACTAAAAGACAGCACTGAGGCACTGATCATAGCAGCACAAGAACAAGCACTAAGCACCCGATCCATAGAAACAGAGGTCTACCACACTAGACAGGACTCAAGGTGCAGACTGTGCAGAGAGGTCTCAGAGACAGTCCAACACATAGTGGCTGGGTTTAAGATGCAGGCAGGAACAGCATACACTGAACGGTACAACCAAGTAGCTGGCATTGTGTACAGGAACATCTGCACAGCATATGGGCTAGACCCTCCAAAGTCCAGATGGGAGATTCCACAGAAGGTCGTGGAGAATGACATGGCTAAGATCCTGTGGGACTTCCAGATCCAGACAGACAGGCAGTTACTGGCCAATTAACCAGACATTGTGGTAGTAGACAAAGACCAGAATAGATGTAGCGGTGCCAAGTGACAGCAACATCAGGAAGGAGTATGAGAAGCTGGAGAAGTACCAGGGCCTGAAGGAGGAACTGGAGAGGATGTGGAAAGTAAAGGCCAAAGTGCTCCCAGTGGTGGTAGGAGCACTTGGGGCTGTGACTCCCAAGCTGGGAGAGTGTCTCGAACAGATCCCAGGAGCAACATATATATATATTGTGTGACTAATGCAAAAAGCTGATGGGCAATGTCCCCTTTATGATAGCTGCCATTAATAATGCCATTAAGGACATATGCAAGAGTGTTTTCTAATTGGTCAATAGCCAGTTCCATTGAAAATCATGATCTGTTCAGATCTCCTCTGGAGAAGGGCCTCATGAAATGCCAGGGATTTACTCCTAGGAAAAATTGGTAGAATTACAGGCTCCATTCTCCATTTTTGAGAGCAGATGCTGCCTTGTTCCTTCCCCCATAGGATGTCTTGGTATCCAGAACTTCTCCTCCCACTTTTCTTTATGCATGATCCCTCCAGAAAACTATCTGTTTTCTTCCCCATAGTTGCCAATCGACATTCTTTCACAGACAGGGTCCGTAACATGACTTCTCCGTCTGACCGGGTGGGGACGGGTCGATGTAATGGGGATGGGATGGTCCCTCAGGTAGCCTGGGCCCATGCCATGTAGGGCTTTAAAGGTAATAACCAACACCTTGAATTGGACCCAGAAGCAAACTGGCACCCAATGCAGCTCCCACAGCAAAGGTGGGACATGTTCCATCCTCGGGGCACCCAAAATTGCTCACGTGGCCGTAATTTGAACCAGCTGTAGCTTCCGGATTCTCTTCAAGGGTAGCCCCATGTAGAGCGCATTGCAATAATCTATACGGGACATGACTAGGGCATGAGTGACTGACCGGAGGGCCTCCCGATCCAGGAATGGGCGTAACTGGCACGCAACACGAAGTTGAGCAAAGGCCCTCCTGACCATGACTGCCACCTCCTCCTCGAGCAGAAGTCGTGAGTCTGGGAAGGCCCCCAGATTCCACACCGGGTCTCTCTGGGGCAGTGCAACCCCATACAGAATCAAAGATGGTAAACTCCCGGACACAGAGGGGCCCCTAACCCACAACTGCTCCATCTTACCAGGGTTATCAAGTTCCTCTCTTTATCTCTGGGGGGCTCAACTCTCATTGAGTTCCAAAGCCTCATGGTCATTTTGAGAACCAGATTTTCAGTGCCCTCCTGGGCCTGTCTTTTGTGCTCATTTTCCATACCTCTGGCTGCTAAATTTTATTAAAACCAACTTTTAATAACCTTTAAAGCAGAATGTTAATAAATATTGGCCAGGGATTGGTACACAGCCAAGGGCATTTCAACATTTCATATTGAAATCACATGTCATATCACTTCTAGTTACCAATTCAGGAAAAATGTACTCTGCATCTGTGTCCTCTGTGTGTGTGTGTGTGTGTGTGTGTGTGTGTGTATGATTATTTCATAACTGAGCAAAAAAATGTTGATAATGATAAATACCTGAACTAAAACATAATGGTGTTTACAATTTCTATAGCTAGAAGAATGCAATTCTAGAGGTATTTACTTAGAAGTAAGCCTCACCAAGTTAGATACAGTAGCAGATATTGTAACCATGAATCACTTTTATTTCAACTAATTACTACTACTGGAGTAAGATAAAGAGATACTGCACTTATGAAATCTAATTATTCAATTTATGGTTATAAAATACATGCAGACTGCAAACTTATAAAAAGATAGATATGTGCTATTGGTTAAATTACTAACCAGTAACAATAGCTAATAGTAAGTAACGAATATTTCAATACTCTTGGCTTGAAACACAACTAGAAATAAATTAAGACTAAAATATACTAAAATATGAATGAATGTTAGCAGAAACAGGGCATATATTTCCCTGATTATCTACTGAAACTAGCAGAAATTCTTCCCTACCAGGATGGAATCAGAAATGCTGATTTGCAGCAGGTAGCAATAGGACCATAGGAAGAGATTAAATCTTTTTTTTCTTTTGAACACATCTATTATACAGAGATTAGAATGTAGAAACCCACATCTCATGGGAAATAAATTTCTTGAGGGCTCTCAACATGGGAACACCTAGCAGCAACCTAACTGCTGCTAGTTTGAGGGTGAAAAGGGATAATGAATCTGGCATGCCTATTGTTGTGGCAAGAAGCTAACAACTTATTTCAGTATCCACTATAGTTAAGTTAAATAGTTAAAGGGGCGCGGTGGCTCAGCGGGTTAAACCGCTGAGCCGTTAGTCTGCCGACCATAATGTCGGCAGTTCGAATCCGCGTGGCGGGGTGAGCGCCCGTCACTAGCCCCAGCTCCAGCCCACCCAGCTGATCGAAAGCCCTGCAAGTAGATAAATGGGGACCACTCACGTGGGCCAATTTGCTGGCGTCCTTTTCGGAGGGTCGCCCTCGGACCGAGAAGAAGCTGGTTCCCGTGGATGGCGATGGAGGACGGCAGAGGACGGCGGAGCCCGAAAAACATCAACTTCCTGGACGTCAGCAGCCGGCTCTGAAGCAAAGGTTCCTGGGACATGTAGTCCGACCTGCGATTGAAGAGCCGGTTCCCTCACCCCTTCCCTAACCGCGCGGGTAATTAGAATCTGATTGTATAAATAATATATGTATGATGATTGATTGTAAGCCGCCTAGAGCCCTCCGCTTAGGGAGGGGATAGGCGGGGTATAAATAAGATAAAATAAATAAAATAAAAAATAAAGTCCCATGAACAGTCACTTTTCATTTAGTTTCTCGGGTATTAACAAGCCATCTACTGATTTTCGTAGCCCAGAAGCTAGAAATGCTTTCAAATCTCTACAACAGAGCTTTCCAAACTGTGTGTCGCAACACAAAAGTGTGTCGCCACACCACCCGGAAGCGGCGCGCGCGTGCACGGCAGCAGCGGCAGCGGCGCGGCATCAGTGCTTCCGCGTTTTAGCGGAGGCTGCCGCCGCTGCCGCCACCACCATGCACACACGCACCGCCGCACGCCCCCCCGCGCCGCCACCGTGCACGCGCGCACCGCCGCACGCCCCCCGCGCTGCCACCGTGCATGTGCACCCCCCGCGCCGCCGCCGCTGCCACCGCTGGTGTGTCGCCAGCGGCGGCACTTTGGAAAGCCCTGCTCTACAAAATGGAACAGATTTATTTTTTAAAATGCCAGCTACATTCTGATTTTGTGCAAAACCACGATAGATTTAACCATGGTTTAGTGAATAAAGTACAAGCCAGGTACATACAACATGCTAAGCCATAAACCATGGTTTCAGAACCATCATGGCTGGTTTCATACAACATGCAGAAGCCAGAGGTTTACAATCTGAGACCTTAGGTGCTCATTGTGGATAATGAGCACCTCATTATCATGGCGCCGAGGTTTTGACAACGAAGGCGGAGTGTGGTGGTGGTGGACTCTGTTTGGTCGACGATGGTGGTCTCTGTGTTTTTTGGCGGTGTTGACGACCCAGGCAGACCCTTGTGGTCTGTGGAGACCTCCCGGCGAATCCCTGTCATCTCAGAGTCGGCTGGCCCCCTGGTGTGATCAACGGCAGAACGTTGTGGTGCCGAAGCTTGAGAGACGAGCTTGAGAGACGAGGGCGGAGTGCGATAGACCTGAGTAACAGCAGTAGACTCCGTGTTTTTTTTTTTTACTATACTACAGACCCTATTACATCTGGGCAGACCCTAGTGGGCCCTTGTGACTTCTGGTGAGCCTGAATGTGGGCAAGTCTGAGGACTGTGGCTTCCTCCTGGTGGTCGTGAGAGACCTAAACACCCTTATAGGGGAAGTTTACGACGGACCTTGGAGTGGAGGCATAGATTTTGGGGGTCTATAGACGCTGGTGGGTCTACGGGTCTTTGTAAGATCAGCCCCGGAAGCGATGAGCTCTGATATTAGGGGGTGGAACTCGGCGCGGTAGCCACAACGTTTTTAACATCTTTAAACATCTTTAAACCCCACTTTAGAACAGCCTTAATAGGATAATGAAGAAGGAGCTGTGGAATGGAGGATTGACTACCATTTCCCCACACATTGGAGGTGGCAGAGTTTTGGGGTCCCCTTGGGGTGAGAGTGGTATTCCTCCTGGGTGTGAGAGACCTGGAGGGGACCAGAGTTGGGTGATAGTACATAAGAGTGCTCGCCCCTGAGTGAGAGACAGGTGGTGAGCAGGAGTGGATGGTGCCCCCTTTGATCAGTGAGAGAGGCTGAGGGTGGGCACAGTGAGTGTGGAGTGAGTGTTTAGGGGGTGGTCAGGTTCTACCAGTGCCGAGAGCAACGCTGGTGCACTGGTGGCCCTACCGCCTCCTGAGTTTGATTGGGTATGGGAGGATGTTTGCATGGGAGAGGGGACCCCTGTTCCAATCTAGGGCTTTCGGAGGTCCGGTGGTGGAGGCAACTGGGCCTGAAAACTCTAGGGGCTATGGGGCAGGTTGTCCTATTGAGGTGGTGACGGGTCGGGGATGTTATGGCGGGAACCAGAGGGCAGGCCATCGTTGGGGAAGACGCCCCCGGTGTTTGTTACCGGTGGTGTGTTCCGGCCCTCCAGGTTCAAACCTAGGCCCTGGTCTGCAGACCCTCGAGTGCCCTGGTTTCCAGCTGCTGCTGCTGCTTAACGCCAGGTCGGTTAATAACAAGGGCCCCCTCATATGTGATCTGATCACGGAGGAGGGGGCCGACCTGGCGTGTATTACCGAGACCTGGCTGGGCCCTGGAGGAGGGGTTGCCCTCTCAGAAATCTGCCCGGCCAGATTTCAGGTATGGCACCAGCCGAGACATCGGGGTAGGGGAGGAGGGGTGGCAGTTGTCATCCGAGAATCTATGGTGGCCTTCAGGGGCGCTGCTCCACAAGTGGCCGGTTGTGAGACCCTGTTTCTCAAGTTGGGTTCCCGAGACCAGTTGGGAATGTTGCTACTATACCAACCTCCCTGCTGTGTAGCAACCTCCCTGCCCGAGCTGCTAGAGGCCGTTTCGGGGCTGGCGGTGGAATTCCCCAGACTTATGGTTCTGGGGGATTTCAATCTGCCATCTCTGGGACGTGCCTCGGAGGCAGCTCGGGAGTTCATGGCTACCCTGGCAGCCATGGGCCTGGTCCAGATTATTCGGGACCCGACTCGAGACAGTGGCCTCACCCTGGACTTGGTTTTCTTGTCAGAGCAGTGGCAAGATGATCTGGGGGGAGAGTTACATCTTTCCCCTTTGTCATGCCCTGGTGGCCCTGAGATTCTCATATGCTGCCCCACTCCGCAGGGAGGTTGGACCCATTCGATTGGTCCGCCCCCGGTGACTGATGGACCTGATTGGGTTTCAGAGGGAGCTGGGGGTTATTCCCGAGGATCTACTGCACGGTCCAGTGGAGGTCCTGGCCGTAGCCTGGAATAAGGAAACGGCCGGGGCCTTGGACAGGATCGCGCCTGTGCGGCCTCTCTTGGCACATCCAACCAGATATTCCCCGTGGTTCACAGAGGGATTAAGGGTTCTGAAGAGGGTTAAGAGACGTCTAGAGTGCCGCTGGAGAAAAACAAAGACCGAATCCGACTGAACACAAGCTAGAGCCGCAGTTAAGGCCCACCTTGTGGCGGTAAGAGTGGCGAAACGTCAATATTTCTCTGCTCTTATTGCATCCGCAGAATGCCGCCCGACGGCCCTGTTCGGGATTACTCAATCTCTCCTAGGTAAGGTGGGCCCAGTGACCCACCTTCAGGGCCGTGCGGAGGAATTTTCAGAGCATCTGATGGATAAAATCGCTCGGATTCACTCTAAGCTGGACTCCAGGCGTGCTGCATGGTCTGGGGAGATGCCGAGGGAATGTCTTTGCCCGGTTATCTGGGAACGGTTTGATCCTGTTGGGCCTGAGGAAGTGGACAGGATCCTCCGGACTGTAAGAGCCACCACGTGCCATCTTGACCCATGCCCCTCCTGGCTTGTGAAAGCAGCCAGGGAGGTGACATGTGGCTGGGTCCATGTGATGGTTGTTACGTCCTTGGGAGAGGGAGTGTTTCCGGCTGCTTTTAAGGAGGCGCTGGTGCACCCCCTCCTCAAGAAGCCATCGCTGGACCCTACAGTGTTGGACAATTTTCGTCCCGTCTCCCACCTCCCCTTTTTGGGGAAGGTGGTTGAGAAAGTGGTGGCATTACAGCTCCAGAGAATTCTGGATGATACGGATTATCTAGACCCCTTCCAGTCAGGGTTCAGGCCGGGATATGGGGTGGAAACTGCATTGGTCGCACTTACAGATGATCTCTGGCGGGAGCGGGATGGAGGGAATGCGTCCATCCTGGCTCTTCTTGACCTCTCAGCGGCTTTCGATACCATTGACCATGGTATCCTTTTGGGGCGGCTCGGAGAGTTGGGGGTGGGCGGCGTAGTCTTGCACTGGTTCGCCTCCTTCCTCTGGGATTGGTCCCAATCGGTGGTAATAGGAGATGAGAGGTCCGACCCTCGGCCCCTACTTTGTGGGGTGCCGCAGGGCTCGGTTCTCTCCCCTCTCCTGTTTAATATCTACATGAAACCACTGGGTGAGATCATCCGCCAACACGGGATGAGGTATCATCAATATGCTGATGATACTCAATTGTATATCTCCATCCCGGGTGAGTTAAGTGATGCAGTGGCTGCCCTCTCTCAGTGTCTGAAGGTTGTGGGGGTCTGGATGGGGAACAACAGGCTTCAGCTGAACCCTGGTAAGACAGAGTGGCTGTGGATTGATGGCGCCTCAGGATCCAGAGAGTTGTTATCTTTAGATCTGGATGGGGTGGCACTACCCCGTTCGGACTTGGTGCGGAACCTGGGGGTCCTTCTGGACTCACGGCTCCTGCTCGATGAGCAGGTGGCAGCTGTGGCCAGAAGGGCGTTTATGCAACTTCGAGTTGTACGCCAGCTACGCCCTTTCCTGGACCGAGATGCCCTCCGTACAGTCACTCATGCCCTGGTCATCTCTCACATAGACTATTGCAATGCGCTCTACATGGGGCTACCCTTGAAGAGTATCCGGAAGCTTCAGCTGGTCCAGAATGCAGCTGCACGCGCAGTTTTGGGTGCCTCAAGATCGGCACATGTGACACCTCTGCTGCGTGAGCTGCACTGGTTACCAGTTTGCTTCCGGGTGCAATTCAAGGTGTTGGTTGTTACCTTTAAAGCCCTACATGGCATGGGACCAGGTTACCTAAGGAACCACCTCATACCCAGAACATCGACCCGCCCCACCCGGTTATCCAGAGAGGGCTTGCTACGGATCCCGTCTATAAAAGAATTCCATCTGACGGGGTCCAGGAGGCGATCAACATTCAACATTCTCCCCCTGGAGGTGAGGCAGGCCCCCACACTCCTGACCTTCCGAAAGCAATTGAAGACCTGGCTCTGCCACCTCGCCTGAGATGGGGGGGGGTAATAGCTCCTCTTGGAGGTGGCTGGCACCATAGAGTTCCTTAAATAATAACATAACCTCTTGGATTTTATATATTTATATATTTATATCTAATTAAATTGGAATAATGTATTGTATTTTATATGCTTTTAATTAATCAATTTTGTTGTAAACCGCCCAGAGTCCCCTTGTGGGGGGAGATGGGCGGTGATATAAATCAAACAAACAAACAAACAAACAATAAATAAAATAAAATAAATAATAAAATAATAAAATAAATAAAATAAAATAAAATAAAATAAAATAAAATAAAATAAAATAAAATAAAATAAAATAAATAAAATAATAAAATAAAATATAATAAAATAATAAAATAATAAATAAAATAAAATAAAATAAAATAAAATAAAATAAAATAAATAAAATAAAATAAAATAAAATAAAATAAAATAAAATAAAATAAAATAAAATAAAATAAAATAAATAAAATAAATAAAATAAAATAAAATAAAATAAAATAATGGCAGATGCCCTATAGCAGTGGTCTATAAAAATTTTCCACGGACCGGGAGGGGTGTTTGCAGGTGGGAGCCAATTGCGTGCACCAGGGGGCGGGGTTTGCAGGTGGGATCCAATAGTGCGCACTGGGGGGTGGGGTTTGCAGGCGGGAGCCCGGCAGCCCACTTCCTAACAGGCCGCGGCCCACTAGTGGGCCATGGCCCACAGGCTGGGGACCCCTGCTCTACAGTACATGTCTAGATGACTGCTGTTTAGCCGATCATGGTAAACCAGCCTATGTGGTTAGCTTATGGTTTAGAGTAGTGGGCAAACTCAGAAAATGGTAAGCCTTTAACCACGATAAACATGTAAGGGAAACATATCCATTGACTAAAAGACCCTTATGTTAAAGCTGGGATGGAGAACTTTTCTTCTGCGGAGAACCAACAGTGGCCTTTATGGGAATACGTGAAGGCAGGGTGAAATCAGAAATTGAAATTCCATTTAAATATGATTTTAATGAAGTGTAATGAAAGTGATTTTGCTCTTTTATCACATTAACAATTACATTTTGTCCACAATAATTAGAGGCATCTGGAGGTTACACCTAAGGATGTTAGAAGCTAGATCAGGGTTGTTTGCCGTACTCCACCTGATTGTCCTATTCAAATAGCCTTCATCCACTCGGAGATGCCTGCAAAATCCATCCAGTTCTGCTGAAAGGAGAAACAGAGCAGTAATAGCTGCTTGCTGTTTTCCCAGTATCAGTCAATAGGTGCAGAGATAACCTTAAGAAAGCAAAGCAAGAGTCCTTAGGAGAATTGTTAAGAGAAACTAAATGAGAAACTAAATGACAGCTCAGCCCTGGGAAGGAGGGAACATGGGAAGAGACTCAGAATAACCTGCCTTGATTCTGTTTGGTACAAGAGGAGCAGTGGGAAACTCTGGCAGCCTTTCAAGATTCTGCATTTATACAACAATAAAGTACCCTTCTTGTAATCCTCGTGGTGCCTGTTTCCTGACCTGGACTAACTCGAAGGGCTGACAGAAGCAGCCTTGGCTTTTCCAAAATGAGGTTCTGGTTCAGACCCAAGAAAAAGCAAGTTTGTCTGAAGCAGCCTGAGCTGAACTGCTTTTATTCCTGAAGTGGGGTTTGAGCACACACTCCTCACCTATACTTGTCTATCCCTCCAGAGATGCTTCACTTGTGTGAGTATTCTGCAGTAAAAAGGTAACGGTTCCCCCCGCACATTTGTGCAGTCGTGTCCAACTCTAGGGGCCGATGCCCATCTCCGTTTGTTAGCCGAAGAGCCAGCGTTGTCCGAAGACGCTTCCACGGTCATGTGGCCGGCATGACGCGCGCGCGGAATGCTGTTACCTACCCACCGAAGTGGTACCTATTCATCTACTTGCATTTGCATGCTTTCGAACTGCTAGGTTGGCAAGAGCTGGGGCGAGTGCGGGAGCTCACTCCGCACGCAGGGCTAGGGATCCGAACCTCTGAACTTGCGATCTTCCGCTCGACAAGCCTGGCGTCTTACCCGCTGAGCCACCACGCCCCTCACTTTCTTTCTGCAGTAGTAACCCTTTTTTTTTTTTTCAAATTTGTCTTTAAAGTCCACCTCTGCAACCAGTGCTCTCAACTTTCAGGGGACTGAGGCTCAGTCATGGTGCTTTGCTAAGGAACTATGCTGCCAGTAACTTGTGACAGCAGACATCATTCAGATGGCAAAATACACATTGCTTACAGCAGTGTTTCTCAACCTTGGCAAGATGTGTGGACTTCATGCTGGCTGGGGAATTCTGGGAGTTGAAGTCCTCACATCTTAAAGTTGCCAACTGGCTTAGAGCAACAGCTGTTGTCCTTTTTTTCACTCACAGCCCCAGCCGGGAGTCAAGAAGGAACAGAAGACTTTTGTCCCCAGACAGCAGCTGTCCCCCTTTCATTTGCACACTACACTGCAGAGAGAAGGGGGCAGATACAGATGCCCCTTCCCACCTGCAGCAAAGGGGAGGAGGCGGCTGAGAATTTGGAGTCATTGGCCTTTCCTGTAGTTTCTGTGGCTGTAATCCTGCTCCAGTAATGTTTCCTGTTTGCTGCATTAGCAAGCATATAAATGAAATAAGTGTTTACGATACAAAGACAGTCATTCATACTGTATATATATACTGTCCTGGGAAAGGGAAGAGCAGGCAAAAGAAATGCACACACACATATGCACATGTGTGCACGTACACACACACACACACACACACACAGCATTCCACTTCATTCCATTACTATCTCAGGCATTGACTGGAGTCTACAGCTAGCCACAACGATGCCAAAATGTCAAAACATGTATTATGTATTATTATCACAAGTTCCACCCTTTTGTACTTGCATTGTGATATGCTCAAGTATGTAAGGGGCTAGGTTTACATCATGACATCACAATGCCCACTTTGTCATTTACCTCCCCTTGCCCCACCCCTCCTGTGGGTGCCCATGATCTCAGGGGCAATTTTCAGTATTGTCTTGCCCAGTGTGGCAGGTTTTATTGAATGTATCTTCTGTTAAGGAATCATCTCAAATAAAGCTTTGCAAATGGCCTGAACCGGAATTGCCATGTAGGGGTCAAGGATAAAATAATATGTAGTATTGTAAGTTTATTTGCCATCTGCTTTCTATTCAAGCAACATCTTTATTGAGGCATCTTACATTTTAGTTGCTGTTCTGATTCACTGTTGCACGTTTATTCTCAAATCATTCAGCCAGGTGGAAGTAGCTTGGCAGTGCATCAGAAGTAGGAATGTTAGACACCCTGTCAGTGTTGAAATACCTTTGCTGCAAGATTGCCACTGGATGCATTTTTTCAGATTTTTATCACAATTAACTGGGAAATTGCTAATTGTATGTCATAGATCATTAGCTTATGTTCTTGCCTGGTCAGTAATCAGGTTGCCTTTTCTGGAGACAGAACAGGTTGCTTCTGTCTGTTCCATTCTCTTGTTGCCTTCAGCAGATCTGCAGAGCTCTGCCTGTCCACTGTGATTTAGGTGACAGATGCAGAAGAAGCAGACCTCTGGATTTATCAGATGATGTCATTATCTGCGGATGACCTTTAAGTAACCTGGGTTCCCTTAGTTGTTGAAGATATTAAGGTTGGCAAGTATATGACTTCATTATTTAGTTCAAAAGTTCAGAATGGAGAGAGGGTCCATCTCAGATACTCTTGTTTGGGAAGAATAGGACAGGGTCACAGGAAGATGCAACCAATTATTGGTTTAGCTTTATGGTCACATGTTTGTATATGACTTAACATTTGCTGGGAGCAATTTAGAACTGCTGCAAGACATACAAAGAGACCATTCTTTGTAGTGAACCAACTGCCCTAAAATTCTCATTCTCTCTCTCTCTCTCTCTCTCTCTCTCTCTCTCTCTCTCTCTCTCTCTCTCTCTCTCTCACACACACACACACACACACACACACACACACACACAGAGGCTTATTGGACTTTGAAGAAGCAGGATAGAAAGAATATAGAGGCTTTTGAATGTTGGTGTTGGAGAAGACTCCTGAGAATACCATGGGTAGCCAAGAAAATAAATAAATGGATACTAGAACAAATCAGCTCACAGTTCTCACTTGAGGCACAAATGGCTAGGCTTAAACTTTCATATTTTGGGTGTGTTATGTGAAGACCTACTGTAGCTCTCTTGAGAAATCCATAATGTTGGGAAAGGTAGATGGATTTTTTAAAAAAGAGGATGACCAGCAACAAGATCTGAAAGACCAGGTTGGGGACAGATCAGTTGGGGACAGATCATCCTGGAGAAAAGCTATCTATGTGGTGGCTAAGAATTGACACTGACTTAATGACATGTAATCAGCCAATCAATCATATTTATATTTCATCTGAATAGAAGGTGCCTGCCTACCTTAATTTTGTTTTAAACAGAATAAAGGAATGTACAGAAGCCATCACCAATGTGCTTTCTACCTGTCTTGGAGTACAATTCAAAGTACTCTAAACCTCCAGGGTCAGAGCCTATGCTCCTGGGATTAATGAAGTTAACATTTAATGTTGTGGAAAGCACAAGGTTAGAGACAAATGCTGTTGAACATGGGCATCTGCAAGAGAGAGTGACATCATTTTTTTAACTCACATCTTTCTGGCAAAATTCTTCCTTAACAGATGGATTATGTTCACCCATCTTCACACCACAGTGCTGAGCTACATGACCTAGGAATACGGTAAAGAGTGAAGGAAGAGGGGGTAGAGTGCTAACTGCGCTTTGATCAAGAGACCAGACTCTACCTTCTTGACCTGAGCCAAGTGCATATGCATACTAGGGTTGCATCAGAGGGCACCACAGCAAAACTGTTTTCATGTTATTGCAAGTAACTGTAAATTGGCAAGATTATCTAGATGACATGATGTATTGAGCTCATCCAAACAAATTTGGGACTACCTTATTTAAGAAAACATGGAGTGGGTTTCAGTAGTTGTTGGGAGGCCAAGGAACCAGCCTTGAGTATCCAGTACAAATGTTCTACCAGTCAAGACTTATATCAGTAATCTGATCTGTATAAAGCTAGGGTTTCTTGCTAGGTTCAAATTGGTGAATTTGGGATTGATAGAGGGCAACAAAGCAATAATATAAAGCAGAATCATTTTTAAATCTATAATTGTTTACCCAAGCTATACAATCCATTTTGAAGACTGATTACAGTATATGCTTTAATTGCTCTGCAATATCGGATAAATGTTTTAATCTAATGGAAAGGCAATTGAGGTTACTGAATGCAGGTTTCTTGAAGTGTCATTCTAAGATTATGGTAAGCAAGTTTTGAATTAATTTGCCTCTTGAGTGTCAACATTTATTAAGCAGTATAAGAGGAAACCTTGCACAACAAAAATCTGGGAGAAGGGGAGGAAGAGATAAAGAGAACTGTGATTTTTCATAGTAACTTTCTGACTTAAGGTATAATTTAAGATTCTTTTAAAGCATTTATGGTTGGGAGATTCAATCTAATCAGTGTATCAGTCTGTCTTTGTACTGTGACAGGTTTGAAACTAGAGTAATATTTAAAGGCTTTCGCAACATGAATAAAACCAATGAAAGCAAGTTCAGTTTCCCTGCCAAGTAATGGCATTCATGACATCTAATACACTTGCAATAGACTTTACAGAGCAGTAAGGCAATTTTTTTTGAAGATGGTACAATGCATATGAATTTTAAGAAGTTCTCTATGTTTATAATTGTTGGCAGACATTTGTTAAGATTTTCAATAAAGTTACATTTGCATAAGAACATTTTCATGTCCAAAATTTACTTTTATGAAATTTCTTCAGAACTCCGTAATTTCTTATGAATGTCTCTCAGTCTTTTCATTTTTTTCCTCCTAAATATCTATTATTTAAAAGTTCTTTATGTATTATTGTGATTTCTAACGCTAACATCTGATGAAGTGAGCTGTAGTTCACAAAAACATATGCTTTTTAATAAAATCGATTAGTCTGCAAAGATGCCACCAGATTTTTCCTGATTTTTGGCTACCATAGACTAATAACACCTCTCCTCTTACAATCCTAACCCTTTTGTTTTGCGTGTTGTGTGCATGCTGAAAAGAAAATTTATGTGTGAATCTCTATTTCATGACCGTTTTCCAAATGTGGTCCCATAAAATCAGTTACTTTCCAGAGGTGGTTACTGACATGAGAGTAACACATTAGCTGCACGTTCAGCTTTTGCCAGCTCACGAATTCAACAAAGAATTTGGCACTTACTGTTAATGCAACAATCCTAGAAAAACGTACTGCATTTGATTTTCCCGTTTTTGTGTTTCTCTGCTTAAATCGCATCGAGGAGGAAAATGTTCCTGGGTTGGTGGTAACTGTGGTTTAGACTCATTGTAAACACTCCAGATGGTTCATAAAATCCTTTTCAAATGCCATCTGTCAGGCGTGTGTCCAGCCAGCAGCCTGTCATTTTGCTACAAGAAAAGAGGAGGCGGGGATTCCCTTACTCCTTGTTTCCTTTGGTTTGTTTCTGAATTGCAGTTGGGAACATTTGCTTTGAAGCAACAAAGCCAGGAGCAATCATTGCTCTATAGAACCACACAGAATATGAATGTTTGCAGCTTGGTTAAATCCATGGAATGAGAAGTGACACGGCGTCACTGATACTGCATCTTAAAGTTACACTATGACCTTATATTAAGCTGCCAGTTTCTTGAGGGTTTTCTTGACAAAAAACACGCCTGGAGCACAAGTAAAATTGGAAGAGGGTTAATCAATGAACCTATAGCTCAGTCAGTGCTGAGTGTTTTGGAGGAGCAGTGGGCTGATTTGTACAGTATCAGCCCATTTGACTCGGTCAGATGTGTTTGGTTTCGTTCTGAGCTCTTGCAACTAAGGTAATATTACTAGTCACATTCTATAAAGTTCAAAGCATTACAGCTGTGTGTCAATCATAGGGGATATATTTTCCTTAATATAAATGAGATACCCAGATTTGTTTCCCCCTCAGTGAGTCTCCAAGGATACATGAACTGTATTCTGAAGAGACACTCAAAATAAAGTATAGTTAATTACCTTTAAATGGAGAAAGTTAAATATGCATCACTCAAGGTGCTTAATGTTCAAATTTTATTTGATTGTACCAAGATTATGAGAAAGGGCTCTCCCCACCCCATGCTGTGTTATTTTATGCAAGTATTATCCTTGTGCAGGAAAGCTTTGTGAAATTAATTCGTATTTCCCTGTATAAGTAGACTGGGGATTTGTGATTTATGAAAAAGTACATGTAACTGAGAAATATTTCTATTTAGCACATACTTGGCCCTTGGATAGATAGAACAAAAAATTAGACTGTGGCCAAACAGAAGATGCACAAAACAATGTCCATTGGAGGATGTCATAGTTAAGGATGTGATCACATATGGAAATAAGCTCACGTTATAGGGTGATTCCAGTAAGAGAATTCACTGATGGTCCTGTTCATCAGTGACCATTCAAATAGGAAGGACTTGGTGTGAAATGATTTCTAGGGGGAAAACTATATTGCAGGAGGGAGCATCTTAGAGACCAACAAGTGTACTTTGGTGAAAATTGTTCTGTATCTGCTGAGATGTATGCCATAATAATGTATTTGTCTTTAAAATGTTCCTCCTCTCCTCTCCTCTCTCTCGTAGGCGAGTGAATGAAATAATGATAGTTACCCACACTCTGGGCACAATGGTGCTGCTTTATACTTTCTGTTGGCTTCTCTATATTGCCTTTTTCCACAGAAGATCCCACCTGGCCTTGCCTCCACTGTTTCCCTCAGCATTATCATAATGTAATATTTGTTTCTTTCTAATGGTACTGTTGTAACATCAATAATCAACTTGTTCTGTACATTTTTCTTTACCTAGGCACAACACGTCCTCCAAGAGAAGGAGAAGTGCCTGGTGTGGACTATAACTTTCTGAGCGTGCAAGAGTTTCTTGAACTTGAAAAAAGTGGAACTCTTCTTGAAGTAGGAACCTATGAAGGTATGCTCTGAGACACCTGAAAGGAGAGTTCCTGAAGTGTCTTGGGAAATTTAACATTGAATTGTGACACTCCTGAGGATTTATAAGGAATCCACTGAGATATTTTGTAGGGGAAGTAGTCTCATCTGTCTAATCCAGTGCTTTCTAAAGTGCCGCCGTTGGTGACACACCAATGGCGGCAGGGGCGGGGGCGCGCACAGCGGCGGGGCGGGGGGCGCCCCCTGCTGCCGCTTCCGGGTTGTGTGGCGACACACCAGACTGTGTGTTGCGACACACTAAAGTGTCGCGACACACAGTTTGGAAAGCTGTGGTCTAAGCGGATCTCAACTACAGCACAAAAACTCAGCATCAGAAAGAATCTATTAGAGTTCAACTTTATATATTATATATTAAAGCTAGTTGCATACAAAAATATATAGCTGCATACTTTTTAAAAAAAATTTATCCCGTCTTTATTATTATTATAAATAACTCAAGGAAGGGAACACACCTAATACTCCTTCCTCCTCCTATTTTTCCCACAACAACAATCCTGTGATGTGAGTTGGGCTGAGAGAGAGGGACTGGCCCAAGGTCACCCAGCCGGCTTTCGTGCCTAAGGCGGGACTAGAACTCTCAGGCTCCTGGTTTCTAGCATGGTACCTTAACCACTACACCATGGGTGTCCAACCTTTTGGCTTCCCTGGGCCACACTGAGTGAAGAGGAATTGTCTTGGGCCACACATAAAATATATAATATACAGTAGTTAATGTATATAAGTAATAAAACTTCATTTATTTTTTTATATTTTTTATTATAAAATTTTAAAAAAGAGGGCAACATAAAACTAGTGGGATATTTGACCTTGTTTTTGTGAAACTAATGCATCAATGTCTGGTTCAATGAAAGTGGTTGCAATTCTCAGTGAGTTCTCAAGGTGCTCGTCAGCTTTTACCTGGGAGAACCATCACCCATTGGCGACTGCTGCTAACGGCACATTTTTCTGCCGGAGCTGCTGGCGGCCTCCCATTCCCACTCAGCATCTCGGCTCTGCTCTGAGCGGCAGCCTCCTCCAATCTTCACCTGCTAACTACAGACGCATTAATGGTAGAGCGGTGGACTCTGCTTGGCTTGCGAGTCAAGTTGCAAAACTGACTTTGGCGGCTGCTCGCAAACCGGAGGAAGGGCACTGCCTGCCTACGTGGGAAGCCGAGAGGAGAAGCAGATGCTCTACGCAGGCGATGTAACTACCCTGAGCTTTCTTACTGTCTCAAATGTACCGGGATTGTCTATTTTTGGCGTGGGCCTGGCTGCAAAACAGAAGAAAGAGAGAACGGCAACCAAAAAATCGCAAAATAATGTTAAAAGTTAACGATTTTTGGGGGGCCGCATTACTAGCTGTTCAGGGCCACATGTAGCCCATGGGCCGTGGCTTGGACATGCCTGCACTACACCAAATTGCCTCTATATACTTTCCTATATTGAGGAACCATATGTCCAAAATATATACAACAGCCATAGAATGTTTGGTGGTTTTTTGAAAATTGGTTTTCTTAGGGGGAAAAAAAAACAATTCAGGGAACAAAATAACATATGAGTACATGTGACAGTGACATGGAGCAGATTTACATTGTTCCACCTATTCCTAGAAACCACATTACCCTATTGTATTAGAAAAGTATGTTTGAGAGGGCAGAAATATTCATGATAATGTTAAAGTTGTTTCAGAGTCCACCCTAATGTGTGTTGTGGTTAACAATTACTTATTGCTTCCTGTAATTTGTTTATCTGGAAATGTCTGGGTGTCTGGATAGCTGGGCATATAAGTCTAAATAACATTGGACTTCATTGATTTGTTAATGATGTTGCAGGCCATTTTAAGCCCTTTTTAGCTGCAATTCTATACATACTTGATTAGAAGAAAGCTTCACAGAATTGAGTCAGATATATTCCTGAAGAGCTATATACAGGATTATCTTGTAGTGTTTTTTCCCTCCTCTACTGCTCAGTTTGACAGTGTTTAAACTCTCCTAAGTTTACTTTCCTTTTAAACTTACAAAGGTTTGCTAGTTTGGAATTTTAGAAACAATAGCAAATAATTCTTAAAGATTATAATAATAAATATAAAGGCATTGTGCAAAGCTTTTCTAGATAATCGGTTGCTGTGCCAATCCAGCCACGAGAGGTTATAATTGACAGGTTTCTGTGTGTCTTGCAGCAATCATAATGCCCTTTTCTCAGATTATTGTGACGCTGAATGGCTGTATATTAAAAATAACTACTAAAATGTTCCATTAAAAAAAGAAGAGTGGTCATTCTTATAAATTTAAAAACTATTCATCAGGTCTATTTTCTTGCAAGTTTAATACAATTTAATGATATATCTTTATCATTTTTCCCTCTCTTAATGCATATGAAAATTCTTCCCAATCCAGTATCTGACTCAAAATCTTTACCAGTATCAGTTCTTGTTAGAATAACATTTAAAAATAAATAAAATTGGAGGAAGACTGGAGGAAGACAAAGACTGAACCCGACCGAACAAAAGCTAGAGCCGCGGTAAAGGCCTACCTTGTGGCGGTAAGAGCGGCGAAACGCCAGTATTTCTCCGCTCTTATTGCATCCGCAGAATGCGGCCCTGTTCAGGATCACCCGATCCCTTTTGGGGAAAGGTGATTCAGAAAATCACCTGCAGGGACGTGCTGAGGAGTTTTCCAGGCATCTGCAAGATAAAATCGCTCAGATTCGCTCTAAGTTAGACTCTAAGCATGAAACATGGTTTGAGGAGATGCCTGAGGAGCGTACTTACCCTGTTATCTGGGAACAGTTTGATCCTGTTGGACCCGAAGAAGTGGATAGGATTCTCCGGACTGTAAATGCCACCACGTGCGAATTAGATCCATGTCCCTCCTGGCTGGTTCAATCAGCTCGGGAGGTGATGTGTGGCTGGGTCCAGTCGATGGTAAATGCATCCTTGCAGGAGGGGGTGTTTCCGATGGCCTTCAAGGAGGCGTTGGTGTGCCTCCTCCTCAAGAAACCATTGCTGGACTCTGTTGTACTGGACAATTTTCGTCCAGTCTCCCACCTTCCTTTTATGGGGAAGGTGGTTGAGAAAGTGGTGGCATTGCAGCTCCAGAGGATTCTTGATGAAACGGATTATCTAGACCTCTTTCAGTCAGGTTTCAGGCCAGGATATGGGACGGAAACAGCATTGGTCGCACTTATGGATGATCTCTGGCAGGAGCAGGATGGAGGCAGTGCATCCATCCTGGCTCTCCTTGACCTCTCAGCGGCTTTCGATACCATCGACCATGGTATCCTTTTGGGACGCCTGAGAGAGTTGGGGGTGGGCAGCGTGGTTTTGCACTGGTTCACCTCCTTCCTCCAGGGCCGGTTCCAATCGGTGTTGATAGGGGAGGAGAGATCGGGTCCACGGCCCCTCCTTTGTGGGGTGCCGCAGGGCTCAGTGCTCTCTCCTCTCCTATTTAACATCTACATGAAACCACTGGGTGAGATCATCCGTCTCCACGGGATGAGGTATCATCAATATGCTGATGATGTGCAGTTATACATCTCCATCCCGGGGGAAGTAAGTGATGCTGTGACTGCCCTATCCAAGTGCCTGGGGGCTGTGGGGGTCTGGATGGGGAACAACAGGCTTCAGCTGAACCCTGGTAAGACGGAGTGGCTGTGGGTTAATGGACCCTCGGTGTCTAGGAATTTCCCTCGGTGTCTCGGAATTTATCATCCTTAGTTCTGGATGGGGTTGCACTACCCCAGACAGACCCGGTGCGTAACTTGGGGGTCCTCTTGGACTCACGACTCCTGCTCAAAGAGCAGGTGGCAGTCGTGGCCAGAAGGGCCTTTGCACAACTTCGTGTTGTGCGCCAATTACGCCCTTTCCTGGAGTGAGAGGCCCTTCAAACAGTCACTCATGCCCTGGTCATCTCTCAGATAGACTATTGTAATGTGCTCTACATGGGGCTACCCTTGAAGAGCGTCCAGAAGCTTCAGCTGGTTCAAAATGCAGCCGCGCAGGCCATTTTAGGTGCCTCAAGATCGGCACATATAACACCTTTGCTCCGTGAGCTGCATTGGGTCCCTTTAAAGCCCTACATGGCATGGGACCAGGTTACCTGAAGGACTGTCTCATCCCTGTTCAATTAACCCATCCCACCCGGTTCTGCAGAGAGGGCACGCTACGAACCCCATCTGCAAGAGAGTTCCATCTGACGGGGTCTAGGAGGCGTGCCTTCTCTGAAGTAGCCCCCGCCCTTTGGAATATTCTTCCCCCTGAAATAAGATCGCCCCCCTCTCTCCTGGACTTTAGGAAAAACCTAAAGACCTGGTTATGTCACCATGCTTGGGGATATTTATTGTTTTAATTGATTTTAAACTTGTTGTGAACCGCCCAGGGTCCCTCCTTGTGGGGTAGATGGGCGGGATATAAATGTAATAAATAAATAAATAAATAAATAAATAAATAAATAAATAAATAAAAAAAAAAATTAACTGCAAATCTTCACTGAAGTGAATTCTTTAAAATGTGACACAATGAGAGAAACTTTACAAGTCTCATAACAAAGATTTGTGCTTTTCTAGATTTTGCAATATCAGTTGAGATTTATTTACTCCTTTTACATTCTGCAGTTGGGTATTTTCCCTGCCACGTAGGTATTCCAAGTTGCCATCTTTCATATACCATGGTCGACACCAGATGGGCCGATGAAATATTGACCTCTGCCACCCATCATGGCTTTGATTGATCAAGGCTTTTACATCATGCCTTTAAGTAAGATCAAGACCATGTAGGTTAGGTTAACAGCCTTAATAATATAATGCCACATGCAATGTTCCCTGCTGATGGTAAGAAAAGTTGTGATCAGTTTCAGCATATTTTGGCCAAATGCAGCCAAGGCCTGACTTTACCCCAAGCATGCTGTGTGTGCTAGGATCTCTAATCTAGTGACTAACTTGCAAGCCAATATACTGTTGTCTGAATCCCAGCATCTAAGAGATATGTGTTGTGTATGAAACACATCAAAGATACTTCCTCTTACAAATACCCATTTATCAGAAGGCATTAGTAAATTAGTAAAGTTGTCTCCTGGCATTCCCTCTACCACCTTTAAGGGTACAGTATCACCTAACTTGCCTTTTTCACACCTTCAAACAAACTACGGGGCTGTGGCCATACTTTCAAAGAATAGCTATGTTGTTTATGTAGGACCTAGATGTGCCTCAGAAATAAAAGACAATGCTGTGTCTGAGTTTAGGCTGTGTTTTAGGGGGTTTGTGGGAGGGGGTTGAGCATAGGTATGTGAACAGGAGCGGCAAACCACTCCCCATTCCCACCTTAAATCCCAAAGTAAGCAAACAGACAAAAGGGCTGAAAGCGGGAGGGGGGGAAGGGTTAGGGGATTAAAGAAAAGACTATTGACCATTTGCCACTGAGATGAAAAGTTGCAATGCCAGATAAAGCTGGTCTGTTGAATGGTTGAAGTGTTGTATTAGGATATGGTTGGCCCAGGTTCAAATCTCATTCATTCATAAACTCACATGGTTTACGAATGAATAAGCTCAGCCGCTCAGCGGGTAAGACGCCAGGCTTGTTGATCGGAAGATCGCAAGTTCGGAGGTTCGAATCCCTAGTCCCGCGTGATGGAGTGAGCTCCCGCACTCGCCCCAGCTCTTGCCAACCTACAAATTCGAAAGCATGCAAATGCAAGTAGATGAATAGGTACCACTTCGGTGGGTAGGTAACAGCGTTCCGCGGGCGTCATGCCAGCCACATGACCGTGGAAGTGTCTTCAGACAACGCTGGCTCTTCGGCTAACAAACGGAGATGAGCACCGGCCCCTAGAGTCGGGCACAAATGTGCGGGGGAAACCTTTACCTTTTAAATCCTCTGGACCAGATAGTTGTGCAAGTAAATGGGCCCAAAGGAAAGATCTTCTACATTGCTTTGAGGTCTAATACAATAATTTAATAATTATAAATTAGTAGTATTGAGATATGCTTAGGAGTTTCTTTGTTTTATGGACTTTTACAGGGACCTTTCAACAAGAAAGAATCCTCCTGAAAATCTGGTATTTCCTCAGTTGTCTTTTGCTTCTCATCCTTTTTTTTAAAACTGATGAACCTTGGCTAGTCACAGAAATAGAAACCGCAGTACAAATTGCCTAATGCTTTGTTTGTTTCATTCATTATTATTGATGAGGCAAGGAAGTTTGCTCCTCACATATTGTGGGAACCATCACGTTATTAATTAAATGTGTTTTGAACACTGTATTTTTTTATCACTAAATTACGGTGGTTGCATAAATTCACAGTAAAATGTAAAATGTTATGCAAACATGCTTCTGGCTTGTGAGAAGATTATGATGATTAGACAACCATTGATTCGATTTACATGTAGGCCTTTTTTCCCCTCCTTCTTGTGGCTCCCAAATCACTTGTAAAGTAGTGATGTATTTCCTTCAGGGTTCCTTCCCTTTCTCACCGCCCCCTCTTTTCTTCCCTTTGCTTTGACTGAATAGCCTCCAGACTATAGGTTGATTTGTTCTACATAAGCTTTGCTTTGACTGCTCTCATTATTTGCAGTGGGTGTGTTGTAGTAAATCATAGGGTAAGGCTTGTGTTTCCTGAGTCGATGACTGAAGTAATTTACATCATTAGGAGGTAGAAGCACAAATGGGGTGCAGTTGAGGAGATCTGAAAATCAGGATAGTTTTTTAATTAAAAATCAATGTTCACACAAAAGACCACTGGATCAGATCGGTATATACACCTCCAAACATTAACATAGTTAATACTTGTTAATAGTTAACTGCTTACATATTGCAGTTAAGAAAATGCCCACATTTCAGTAATTAGTTAACTTTAAACTGATAGCCAGTTCATACTTCTCTTATGTGTATGCAGATGAAGGATCAGGGCTTTACTTTTTTAGAAAGAAACAAGGATAAGTTACTATACTGGTTAATATTCAGGGGGAAAAAATCTGAATTACAGGAAGCCTTTGTAAAGGTTATCAGTGAATTGTTTGTTTCTACTTGCAGTCTCGAACATATGTACACATGTGAAATGTTTCCCAACTGTCTTGACATTTGTTTCTCCATATTGTGGGAAAACCAAATGTAACCTTTAATTACAACCAGTGACTGAAGCCAGGTGTGAATGACATTTTCAAAAGGACAGTGTGTTTTTAGTGTAATTCTTAGAAGAGAGGCTGGGTAGAAAGTAGAATATTAAAAACTTTCTGTACAAGAAAAGCTAATTCTTGGAAAATTATCTGTAAATATAAAACTTTGGGATGTTGTGCATCCCAACCTAATATTCTTTTAATTGTCTACTGTGTTGAATTAGATGGAAAAATTTGTACTTGTGTTGGGGGGGGAGTTGAAGGTAGTGGCTAAAGTGTTGGGCTGAGATCAGAAGGGCAACTAGGGTCTGTGTCACCCGGGGCAAACATGGATTCTGCGCCCCCCCCCCCAGGAAACATTCAGTATACAAATACTATTTTGTCATTTTGGCGCCCCCCCCCAGCATGGCGACCAGGGCACATGCCCCGCTGCCCCCCCCCCCCAGTTGCGGCCCTGGCTGAGATTACGAAGACCCAGGTTCAAATTCCCACTCACAATGTGATTTTGGGCCAGTCACAACTTCTCAGGCTAACTTATCTCACAGAACACAATTATATTGCCTTGCATCCCCATAAGACAAGCAGCATATGAATGTCATGATAAAGGAGGTGGTCCTAGATTGGGGGCTATGGACAGCCCCTGCTGTTGAATTTTACCATGAAAAATAATTGTGCTTTGAGTGGTTTTATGTCCACTCAAGAGTCATCAAAAGCCTCTCCAGTCCAAGGCAACAAAGGGAAATCTGAAACCTTAAAGTTGTCCATCAAGGATGAGCATCTGGGCTGCAAAACTGCCACAGGTCACAGATTACAATCTTCCACACCTAACCCAGGATCAAGAATTTAGAGACAGGCTTTGTCTTAGAACAATGACTAGTTTGAACATAAAATGGATAATATTCTGTTTTGATTACTAATCTACTAGCAGTTGTTCCACAGCCTTGTTAAACTAAATGAGAGATGAACTGGAGCAAAACTTGAATGATTTATACCAGTTAATGAAATGTCACTGTAACAAGCTTGTCAACTACAGTTTCATCTTTAAAACTGTAGAGTTTTATAAAACTGGTAACTGTAGAGCAGGGCTTTCCAAAGTTTTCCCGTGGCGACACACCAACCGCCGTTGGTGTGTCGCCGCGGGAAAACCCGGAAGTGCCGCCATTGCGGCAGCGCGCAAAAAACCGGAAGCGCTGCTGCCGCTTTCGGTTTTTGCACGCCGCCGTTGGTGTGTCGCCGTGGGAAAACCCGGAAGCGCTGATGATGATCAGCGCTTCCGGGTTGTGTGGCGACACACCAGACTCTGTGTGGCGACACACTTTTGTATCGCGACACACAGTTTGGAAAACTGCTGTAGAGTTTTATAAAACAATTTTTAAGGGCAGTGGCATACCAAGGGCGGGGTGGTGGGAGCAGGTAATAAGATGGCGTGCTGCTGAAGTTAAGGAGGCTAACTGGAGTGTTGATGGGGGGTGTGGAGTTGGGTCACTGCTGCCAGTGTGCTAATCAGCTGTTTGCTGGTTGGCAGCACAGCAATGGAGATGGAGGTGGCTGTGCTTCTGGGGCCTTGTGGTGCAATTCAGTGAGTGGAGGTGGCCACTTTGGGTGTCAAATGTGTTAGGTACAGTATGCCACTGTTAAGGATAGGCAATCTTTTGGTTGGTAGGTACATTCGAAGATTTGAGAACATGCCATGAGCGTACATACAAAATGGTTTCCATCTGGGCATGTGCAGTCGCAGAAACATGAATTTATCAGAAAGGAAGCTGAAGAGGAAACTTCCCCAACCTCTGTGCCTCTCTACCCCACCCCTGGATTTTCTTTGCCACCTCAGTTTATTACCTCTGTCTTTTTCTGGGCAGTGAACTATTCTTCCAAAAAAGAGTCCTGTAGCTACCAAATTCCCTTCTAAAATGCTTATATGAGACATTCTCATATATGAGAAACCCAGTTTCTATTTTTTGCAGTTAAAGGAATCTGTTTATTTATACACCTGATGGGAATTATAGCATCATGGAAGATGTCATGGAAACAGTGTTGCTTTTGGACACTTCGCTGCCTATTGCAACACAACTACTACAGGAAGATGGCCTAAAGAATTGCTTTCTTTTCCTAATTTCTTCCTTTCTTTTTCATCTTTTTCAGTGTTCTCCCCCTTTCATCATCCTTCCGTCTCTTAACTACTCTGGCATTATATGGATCATACAAATAAGAGAGACAGGATGTGCTGTAAGAGCACTCATTATTCCCATTAAGGCTTTTACTAGAAGAAGCCATTTCCTCTGTATCAATAATGTATACATGTACATTTCAAATTCAAAGTGAAGAGTGGGTTTAAAGGTGCTGCATCTGCACTGAAGCTAAAGCCTTTATGTTCATTGGAACTGATTTATACAAGGCCTTTGAAAAGGAATCACTCTATCAAGCCATTTTCTCTAGCTTAGTCTCCTCCAGGAGCAGATTACAGCAGTTGTAGTTCAGGGTGTGGGTGAGAGAAAGTTCACCCCATTGGAGACTTAATGGGCCTTTCCATCTCTCTGATCCAGAGAGGTTTAGAAAGTAGCAGGTCCTAGTGCCTGCCTTGTGCCTTGCTGCCTTCAAACCTGCTGTGATTCCGCGCAGGTCCTAGTGCCTGCCTTGTGCCCTGCTGTAAGAGGGGTGCTCTGTCCAAGCCTTGCCCTGCTGTAAAGGGGAACTCTGTTTTCATGAGATATGTTGTGTCCCCATACATTTCGCTATTACAATTTATGTATGTGTCCATATCTGTTATAAGTTAGTTAGTTTAACCTCCGGTTTGCTAGTAAAACTGAATTACTGTGTCGCGAAACGATGCATGTCTAAAAAGTGTGTCACCAACATGAAAAGTTTGGAAAGCTCTGCCCTACACATACTGTATCTCTCTCTCTCTCTCTCTCTCTCTCTCTTTTTTTTGGCAGTCATTTCCTGAATAGTTTCAGCAGGAAACAAAACTGTCAGATAGACTTAACACATCTAAAAAAGTATTTTTAAAAATCTACACCCTGAGGGCCCTCCCCCAGAATCTGAGCTGTGCCAAGCCCATGGATCTTAACAGTTACTGGCAGGCGCAAGGCTGTGCCACTGTGGTGGGATAAATGTGTAATATTTTTCCTGGTGCCATCCTGAAAATCTCCAAACATATGCCAGAGAGACTGGAGATGCAATGACTCTAACAGAGTTGGAAGAGCTTCCCCTGGACATCAGTTTTGAGGAGAGCGGCTTCCAGATCTGACATGCATTTGTTGAGGAGTTATTTTCTGCTGAAATTATGTACAGTATATCTGATGTCTTTTGTTTCTCTTTTCTGACTTCAACAGTTGAAAGCTTATCCTTCTAAAGCAGGCGTCATGGGGTTTTATTCTATGCTATTTTTTGCAATTTTTTAAAATCTTGCTTTTAAATGAAACTGCCATGTACTGAGGATGTGTATTAAGGCACATCGTCCCAGCCTTCCCTTATTTTTCTGGGTGATGGTAGTACTTTTGAATTTTGTGAGGAGTTCACTGTAAATATGTCTCAGCATTAAGTCAGTGTGCACTTCTTTAGAGATAACTTTTTGAAATTCAAATGTAGTGATTTTTTTCCTTCCATTAGTTACAGTTACCTTTTGTTTTAGCCTTTGTAAATTTGGTGCACCTAAAAAAAGCAGATTTTGTTCCTCTTATTAGATTAAAAATGGTTAAGTTTCTGCAAGGTAAAGCAGCAGATGTCTGTTTAGGTTTTCCAGTTGATGGGAGGGCAGGGAAGAAAACTTACTCATACCTATATAAAAGAAGGAAAAATGGCTATAATTGCAGCTAGTGAAAGGGAAAAGAAGGAAACTTTTAATGGGATAGCATCTTTAAAAATAAGAACCAACAACTTGCAAATTTGGAATGAGATCCCCCTGAGATCCGTATGGTTCTCACCGTGCTGGCTTTCCATAAAGTCTTGAAGACCTGGTTGTTCTCCCAAGCCTTGGTTTGAGATGGATGGTGCCCCTTGTTGGTTGTGCTCTTGTTTACTTTTTTATGCTACATGGAGTGGCTGGATCCCATCTCATTTTTTTAAATTGGGTTTTTTATAAACTTTTATATTGTAAGCCTCCTACAGCTGGAATCGGGTGCGGCCTAAATTGAATCAAATAAATAAATAAAATGTTTTTCTATTTCCTAGGTAACTATTATGGAACACCCAAACCTCCCAGCCAACCCCTCAGTGGGAAAGTGAATAACGCTGATGCTTTGCAAAACCTCCCATCAAGTTCCAAGCAATCAACTCCCAAACGAACCAAGTCCTACAATGATATGCAAAATGCTGGCTTAGTACATGCAGAGAATGAAGAGGATGACACCCCTGAAATGAGCAGTAGCTTTACAGGTAAATCAATCAATCTCTCTCTCTTTCTGTCACTTATTAATTGGATGTATGGGAGAATCATGATCCATGTAATCTGTATTTTTTTTCTTAAGACGTTTCCTGTATTTAAATGTCCGACTACTGTGGTCAAAATGAAACTCTAGGTTTGTCATAGAAAGGTGTGAATGAGATGGGTGGTGGAAAAATTTGAAAAATGAATAAATAAATAAGATTTTCTCTAACTTCAAAGTTAAAATTTGTATTTCAACTTGACTACAAGAGAGTAGTCAAACAACCCTCAGGAAGTGACCTACTGTATAATTATTTGAATTTAAGTTATCAGATGGGGTCATGAAAGCCTATTATAATAGTTGGAATTTGGCTCCTAGGCAATAATCATGTATATTTTTATCTACTAATATATCATTTAATACATCAGAGAAATGTGTTGTAATTGTGGTAAGACATAAGACAACAACACTGAGAGTTAGATTGAAAAGAATAGTTGCCACTAACAATAATACTTTTTAAAAACGAGTGTAATTTGAATGTCTACATCCTGCTTCAAGGTCCTTTTAATAATAATAATAATAATAATAATAATAATAATAATAATAATAATAATAATACAACTTGTATGCAGCCCAACTCCCAATGACTGACAAACAAGGCATGGTTAATTAAGAAAGTTGCTTACTTCCAAATAATTGTTCCAAGTATTATGTATTTTAACTACATTTCACCCTATTATGTGTAAGAGTTAGTTAATAAAGTTTAATCAAAGATGAATGGGTTAAAGATTTTTTAAATCTTGTTCAACTTTACTAGGACTATTTCAGAGAAATAATGTTATATTTTGTTATTCTTTTGTTGTTGACAAACAGCATTATCTTGTTTGTTTGTCCTTTTACAAAATTAAGCACTAACCAGAGGAATACCTTTTATGAGACAAGATATAAACTGCAACTTAAATTCTTTGTTTTCAGTACCTGACATGGGTCTATAATTCAGTGGTCTTATCCACATCACTTATAAAAAAGTTAGTTTTTTATAAGTTCCTTAAGAGTAGGTGATACATTTACTAGCTAGTTCCTGTAATGTTATGTGGGAATGACCTTGGGAGACTGGGCTCAGAGACATTGCCTAGGGCAGAGCTTTTCAAACTTTTCATGTTGATGACACACTTTTTAGACATGCATCATTTCACAACACACTTGTACAGCAAGGCATCATTTCCTCTTCCATCACACATTCTTATGGCAGGGCACAAGGCAGGCACTAGGACCTGCGCGGAATCCTGGCAGGGCAGGTTTGGAGGCAGTAAGGTACAAGGCAGGCACTAGGACCTGCGCGGAATCCTGGCAGGGCAGGTTTGGAGGCAGTAAGGTACAAGGCAGGCACTAGGACCTGCGCGGAATCACAGCAGGTTTGGAGGCAGCAAGGCACAAAGTAGGCACTAGGACCTGCGCGGAATCACAGCAGGTTTGGAGGCAGTAAGGCACAAGGCAGGCACTAGGACCTGCGCGGAATCACAGCAGGTTTGGAGGCAGCAAGGCACAAGGCAGGCACTAGGACCTGCCTGGAATCACAGCAGGGCTCGGAAGCAGCAGCCGCCGCCGCCGCGACACACCCAGACACTGCAGCTGACACACTAACGTGTCGTGACACAGTTTGGAAAGCTCTGGCCTAGGGAATGGTCAGATAAGAGACGGCATAGCCCACAGCTGGATCGTGGGTGGGGCAAGAGGCTCAGAAGGGACCCTCCCTAATTTCTTGGGGATAAAGGAGACGGCGGGAGAATTGTACTTTTATACTTGCAAGATTCTTTTAATGTAGCCTTACAATAAAGTAGAATTAGCTCATCTGGTTGTGTTTCCTGCCTGGTCTACCTGGTAAGGCTGACAGTTCCTTAAGAGTAGGTGATAAACTTACTTCTACCAGGAGCTAGTTTCTAAAATTCCATAGGCAATTGTGAAAATGAGCTCATCTAATAATTTTGCAGATATAGTCATATTTTGTCGTTCCCACGTATTGGGAATTGCATTTGAAATATTAAACATATCACCTGTTGTACACTATCACTGCCTCTTTATCTCATATATGTATTTCCTGGAATTGTGTAGCTTCCATGAAAATCCACAAAAAGATACAGCTTTTTAAAGGAAGTGCTGGCGTGTGCAGTGTGCTTTTTCTGTTTTGGTTCAAAAGCGCTGCATATCCCTACTTGTCCATAACAAGTGAAGTGGATCATGCTTTTAAGGAACAGCTATTTTGTGGAAACTAGCAAGTCAGAGAGAAGAGCCGTAATCTGATTTTTCCGATAGCTTTAAAAAAAGTTTCTCTAGATTGTGGCAATGATGATGAAAGTATACATATCATTGATAAATGTGCCATTGAGCATTTAGTACTGAAACACATGGTTCTAATTACCCACAGTGTGGCCAGTAACAACTTGCAGAAGTGAATTCCACAGTTTAAAGATGTCTGATGTGACGAACTACTTAGTTGTATCCGTCCTGAATATCCCATCTCTCAGCATTTTTGGATGAGCCTGGATTTTAATATTATGACTTTCTCCATGTCATACTTACTTTCATACACCTTTACCTTACGTTGGCTTTTTTGGAGAGTTACTTCAGCTCTTGATCATTTTAGTTTCTATTTTCTACATCTTTTCCAGGCTACAATATTATTTTTGAGGCATGATGGCCAAAGCTGTGCAAAGTTTTCTAGTGAATTAAACAATTATCCTATATAAA
Source organism: Charina bottae (assembly GCA_023362775.1). Taxonomy (NCBI): domain Eukaryota; kingdom Metazoa; phylum Chordata; class Lepidosauria; order Squamata; family Charinaidae; genus Charina; species Charina bottae. The sequence continues at coordinate 49,372,250 of JALMGJ010000002.1, read as the reverse complement.
GTGTTAGGATTTCTACATGAAAACATTCCTTTTCTTAGAATCTCAATGTAGATGTTTTCTCCTTTACAGTAGTTGCACCTTCACTTTATCAGCCATTTAGAACTATGTATGTTTTTTATTCATTCACTACTGAGTCAGGCTACGTGAATGTATATTTAAAGTTTAGGATTTTTTTATTTTTTTGGTCTCAGTATGGATCTTTTTATACTGAAATTGTATTTGCGATTTTCCAGTTTGGACAGATCTTTTTGAAATGTGTTTGTGTGTGTAACTTTCCATAGCTAATGTATGTCCTTCCTACCTATACAACCCTTACCCCAGATCACAAAACAAAAAAACAAAACTGATCTTGCCCTCATTCAGTCCAGTGTGATCTTGAGCCACTTGGAAGGGTCTAAATGTCTGTATCACTACGTGATAATATCAGGCACACTGAATTAGTGGGTGAAGTGGCTAAGGCAGTGCTTCCCAAACTTTTTCCTTCATTACCCAAAACCGCTTATCAGAAAGTCCTTTTTACCCAGTGTAGGTAAAGCACTTTAAGTTCAATTTAAATGTCCCTGTTGTGGTTGGGTAATGGGTTCTTGTGTCGTTACCCAAAGAAAAACCACTTTTACCCAATTTTGGGTAATTTACCCTGGTTTGGGAAGCACTGGTCTGAACCAAGTAGGATTGGAAACAAAAATGGTGGCATTACAAATATTCTAAGTAATAATCACTTTTACTTTTTATTATTTTGTGTGATGTTCTTCTGCAGCCGACTCTGGTGAACAAGACGAGCACAATATACACAGTATAAGAGATGCAGCTCTCCCATCTCTGAATAGTAGCATCACCACTGTTCCCACCACGGAAACTTCTGAGAAGCTCCCTCAATACCTACCTCCTTGTGCAGAGGAAAACTTGGGTCCTCTGCCTGAAAACTGGGAGATGGCTTATACAGAGAATGGAGAAGTCTACTTTATAGAGTAAAGTGTCTTTTTATTTCTTTTTAAATCTTTCAGTTCCATAAATCTCTCTGTGTTTTCTAAACATGGAGAGGAATTCTGGAGAAGGGTTGAATTATCATTGCATTTCTGAGACATAAGCTATTTACCTTTATCTTGCTTACTTTTATAAAATCTTGGTCTTTTAAAGGGGCACCATCTCAAGCTTTGATGTTGGAGAAGATTATACAAGGGGAGAGAGTAAAAGAAAAACAGTTTGACAATGTCCTGAATGAAGTGATGAGGTTTACACAGGCATTTAGGTGGAGCCAGGCTGATCTTCCATTGATATATGCATTGTAACTAGTCTAGTAGCCCTTGCTCCTGAATAAGACCATAGTGTGGTACTTTTCAACTTGGGAGGCCAATAACAGATGGAATAATATTCTTTCTGTTGTAGGCAAGAGGAACCAAGCTTTGTACAGCCATTCCTTGTGAGAATGACTAGGGACAGGTTGTTTCTTCCTTAGGTGATGATGTTCCTTGGAAGTGCAACCTCCAAGTTGCCTGGGGCTCATGTTGAGTGATTCATCCAGACCACGTATTTCTCAGTTTTGCAGTTCCAGAGAATAGACATAATGAAGGCAGCCGTTGGACCTTTCTTTCAGCACACATTGATTAATCATAGCATATTAATTCATAAATACATTGTACTGAGTCCAGTAGAGTTGACGTCAAGTAAATGCACATGGAGTTGCTGACCTATGACAATTCTTCATATAATGATGATGTTAAACATTTCATTCATTCAACACTTTGGCTGCTGATAGAATTCTTACTACATGGCAAGTCATTAAACATTCAACAGTAGCTGCCTTACACTGTTCAAAATTAGTCATCTCTATTTGCTATAGTAAACAAATTATAGGGTGCCAAACTAAAAAAAATAATTTTCATTTAAGCAATACTTAGCCCAGAACTTTGCATGGTTCTGCCACCATAAATATCTCGCTCACCTTCAGTTGGGAAAGATATTCAAATATTTTACAAGATCCCTTAATGATTTTGAGGTATAAACTGTTTTGCACCTTGGCAGACACGCTGTTCTCCATTATTGTTAATTTGCTTTGCTTGCTGGATTTCTATGCCTTAGTTTACCAACTGGTGATTAATTGCCCAAAAATGCACAAAAGAATTGAATGGGTGGATCCTTCCTGTATTGCAAGGGTGGATAATGTAGTGTGTGAATTGGTGACCTTCCACTCCAGCTTTCACATTGCTAGTAATGGATAGCAGGGATGTGAATACGCTCCTTTGAAAGCAGAACTGTTATTTAATAGTGAGTCTTCAAAGGAACATGTATATTTCCCTTCACATAATTCCACAGGAGGATTAGATCATTTAAATGATTAGATCATTTTTTTGAGATTTCTGGAAGGAACTATGCTATTTTGTTTCAACAATACAGAATAACAAGTTTTCTATGTTTTCCTATTTATCTGTGGATCCAGGCAAATGCAATGTGGTGAATAATCATAAGGCTCTTCTGGGTTGTAGATATACCAAGAATTAAAATGACATCTTCTTTAAAAGGAATTGGAAACTGCAACAGTGATTGGAATGGGGGATAAAGATCCATGGTTGTATATGGCTCACAATCCAATCCCATAGAGCCCAGAGTAGCACCATACATATGCTGAAAATAAAAGTTGTGTCCACATGTTATGTTTTTGTCAATGATATCATGTTTTTACAAAACATATTTTTCCTATTTTTTATTTGCAGTCATAATACTAAAACAACGTCTTGGCTAGACCCAAGGTGCCTAAACAAACAGCAAAAGCCTCTAGAAGAATGTGAAGATGATGGTAAGACAGTCAGTGCTTAAATAACATTTGGAAAGTCCACCTTCTCCTGTTTTGAATGTCAGTGGTTTACAATTCAGACTTGATTCTGTGGCTGTAATCGAACTTTAGCTGTTAGCCAGTCATTGTGCATTAACGACAAGTGATCTAAGAATTACATGTTGGTCTATAGTCATCTTCAGCAACTGGGTGCCTTCCAGACGTCTTGGGACAAGAGTATCCCTAGAATATCCCAGCATGGCCTGTAGTCTTAACACATCTGCAGTGTACGAGTGGGCAACACTTTTGCTGTTAGTGAGCACATTTTTTAAAAATGGCTTTTAGGCCTTCAAGAGTTTCAGAAGGCCCATTGGTGACATAATGATGTAAGAGAAGGAGCACAGCTGGGATTTTTAGTGTTCTTCTCACTGCCATTTTTGTTTTGTTTTGTTTTGTTTGCTTTTAGTAAAATGGATGGATCAAGCATATTCAAAGCAAAATGTACCCATTTTAGTATCACTTATTAATGGATCTAAAAGGATGAAAGTAATGCCTCCATAATTCAGTAGTATGCTACACAATTTCAGCAGTATGACCATATGGTACTCCAAGACCTTAGAACAGGGTTTCTCAACCAGGGTTCCACGAGAGGACACTAGGGGTTCCCTGGGAGATCATGATTTATTTAAAAAATTATTTCAAATTTGGGCAACTTCACATAAAAGAGGTAAGTTTCATTCTTTACTTTTAGTTCAAGAACACTTTTAATGCGTATATACAGGCCTACACATGAAACAAATATAATAATTTTTTAACTTCTGGCCTATATTTGAGCCTGAATGTGCAGGGGTTCCCTGAGGCCTGGAAAATATTTCAAAGGTTCCTCCAGGGTCAAAAGGTTGAGAAAGGCTGCCTTAGAAGAAGCTGGGGAACTCCATGCATCTCATTGGTTGCCTGACCTTGATCTTTATCAAAAGAAATATTCAGCCAGTTCAGTGATGCTCAGATGTGTGGCAAGACAAAGGGAGTGATACAAACATATATCTGTAGCAGCTGCATTCCTAGGTCTTTGGATGGGTGTGTCTATATAGAAAGCAATTCTTTTTTCATGTCATAGGAGGGGGGAGAATATTCAAGTTTTGTAGGAATTTTGAAGCCAGCAAACACCCAGCCTTGAAAAAACAATTTTGAAAGCAATAAAGATAAAATCAGCAGCAACAACAACAACAATAATAAAAAAATCAGTACATAAATGAAAGGAAAACAATGGCAAAACAAGTAGTGTGCATTTTAACATTACTAAAACTGTTAAGGAAAATAAAAGTATCTTCACCTGTGGTTTAAAAGATCACGATGCAGGCATCAGATGAACCGCTGGAGAAAGCATTTGACAAATAAGGTCGTGCCACCAAAATAACCATGCTTTTAATGGCCGTCGACCTCGTCTCATCTCATTAGGTGGGAATGTCTAATTATAGCTACAAGGTCTTGGCAAGAAAATAGGGAAGAAGATGTTCAAAATTATTTTAGGATTAAAGGCTAAAACTAAATTTCCAAGCTAGGTGGTATTTTAGTTATAATCGTTATTTGTTCTCTTAGTTTTTTTTTGGCTACTGGAATCATAATTATAGTAGATATAGTTTCAAAATCACTCTAGGTAAAACAAGACTAGACATTAGAGTTAAGTTACTGTATAAAATCTTGTGTTTTATTATCATTTTCATTTGGACCCAAAGACTTTCTTTATTGAAGGGAGAATATGTATCTGGTTCTTCTTTTTTGCAGTGATATATTTTGTAATATATACAAACTGAAGGAAGCAAACTAGCTTCCAATTTAAGAAACCAAACTACCTTAATTTGTTAGGTATGCATTGAGGGAAAAAAGGAAATGTATAAAAACATATCCTTTTTATGCAAACAGGAGAATATACCTCATTTGAAAACATTTCAGAAAGTCTAGGCCTAACTTCATTTAAAACAAAGCATTTAAAAACGAATTAAGAAAGTTCTTTTTTGAACATGCAAATATTTTTGTTGACTCACTTAGGCTAGTTTTATATATATGTATAAAGGTGGCAGAAATATTTGTTCATACTGTATAGTTATACCCTGAACACATAACACCAGTATGGGTGTTCTATAGCTCAAAAGATTTACTTAGGATATAGGATTAGGAATGGCAGATGTGGGGAGACAGAAATTCAAGCAATATAGTAGAGAGAGTTTAACATCATTGATGATGTTAAAAAGCTAAACCTCACATCCCACTTTAAACATAAATTGAATTGACATATGAACAAACAAAAGTTAAATATATATTTCAGAAATAATAAATTTCTGCTTTGAAGGTACTTCCACAGTATTTTTTTAAATGCATATTGTTTTGAGAGTGATGCTGCAGAGGTGGGCAAAAATTTTCTGGCAGATGATCGCAGTAAAAGCATGTCGACCATCTGAACATTGTGTGGAGACACAGAAACACCCCCCAGCTCCCATTTTGATTTAACTTTTTGAAGAGAATGGACGTTTGTTCTTGCTTTCTTTTAAAGCAAGCTTTATCTTTCTTACTTTCAACCTCAAGAAACAATATTGGTTATATGACATGGCTTCTGTGTATGAACACACAGAGTGATGGTTTACAATATCCATCCCCAACCTGATGTTCTTCAGGTATGTCAGGCTCGAATTCATGGAAACTCCCTGCCAGTGTGGCCATAATGCTTGGTGTTCTGGGAGATAACGTTCAAGAAATTGGGTGGGCATTAATTTTGGAAGCTTTATACAAAGTTAGGTCCGTTGGTTCATCTAGTCCTGTATAATCAGCATCTAGCCATTCAGATGTACCTGAATTACAATTCGTAGTATTCCTCATTGTTGGCCATGCTGGCTGGGGTTGCTTGGAATAGTAGCTGAGCAAGATTTGAAGGTCCATGCATTGCCCAACCCTGAGCAGATCCATTATTTTGCTTCAACTACAAATGACTCTGCAAATGTTGCCTGTTCCTATGAACCTTGTATCAAAGTTGCTTTGTATTGATTCTGGTTTTAATACATTAAAAGTAGGGTCTACCACCTGAATCATAGGGTCCTCCCTCTGAAATTAATAGAGGCAACTTTATATCTATTAGAAAAACAATATTTGAAATCAATACTATTTACACTGTGACTGATAGCAGGAGATTATTTACAATTATAAATTAATCTAACTAGGAACATACTTTGTTTTGTTTTTTTGATGCTGAGAAATCTCAGGTTTGGTACCTCTTTCAGAAGACGTGGCTGATGTACTCAAATGACTCCATACCTGTTCTATAATTTGCTTGCAAGTTTTATCATTTCTCATTTGCTGATTGCAGTTTTGTTTCTTAGCAAAAACAACACTCCCTCTCATTCATGCCATCATTTACAGATGAAAATTCTATGGTTTAGTGGTATTTTTAAATAGAATAAGTTCTTTGCAAGTACTTTCCCATGAAAGTGTTTTTTGGACTAGAATACAAGACATGTGCTTTGAAATGCATTCAATTAGTGCTTTTGAAGTTATGTCCTTTGGCTGGAAATTCAGTCCTAAGGTGACACCATCTAGCAAGCATGTACTATATGAAGTGTCAACGCATTCCAATAAAGTTGGTACAGGAGTTATGATTAATGGTTTTATTTAATGGGAAGTTATAATTGGTCAAGGGTTTTTTGTTTTCATTATTCTGGAATGAAAGTAATAGTTTATCAAACCAGATTTTGAAACAGCTGAATTGCATCTTGTTTTGAGGCTCTGATTCTTTGCACACAGATTTAGATATCTTCACAAATTCCCACAGAAAAAGGTGGAGAAAACCACTTCAACCTTTCCACCATTCCCAGAAATGAATGGAAATTCCAAATACACAGGAACGCTAAATGCACAAAGCTCTTGATTAGGACAGTTAACATTGTAATCAATGAATGTTCTTGATAGTCCTGCAAGAAGGCTTCTTCACCCTTTGTGGGATTGAAGGGGAGATCCATGCTATTACTTGTGCAGTGCAAAAATGTATCTTTAGTGTGATTGTCAACGGCCACATGCTTTCTAGTAACTAAAGTGTTGTGGCATGGGTTTGGGCTAAGTTGGTATGAAACTTGGTGTTGGTTCTGCTATATACTGGAAGGAATTTCTTGCTTGCTGCTGGTGTCTGAATGTTTCTTTTAATTTTTTTCTATCTCACTGCTCTTCCTTTGGAGAAGAAGGGGTACACACGGAGGAACTGGACAGTGAACTAGGTAAATCATCCATCTCTCATTTTTTGCTCCATTGGTTGGACTGCACTATTAACCACTTAACATCTTTTTTCTTTGTGTCACTTTTTCCTTTTTTAATTTCAAGCAATAACAACATGTAGCTTGGCTTCTGCGCTGAACAGCTTTTGCATAGGAATGACATTATTGGATCAAGTTTTTGGTCCATTATTTTGGGACATCTTCTCCCCCATCCCCTATGGCATTATTGTAATTTTTTCTGCTTTACATATACAGTATAGATATAGGGCATTAAAGGACTTTTATATGGGTTGGGTGATAATTCTAATTATTGGTGCTTCCATATTTAGTTTTGATATTAAATTAGGAGCTTGAGTTTTGAGTCTAACTTTGTGGAATACTGCAGCATTAGGATTTACATTTATATACTGTACATAGGGTACAAAAAGTTCTTATTATGCCATATAGCCTAAACGGTACTTAAAGTATAAAATGTACTTGCAAGTATTTAGAATTTGAAACTGACCTTTGACAGAATCGAAATTACCAACCAGATTCTGTTTTCTGAGTAATTTTAGGCATACTTAGAATAAGCATGTAACTAGCATGATGCTATATAACCATGAAACCCTAAAATGATGCAGCTCAGTTATTGAATTTTATTCCTTCTGTGGGATTCAAAAAGCATCAGTTACATTTTGAATGGAAGGTGTAATTTACTTGATGCAAGAGGAGCTGATTAACTATGTGTTTCCAATCCTTCAGGGAAAAATAAGGAAAAAGTTTAGCAAATTAGCTGCAAAGGAAAATTATGATTGCTAGATTGCCTTTCAACGGATAAAAATAGCGACATGCTTGTTAATGTTCCTGTTCCCATCCGTTCATAGCCCTCTTTTTTTCACAATCACACATTGTTGAAGGCTTCTTTGCTATATTCCTATTCTCTACATAGGTTTTGTTTAGTTAAAATTTAGATAGATATTTTAAAAAGCACATTTTTATTAAGCATATTATCAATAGCAGCTGCATTGTGCAAAATCACAGGGTGTGCATTGCGTAGTGCCTTTGACCAGCTGCACATATATTTTCATGGCTGGGCAGCTGTAGAACCTTCAACTCTCATTTATTGAATTAACTCCTACAGATCCTCTGGAGGACATTGAACCCTCAAGAATAATAAGAATAATAGCACAAGCAAAACATTAATCCCTAAAAGCAGAAATAAAAGGAATAAAATGGGAGCTGGGATCTACTTGGCAGAAGTGCTGGAAAACAGAGTAAATAAAGGCCTCCAGGAGCATCTGGTCACTAGACTTCAGAATGATCTACTTGATGACTCTTTTAGAGAATTTGGCTGCAGCTCTCATTATTAGTTTTCCTATTCTTAAAGCACTCTACTTTATCAAATAGTTTACTTTTATAAGCTGAATCCTGAGAGCTTGGTATTCAGCCAGGATGCATACTCCCTGCAATAGGCACAGATGTTTGTCTGTTTTGATTTCTGCCTTAAGTGTGGAATACAAAAATATTCTGCAAGGAATGTAGGATGAAGGGGAAAGGAAAGTTACTTAATGTTGTATTGCATTTTTCTTTTTAAAAAAATGTGTGTGGTCTCTTTTTGTTGTGCCTTCAAGTCTGTCTTGACCCCTAGCGACTGCCTGAACAAGTCCCTGCAATTTTCTTGGCAAGATTTTTGGAAGTGGTTTGCCATTGTCTTCTTCCTGGGGCTGAGAGAGAGTGACTGGCCCAAAGTCACCCCACTGTCATTGTGCCTAAGCCAGGACGAGAACTCACTGTCTCTTAGTTTATAACCTGGTGCCTTAAACCACCACACCAAACTGGCTTTTGTGTGTGGTCATATCAGATGAGAAAATTTCTCCTTCCACCCTCTATCTTCTCTTCCTAATTAATAAATGGAAACTATTGCACAGTCTGCAGGCCCACACAAGATCTTTTTATTCTTTCCAGCCAAGTGGAATATTGGAAATAAATTATGTAAAGGGAGGTGGGACTCCTGACTGTTTATCTGTCTGTCACTACAGTAACTTTACAAAAAACTGAATAGAAGTGGACCAAAGTTTCTTGTGGGAAGCAAAACGAGGGGGGGGGGGAACGGCTTTGAAAATGGGCTGGATCTAACCAGTGCATCCCTATATTTTATTTTCAAGCAAATGCTTGGAATTCCTTCCTTAAACAAGGAAAAAACATCCTACTGGTAGGTGTTTTTGGCTGGAGAATGACCAAATGTATCATAGACGTTTTATCCCGAATTAGTAAGTGTTTGTTTCATTAGCTTATATAAGACTCTTATTCTCAGAGAGTCCACATTTGTGTAGGACCAAGAAAAGGCCATTTTTTTTATTTTTTGCTAAATATTTTCTCATCACCCCTATCCCCAGTTAGCACTGCATTTCCTTTCTTCATGTCTCAGGAAATCCAGAGACTCTTCAGATGGATACCATGAAAAATATGTGGGTGGGAGAAGTTGGAGGAAACCTGTTTTTTATTTGCAAACAAGGAACATGTGGAACAAAACTTGTTAAATATTTTTCCTTGATTTTTAGCCAGTTCTGGATTTGCAATATAAACTTTGAGTAATTAGCCCATGTGTGTTTATAAGGGATTAATTCCTTTTCAGTCTGGAACTGTTTGTGTCCGTATGGCACACTAGTTGGAGCCTGCAGCTAGCACATTGAAGAGCACACTGATTTATGTGCAAGCGTTTGATTGTATAAACTGCAAGATTTTATCTTCGATACGATAATACTTACCTGAACTCAGCTACATTTTCTTCTGATTGGTTGTGCAAAGGAGTGCGCTGTTAGTTACTGTATATTTCCTAATGAATAAAGAAAAATGACTTTTGATCCTACTTGTCCTGAGGTTGGGATCCTGATATTAGGATACACCTCACCATTTTACACACTGATTCCTTTAAATTTGAAGATCAGTGCAGTCAGCTTTTGAAAGGATGGCAGGTAGATAGCAGAGGCATCTGCAAAATCCAACAATTTTGTCAGAATGAAGAAACAAGCGTCATGATGGGGTGATGCCAGCTCCACCCTCTCTATACATCTGGCATCTTGATCTACGTAGAAAAGGGGCAAAGCTTGAAATGCAGTGGCCACCCCCACCCCCACCTCCACACAGATATCTCTAGCTGATAAACTATCTTCTGTTTGGCATCTTTCTAAGCTTTATGCATTTGGATGGGGGGGGGGGGAAGGCATAGTTTCCTCCTTGTACTGTACCATGTCAGCATTCAAGCAGGGTGACTGACTGTTGCTCATTTGTCAATCTGGTCATTGAAAACCGGCATACCTAAGAGTCTAGTTCAATGTTGAGCTTCCCTTGGATGTCCTGTGTGCATATACTCTAATTGTTTGAAAGGCAAGAATTCCCTTATGTAATCCTCTTTATACATTCTCATGTGATACAGGTCTAGGACATTTCTGGACTTCCTTCCTATTAGTGTGCATATAGAGAAGTGTAAATCCTTAGGGTACAGTGTAGAACACACATTTCTGGAAAATCCTACTATATGGTAATTTTAAGAAAGATGAGGATATGAACCCAGCATTTTTTCATTCTCCCTGCCTCCTTCCTTCCTTCCTTCCTTCCTTCCTTCCTTCCTTCCTTCCTTCCTTCCTTCCTTCCTTCCTTCCTTCCTTCCTTCCTTCCTTCCTTCCTTCCTCTCTCTCTCTCTCTCTCTCTCTCTCTCTCTCTCTCTCTCTCACACACACACACACACACACACACACTCACACACACACATCTCTGCAACACAAGCACTATCAATGCATTTACCCCTAATTTGAAATCTGTAGACAGAGTACAGGTGAGAGCAATTGCATCACCTGTATGGCAATGTAACGTTCAAGTGGTATTCTTCACCAGTGTACAAGGATTTACAATTAATGTTTCATTAATCGAGGAAAAAAAAGACCTGAATTAAAAAGGTGAACTTGGATACATGCTCTGACACTTTCTCTTTGTGGGCTAACCTGTGTTTAAAGAAGTATTTATATGCCTTCAGTTAGCAAATCTGCAGGCATGGATCTGTTTGGTTTCCCCAGCAATCCTCCATCTCTCCTTGCTGCACTCTAATCCTAACCCTGCAATTGTTTTAAGAGTGAAGATTACTTTATGGTGTGATTAAAGGATAATGATTCAGTGACAAGTTTTGTAACATGAAAAAATGATGGTGTGTGCACAGAGATTTGTTCTGTCAGTTCTGGGATTCTGATTCATTTCAGTTGTGATAGAAAGATGAAATGCCTCAATAGCTAACAGGCACTTGCTACAAGTCAGACCTCATCAGCCATAGACTGGAGCCTTCTCCAACCAGGTACCCTCTAGATGTGTCAGGTCATCCTGGCTGAGAATCTTGGGATTTGCAGTCCTAGCACTCCAGACAGAATTTGATGTGATTTCATTTAAACTCTATTACATTAAACGTAATGTCAGTCGTTCCTGAAGATTCCATAATGTTCTCCTTCTGCTATATTAAAAATTATGACTTGAGGTCAACTTTTAGAAGAGTTTTGAGAGAGTCACACCAAAGACTCTTGGAAGTCATTTGTTGTCTTCCATATAACAAATTTTAATGAGCCATCAAATCATTATTTGGTAATTTTCAATTTATTTTTAATGTGCTCTTCTTTTCTTGGTCAGTTTTTTTTTTTTGGACAATTTAATTTTTAAGTGTTCAAATATATTTCCATGGAAATACCAGAAATCTCTGTGCAATTGGTGGCGTGCTTCTTATACTTTTCAAGAGTTACACAGAAGCTCCTGCATCTTGAAAGTTGCTCTTAGTCTGGATTCTTTGCACTACTACAACTTTGCTATCTTTCTGGATAAGAAATTGCATGTTCTTTGCTCTAAATAGCAAAATAGGATCCAGGGATCCATGAAAGTTAATTCCATTTCATGAATGCTTGGTTTGCATTCCTGAATAAATTAAAAATAAAGAGCATGTGGGTTTGTCTTAAATGGCATCATTTTCTTCCTGAAAAAGAAAATGTCTGTAATTGTGTGTGTATGTGTTTTAAATAAGGAAAATTGTAGCTTTATGGAAAATGGTGGGAGGGTACAGGATTTTTCTACTTGCAAAAAATAAAATGTTTCAAGAAAGATTTCTTTTTTGTCTGTTTCTAGAACTACCTGCTGGTTGGGAAAAGATTGAAGATCCTGTATATGGTGTCTACTATGTAGAGTAAGTCCACTGCATGGATTATTTTGTAGGAACTTATGCCACAGAATAGTATTCAACTGCTATGGAAATTCGCTCGATGTTCACATTTATCATTCAAAAAAAAAATAGCAGTCTTGATTGTACTTCCCTTTGTTTATTCTAGTGCTGTATTTTGTTAACAGCATAAACTTGTAAAACTCCCCCCTCCCAAATAGGAAGGATTCTAGAAGTGAGGCAGAAAGATTCATGATGCATTGCTCATGTGCTCCCCCTAGTGATCTTTTGTTGAAAAATCAGTATTTCAGCCTGTAAAGAAAAACTGTGGTTCCTAAATGCAAAGAACTCGAAATAAAGCATTCTGACTAAGCTGTATTCTGGAAATAAAGAATGGCAAAGCTAAGGAATATGAAGAGGGTTTTGGAGCGTCATATTTGGCAATGAGTTCTTTAAAAAAAAGCTTCTATTGCAGAAAATGCAATACAGCCAGATTCCTACAATATCAATCATTACTTTTAACAATGGAGAATTAGAAAACTCATTTTAAAAGTGTAAAATCAATTTTAGTCACAAGGAATTCTGCAGTGTATAGCTGTTCAATACAGAGTGAAAGAGCAAAGTATAGCTATATTGTTAGCTCTGTTTTGAAATTAGCTTAATCTGGGTGACACCTCATTCTTTTAGATCAGGGTTCTTAGTCCCACAATTTGAAATTAAGATATACAGCTATAAAAATAAGGTCAATCTCTTTCTTATATAATTGCCAGCACATGGAAGATAAAGTGAGATGCTTCCAGGAAACCAGCCTGATGGGAAAACATATTCAGGAGAAACACCTAGAACTTACAGTGATAAAAATTCAAAAACTATATGTCAGTTAGTATAAAACAGGGTTTCTCAACCAGGGTTCCGTGGCACCCTAGGGCTCCGCGAGAGGTCACTAGGGGTTCCCTGGGAGATCACAATTTATTTAAAAAATTATTTCAAATATGGGCAACTTCAACTTAAAGAGGTAAGTTTCACTCTTTATTTTTAGTTTAAGAACACGGTTCATGCATATATACAGGCCTACATATGAAACAAATACAATAATTTTGTAACTTCTGGCCTATATTTGAGCCTGAATATGCAGGGGTTCCCCGAGGCCTGAAAAATATTTCAAGGGTTCCTCCAGAGTCAAAAGTTTGAGAAAGGCTGTTTTAGATAATCTATTTTCAACATTAGCCATATTGCTAACTTGATAAGAATGCATTTTTAAATATAAGTATGTTCCTATGTATAAGGGTGACTTATAACAATTTTCAATAAAAGTGAAAGGAGAATATCTCTGTTCAAAGTCCCCTACCCCCATAATATGAACATTTAATAATTTGTTGCATTTGTTTTGGCTCATACTTTCTCAGTACTGTGGACAAAATTGGATAATTATTAAAATATGACATTGATTTTGTAGAAAATGCCAGGAGAAAATATTTATTAATTAATATTTATTAAGGGGGAAGGGGAAGGAAAACCCACCACTATTTTTTGGACCACAGTTTGCACTAGGAATTGAGCACATCCAAATGGCTGCTTCTGTCAAGTTTATATATTATGTGAGAAATTAACTAAAATGCTCTCCAAATATATGGGGAACCACAGCTTCCAGAATCCACTGGTCATGTGGCTAGGAATTGAAGAAATCTCGAGGGACTGAGGTGAGAAGCATGCTAAGATCAAAAGGGGGTGGCCTCACTGTTGGACACCTGCCTGTCAGAACCTCCTTTTTTTCAACTTCCGTGCCTCCCAAAAGCCTCTTTCAAAAATTAGAAGAGTTTCTGGAGTATTTTTTAATATGGCCTGAGAAACTTCTTTGGGAAGAGAAGATGAATAAAATCACCAAGGTTGTACAAGTGGTTACCTTATTAAGAAATTTTCCACAGGACATTATTTACTTCTTGTGGAGGTCAGGTATGGAACTAGGGTCTGTGTCACCTGGGGCAAACATGGATTCCGCGCCCCCCCATGAGTTATTTTGTCATTTTGGCATCCCCCCGGCGTCATTTTGGCGCACCCCCCAGCACGGCGCCAGGGGCACATGCCCCGCTTGCCCCCCCCCCCCAGTTGTGGCCCTGGTGGAGGTGAGTGCATTTGGTTGCAATTTTTGTCAGTTGTACATATATATGCTGGCTTCCCTCCAGGTCAGTGTGGATTTCATACCACCATCCCTCAATGTTTATGCTGCAGCAGTAGTTATACGTATGTGCACATAGTCCATATGTGTTCGTTAGACTTTTATGTAGTATGTTCATCCGACCCATTTCTTTTAGTTATACTCGCTTAGAAACAAAGAGATGGGGTAGATGCCTTTGTTTCATATAGTTGTTGAATTTCATGCATTGTCTTCTGCAGAGCTAGAACAAAATTTACAGAGTGAAGTTGGCATTTTTAAATGGAGCAAAAATCACTCCTTTTGTTTTCCTCCTGATATATATACTGTAGATCTAAAGAAAAATAATCTGCCTGATGTAACGTGACATGATACTGTGATTTTTTTTTTAGGGACAATCTATTTCAGATTACAGACGTGGTGATTGTGTTTGTCCTAGCAGCTGGGAAATTATATTTAATTTTAATTAGACTGTACAGGTTGCAGTTGTGGCTCTGTTGATTTTTTAATTATGTCACGTTAATACTGGTTAATGCTATGATTAATATTCTATTAACTTCCCCAAGTAGTATATATGCATTTGAAGAGAGGGATGTAATTTTTTAATAAATAAAGAGATGCATAGAGTGCTTGACGGATATAGGATTTAAATTGGGATGAGGCTGGGTTTACGAGGGAAGGAGGGGAAGATGAGTTGGAAATACAGATGCAGGTTACATATGAGACAGATTATATCTTCCTTATCAATTCCTTTGCTTGCAACCTCTCTACTGGGGTATTTCCAATGGTTTAACTTTATAATAAAAAATGTGTTTCCATTTTTTTAAACAGTCTTCTATCCTGAATTTATGGTGAAAGATCTGAGAACTTCCAATTGCTAATTTTAAGAGATTTCTGTTAGGACTATTAGTTTATAGTACTGTGTCCATAGCTTGTTAGCAGTCTGTCAGGCAGCTTTATAAAGTCCCCCCCCCCCCTTAGCAGATGAAGTACAGTTTGTGTGATTTATGATCATCCAGTATTTTGATTAATGAAACTAATTCTTTGAAACTTCACCAAGTCAAACCATGGCAGCCTATCTGAGAATCTGCTTCTTTAGAATATTTGAAAGTTGCTATGCCATATACGTTGTTGCAATTTCTAGATCGGCATTTGGCACCAAGTAAAGGAACATTGCTCCCACAGATTTTGCATCTAACTTTTGCCCTGTTTTTTTTTTAATTCTTGAGCCTCCCTATCATTTTTGCACTTTACCTTACCAAGAGTTTTCTTCTTAATGATTGCATTTTCTTTTCTTTTTTAGTCACATCAACAGGAAAACACAATATGAGAATCCAGTTCTGGAAGCAAAAAGGAAAAAGCAGCTTGAGCAACAACCACCATCACAGCAGCCAGCACAACCACCTGAAGGTTGGCACCTCCTGGGTAGAATCACCAGGGCTTAAACATTTGCTAAATGCCATACATAAAATAAAAGGGGCGTGGTGGCTCAGCGGGTAAGACGCCAGGCTTGTCGATCGGAAGATTGCAAGTTCGGAGGTTCGAATCCCTAGCCCCGCGTGATGGAGTGAGCTCCCGCACTCGCCCCAGCTCTTGCCAACCTAGCAATTTGAAAGCATGCAAATGCAAGTAGATGAATAGGTACCACTTCGGTGGGTAGGTAACAGCGTTCCGCGTGTGTCATGGCGGCCACATGACCACGGAAGCGTCTTTGGACAACGCTGGCTCTTCGGCTAACAAACGGAGATGAGCACCGGCCCCTAGAGTCAGACACGACTGCACAAATGTGCGGGGGGAACCTTTACCTTTATACATACAAACTTCTCTAAAGTTTCATATTTTTCATCAATCAATTTCTGGACAGGCCTGGCTTCCTTCCTGCATGAAAGACACAGGGAACCTGAGGTTACTTAACTAGGAACATTTAAGACAAATAATCTGCTCACCCAAACTATAATGCAGGAAAATTATGTGTGGAGTCTCTATAGGGAATCCTATGGGGTTGTGATTTAACCATTGAAACTTGAACTTGAAATATGCATCCTTGAGACATGTTTAAAGCACTCTTTGTGGAAGAGCCTAATGTTTGGTATACATAAAGTCCTGTGTTCAATTCTTGTCATCACACACACAAACATAAAAGACAAAAATATAAGTTTGCAAAGCTAGGAAAACTTTGAGTGCAGCTTCAAGCTAATACAAGTGTATTCTATATGCACAAATCATCACATAACTATATTAAGATTATTCCAAAGCAAACAGAAATTATCCCAGATTATAATAATTTGCTACAAAAAAGGTAGCATTATTTGCTTGATTGATTGTGTATTTATTATTCTTATCTGACTGCCTGAAGTCAGCCAGACTCAAGGTAGCTTACAGAGTGCAGGAATTAAATAAGAAAAAAATGACTAAAATACAAAGCTAAAAACGATCAAAATGTAAAAATAACATTGCTATAGAACAATTCATCCCCAAAAGAAAAGCCATGTTTCACTTGCTTCTAGAAGCCATGAGGGTGGGGGCCAAACATGCTCCTTGAGGCAAGCAGTTCCAGAGGAGGGGAGCTGCTACAGAAAATGCTCTCTGTTGGGCCCCCTCCGTCTCTTAGGAGGTTGATAGAAGGGATAGAAGGATAGAAGGAACCCTCAGCAGGTGCTCTCTAGTGGTCCAGGTAGGATGAGCAGAAATTAATGGGGAAAGGGGGAGAATCAAGAGCTATTTCCCATGTATATGTAGCAGAATCAAGAGAATAATCTGAATGGGTGATGCAATGTGAAAGAAGCACTGATTTCTTAAGATAGGCACTAAAACATTATCCCTGTAGTCTGGATATCCATATGCTTTCTCTTTTTTCGCCATCAATCCAGCGTAGATGCTGCTTCTGCAATTGCTTCTCACAATTTGGAAGAGAAATCTCAGGTTCTCTCTGTTGTGGTATACAGAAATACAGGACCTTCCTTCCTTCCTTCCTTCCTTCCTTCCTTCCTTCCTTCCTTCCTTCCTTCCTTCCTTCCTTCCTTCCTTCCTTCCTTTCTTTCTTTCTTTCTTTCTTTCTTTCTTCTTCTTTCTGATATAGGAAAGAGGTAGCAGAAAACATTATTCCAAATATTTCCTGGTGGGCAGATTTGTTTAATGGATAAATCATAGCTATTATGTCTCAAGTGTTTTTTCTTCCATTGATCATTTTTCTTCATCGATTTTCTGATATGCAAAATAAATGAATGTTAGGATGGTAGTCTAAATAACTTATGTGTATTCTAAGATCTTGTCTACCCCTGCAGTGACATGTAATGATGCAGCTAATAAATTCTCCTGTATCTACGGCCACTATGTTCAATTCACTGGTTAGTATCCCATTCACGTTTCCAGCTCTTGCTTAATCTTGTTGCCTACGCTTGATCAACATAGGCAGTTAGTTGAGGGTGAGGGATCACTATTTGCGACTCCTCTTCCTGAGAAGACTTTGAAAGATGCCCTCAAAATCTTTTGTGACAAGTCTTCTGAGGGAAGTCAAAGGAAGGGGACTGAGGCCTAGAGAGAGAATAGAGCCTGTGGTTCATTGTGGGGATGGACCCTATATAGAACAGCACAAAACACTTCCTGTTCCAGATGGTGCACTTCAAAAACAAGACATGAACCACCGTGCCTTGCATATCCTAGTCTGCATGTAAATCCCCTTTGGATTATAGAATGGATTTTTAATGGTTAAAATAAAAAAATAAAAACTCTGTTTTCTTTTCTTTTTCAGAATGGACTGAAGAGAATCCCCCTCTTGCCCCTCCTGTTGTTCCAAACCACGTTCCCACTAACCAGGAGACAGTTAGAGATGTTCCAGTACAAGGTAAATTGCTATAAGTGTTATTTACTTCATTAAAAAAAAGAGTTAGAGAACAGCATTATTTATCCAAGACTCTTAGGACCTTCAAGAACATTCATTCCAACTTTACATCTCCCTCCAAGAGAGTTTGGTGTCCTCACTGGCTTTCATCAGCTTAGATGCTTCTGGGGCTATCACAACCACTATCACCATCTCCAAATAAGAACATAGTACTTATTAATACAGTATTATTAATTCCTACTATTCTCTTCATCCTAGAAAGTATTTCCAAAAAGAGAGCCAGTTTGGTCTAGTGGTTAAGGCAATGGGCTAAAAACCAGGAGACCATGAGTTCTAGTCCCACCTTAGGCACAAAGCCAGCTGGGTGACCTTGGACCAGTCACTTTCTTTCAGCCCTAGGAAGGAGGAAATGGCAAACCACTTCTGAAAAACCGTGCCAAGAAAACTGCAGGGACTGGTCCAGGCAGTCGCTGAGAATCAGACACGATTGAACAGCAGAAGAAAGAAGAGAAACTTATTAATTCCGTATTATTAATTCCTACTATTCTCTTCATCCTAGAAAGTAACTTTCCAATAAGGTAAAGTCTGGAATAGCAGGAATAGAAAAGACCATATGTTGTATAATATAAATGTGTAAGATTATACTCAATTGGCACATCTAATCCCCCCTCTAGTGTGTCTAAACTAAAGTAGACAGTGTGTCTAAACCAGTGTTTCTCAACCTTAGCAATTTTAAGATGTGTGGACTGCAACACCCAGAATTCACCATCCACTATGCTGGCTGGGGAATTCTGGGAGTTTATTTATTTATTATTTAAATTTATATCACTGCCCATCTCCCCCAATCGGGGAGTTGCAGCCCACACAACTTAAAGTTGCCAAGGTTGAGAAACTCTGGTCTAAACTGTTACAGAATTTCAGGCAGACATTTAGGACTATGTATTAATATGGGATTTTTAGTACTAACTGTGATGCTGCCTCTATTCCAAGAAAAAAATTACTTTACGTAACATTACATTCTTATCATCCTTTGAGGTACTCAGAGCAGGAATGAAATGCCCAGATTCAGGGTTTGGAAGACACTAAGGCAGGATGCTTTGTACTCTTTCTTTTCCACTGAAGTATCCTGCACTCATGAAAAGCTGCACTTAGGAGTCTACCCCTTTCAACATGTTTGGGGGTGCCAAACTGCAATGTGAAAGGGAGAATTAGAGAATATTGGGCATCTGCAGCTTGATATGAACCAGATGTATTAGCTGTATGGAAGCTCAATGGGTTATTGTATATACCAGGGGTCCCCAACCTATGGGCTGTGGCCCACTAGTGGGCCGCGGCCTGTTAGGAAGCGGGCCGCGGGGCTCCTGCCTGTAAACCCCACCCCCGGTGCGCGCGATTGACTCCCGCCTGCAAACCCCGCCCCCTGGTGCATGTGATTGGCTCCTTCCTGCAAACCCCGTCCCCCCCGGTCCGCGGAAAAATTTTCTTCCACGACTGGTCCCTGGTGCCAAAAAGGTTGGGGACCGCTGGTATATACAGCATGTTATTAATAACATGCAACAAGAAGTGATGAAGACTAAAGGGTGGTAACTCAGATGCCTGATGGAAAGGGACTATCTGCAGGGAGTGCTTAGTGGTATTACCACATCCCCTACTTAAGGTCTTCCTAGACACAATCAGAAGCAAGGTACTGAACTAAATGGATCATTGATCTGGTCTAATTTTTTGTGAACACATTTATCTTTGAAAAAAGGAAAGTACATTATCACTCTGTTTTTGATTATTTACCATTAATATAAGAAGAAAGTCTTGAAGATGTTCTGGCTTGGAATACTTTGGAATAAACAACTTAGAATTTTTTTTCTGTCCCTGTTGAATTAGAGTGTACATATATACAAAGCAAATCCTGTTACATTTTATTGTTTGTTTCATTTCAATCAAGCTTGTGGTTGAATAATGTAAATGATGCCGTGGAACTCCTCCTGAGTTCCTTTGGAACTATAAAAAGATACATTTGGAGACATTTTCTGCTATAGTAGCCAGTCAAAAAGAAAGTAGTCCATTCATGCAGAAAATGCTGCCTTTTAATTGTTGTTCCCCTAAAACTTATTTAATGCACAATACATAATTGCCCATTAATTAGAATTGCCAGAGTATATACTTTTAAAAAGCTTTGCAGCTCTTTTGAAGGGTTTTACCTGGGGTCTTGTTCCTCTCAGATGCATCCACCTTTTTGTTAAAGAGGCTGAATCATAGTCTCAGCATGTGTGAGTCATTCATAGGGCTAGTTGAACCTGTTGCCTGGCCATGTTGCTAGGCTTTGGACTTCAGCTAATAAAAACTGGGGCTTTAGTTGCAGTGACTGTGTACCAGAAATGTGACAAGGAATGAACATGCACAAAATTTATGCACGTCTTGTGTGCAATGCACCCCTTTTATTAAAATTTCAATATTGTTTATTTTAATTGATATTATGTAGAGTAGCAAACTGTCATGTGTATATACATGCTGTATCCTTTACAAGTCAGTAACACTATACAGAGCATAGCAAAGGAGTAATAAATAGTAAGCCAAAGAAATTAAAGGTATAAGATAAAAAAAGGAAAAGGAAACATAACTAAATCTAGTTAATAGCAATACCATTCATGATGCCTTTCCACACTTTTGCAGCCTTGCAAACAAACCTTGGTTTTGCCCCATTTATACACCACTTCATAGATTGCCTTTTGTTCTTTAACTCCTCACCTCTCTCTTTCTGAAGATCTCATCAACTCCATCCAACCACAACTTTCTCAGTCTTGCTCTTCATCTCCTTTCATTCATTCTTCCTTCATAAGTTTTCAATTTCGATCCATATTCATTCTCTCCATTTGACAAGACAACCTCAACTTGCCTCTTTCATACTAGTGAATCACTTTTGTGTTCAATTAACACTGATATAGCTCTTATTTGTTCATGCCCCTCCTTGTTTTACCATACTGTACCATACTCTAGCTGCCCAGAGTCACTTAGGTGAGATGGATGGCCATACAAACAAGGCAAGGCAAGGCAAGGCAAGTCAACAAATACACTCTCGTTAAGTACCTCATTTTTATTGCATTCAACTTACTTTTATGTTTCTCCTGACATACCCAACTATAACTTCCATAAAATACATTGAGCAGCAGTATAAAATTATGCACAACCATTTTCACTTCTTTCAACCATTATTCTTTGCACAGACCTTGAACTGCTCACTACCTTTCTACCAGCATTTGAAAATCTAAACATTTATTACCCATTTTCCCATGTTTTATTAAGCCTTATAACAAGATACACAAATTTATCCACTTCCTCTAGTTTTTCACCTTTTATGTATAACATATATCTGCTCTGTTTTCCATGTCTCTTTTCAGATCCATGCTTCTCATTGCATCATACAGTCTATCAAACATTTGCTGCAAATTGTTTGATTCTTCACCAACAACTTGGCATTAACTGCATACAAAAGTACACATACATTTCACATCCCCAACTAACATTCCTCAAATGTTCCAATAGAAGAGAATATATGTAGCTCAGGGTTGAATTGTGGTGCTCTCTGAGCTTGGTTGTTTGCTTGCAGACGTTTCATTACCTGACTAGGTAACATCATCAGTGCTAGTGAGTGTGGGATTTGCTCCCTGTTTATATACAGCAGCTTGCCCTGCCAGTGTTGGTGGGTTGTGGTTTTCTCCTTGGTAGTTCCTTGATTAGGGTGTTGTTTTCTGCTTGCTTACTTGTTTGTCTGGTGTTAATCCCTGCTTATATGGGTGTTGGTTGCTGGAGAGGATGCATTCTGGTCTTTTTTGTTTCCTTCTTAGCTTTTTGTTGTCTCTTTTGAATGGTGTGTAAATGTGGTTTATCTCTATTTATCTATTGATGGCTGATGTGTCTGAATGCCAAGCTTCCAGGAATTCGCTAGTGTTTTTGTATTTGGCTTGGTCTAGGATGCTCACAGTTTCCCAGTTGAAACTGTGGTTGAGTCTGTCCATGTGTTATGAGATTAAGGAATTTTCATCATGTTCATGGATGTGCTCTGCTAGTCTTCTGCCTGTCTGTCCTACATAGTGGCTGTTGCAGTCCTTCCACTGTATGTTGTAGATGACTCCTGTTTTTTCTTCTTGGGCTACTGGGTCTTTTGGTTTACTTAAGATGTTTTGGAGGGCTTTAGCTGGTTTCTGTGCTACGGTGATGCCATGTGGTTGTAAAAGTCTGTTGGTTGTTTCTGAGATGTTATGGTAGTGTTATTCTTTTCATAGCTTGTGCTGGTTGTGCTGTAGTGGGTTGAGTGGTCAGGCACTTTTTGGTAATATCCATTTTGTTGGAAAATGTTGTATAGGTGGTCTGTTTTTCTTTTCTGGTGTTCTGGGTTGCTGCAGTGCATTTGTACTCATCTGAATAATGTTCTTCCACAGCTCCTCTTGTGGGAGGTTGGGTTGTTACTTTAGTAATGGAGCACTTGGCTAGTGTGGGTTGTTTTTCAATAGACTTGTGTTTCTAATTTGCTAATGTTTCCTATGGGATTGTCACCTGACAGGGCTTTGGAAGTGGGTGTTTTCAATATCTACCCCTCCCCCACTCCTCTTTGGAACTCCCTCCTGGCAGAGATTCGATCAGGTTCAACCCTCCTGAGCTTCAGGAAAATTATGAAGATCGACCTGTTCCATCCTGCACATGTTGTAATTGAAGTTGGGGTTTGCAGGCAAATGACATTTGTATTTTGGGGTTTTCATATTTTAATCCTTTTATTTTTATATGTAGTTGGGATTTGGGAATCATTATTAGGTTGTCATTGTTAGCTTTCCAGAGCCTTTGAGAATGGGTAGCCTATAAGCAGAATGAACAAATAAACAAACAAGTAAATAAAGGTACACTTATTACCATACATAATTGTGGTATCTACTTCAACTTGTCTATCCTTAGGGAAATAACTTATCGGTCACGGCTTGCCATGTCTATTTAGGATCAGCACCAACCTCATCTGTATCATTTCTAAACATGCTTGGATTTTGTTTTTCTACTTTTATTTAATGCAGTGTTCATATCTGATGCCCATAGGATAGGCTAAAAACAGTCAGCTGATCTGGTACTCCTGTCTTATCATGCTTTCTAAGGCAAATGGGGGAAAAACTGACTTTAGAACTACCCTCCACATTTCTTCTTAAAGATTTTGTGGTTGTGGATTTGTTGTTTATTCGTTCAGTCGCTTCCGACTCTTTGTGACTTCATGGACCAGCCCACGCCAGAGCTTCCTGTCGGCCGTCGCCACCCCCAGCTCCCCCACGGTCAAGTCCATCACCTCCAGAATATCATCCATCCATCTTGCCCTTGGTCGGCCCCTCTTCCTTTTGCCTTCCACTTTCCCTAGCATCAACATCAGGATGTGGATATGAATATGATAAAAGAGAGAAAGAGAGAAAGATTCTTAGTTCAATAGTTATGCTGGTCTATGACTGTAATAAAGATTTGATTTGATAGCTCAGTAGTAGAACACATGGTGTTCCAAGTCCAGGGTTCTTTCCCAAGAATATGTGAGCCCTGTTCAGGTGCTTAGTTTCTCAGTCCACCTTGTTTCTCCCCCATCAACAATGCTTTTGTGATGTATGCAGAAGAAAAGCTTGTATGTAGGCAATGGTATATTCGTAGGCTTTTTCCCTACAGAGACTTGATCTCACTTGAGTAGCATGGCAGGTTGGGAATGTGTATAACTTACCTAGAAAGCTCACATAGTGTGTCCTTTTTTGTAGTAACCCCCTGAATGGGGCTAAAGTGATACCAGGAAGTCATTTAAAATCACTGAAACCCTGGTGGACTAGTGGTCTGGTTTTGTTCAGGACATCTTCATATGTTCATACATCAACTGCCTGGGAAAGCAACAGCTGTCAAAACAATATCACCGCATTCTCCATATTGCCCTGGTTATAAGTACAATCAGTAGTTTTTGTCATAAATGTACTTCATCTCTGCATGTATAACCACCCCCAAAGCCCTTGGATTCTTTTGTTTGTTAGTATTTTCCAACTAGTAGAAGACAAAATAGAAGCCAATTGCAGCTCAAAGCTAGCTGTATTAATAAGACAATTCTGTACTTTATGAATGTCCTTTCATTATATTACTCTTTGTTATCTTCTTCCTGGGTAGAATATTACTCTGTTAATTCCAGTAAAGGAATCTTACTGCAAGACTCCTCCTTACAATGGATATTATTAGGGATGTGCTAAATGTGCCAAATATGAACTGTTCTGTTCATGGAAAAACTGGGTGGTCTGTATTTGGTTCAGCCATTTTAGTTTATGTGTGGAAAGAAATGGAACTCTTTTGTTCAGAGAGGGAATAGTTTTTGAGGTGGGGAGGAACAGGGAGAAAACGAAGGACCTTAGTCATTTTGGGGGGTGTAGTGGTATGTGGGAATGACCTTGGAAGACAGGAGGAAGAGCCACAGCCTAGACAACACCGATAAATGAAATTTGAGTCCAAAGGAGGGATGGGGCTGGAGAAAGCATCTTAGAAGGGACCCTCCCTAGTTATTGGGAGAGTAAAAATGAGGGATGGGAAGGGTACTTTGAGACTTGCAAGATTGATGTTAGCCCTTCAAGGTAGTCCAGACAAGAATCGGGACAACGAATACTAATTCTGTCTTTATTGTAAGGTTACATTAACAGAATCTTGCAAGTCTGAAAGTACCCCTCCTGTCCCTCACTTTTGCTGTCCCAAAAGCTAGGGAGGATCCCTTCTGAGACTGTTTCTCCACCCCTCCTCCTTCTGACTCAGATTTTGTTTATCAGACCATTGTCTAGGCTGCAGCTCTTCCCCCTGTCTCCCAAGGTCATTCCCACATACCATTACAGGGGGAAGGAAAGGTGCAGGGAAGATTGGCTGATAGGCCAGTGGGATAAGTCATGCTGGAATAGCAGCAGTGTTGGTAGCTGAGGGGAGGGAGGGAAGGAGGCCTGGGAAGATTAAAGGGTGGGTAGGCTTGTGGCAGGTGTCCTACTGGGGCATCAGTGGTAGCAGCCAAAATGAGAAAATCAAGGTACTGGGAAAATTGAGAAGTGGGCAGGCCAATGTTTTCTGGGTCTCAGTTCTGCTGAGTTTTGGCTGACCTTGAAATTATTTAGCAGAACCCCACGGGTTGGTCCTGAGTTTGAAACAATACATTTTACCATTTCATACACACCCCTAGTGCTCTTCAATGTTTGAGTGTCTGAAGAACTTCTCAGAAGAGGAAAGCTCTGTCAAGTTCTAACATTTACTCCCGATGAGAGTTAGTTCATTACGTTGCTGGCAGAAGTTAGAGAAGAGAAGGATACTGTAGAGAAATGAGTGCGTTTATTTTTCCCGATTCATAAACTTCTGAAACTTTTACAGCAGGGAAACCATTTTTCACCCGGAACCCATCTGAACTGAAAGGGAAGTTCATTCACACCAAACTGAGGAAAAGCAGCAGAGGCTTTGGCTTCACTGTGGTCGGCGGAGACGAACCAGACGAATTTCTCCAGATAAAGAGTTTGGTGCTTGATGGGCCTGCAGCACTGGATGGCAAAATGGAAACAGGTAGCCTGTCAGGCATGAGAGGAAACTCCTGGTTTCTCTGCTTTAATGGGAGATTAGCCATGGAAAGAGTGTAGTCACCTGAAGTTCAATCCTGTTAGTTTGTCTTAATTTCTATCTCAAAGCAAAGGAAGGGAAGTAACACGCTCCTTGAGATAAAATCTAGACGTTCCACTCCATAGTTTTGCTCCACACTGTTTACAGTACATTGTTCCAGCTGTTCTGGATGGTGTGGGTGCCTTGTTTTAAAAATCATGATTGGCTTGGGGTTTTTTTCCCCTACAAAACTTCATGTCAGCCACTATGATAGCTACCTTTGGTGAAAACTAGATGAGGTAAGGAGGAGTGATGGAGCCAGTTTGGGGTAGTGGTTAAGGCACCAGGCTAGAAACTGGGAGACCGTGAGTTCTAGTCCTGCCTTAGGCACAAAGCCAGCTGGGTGACCTTGGGCCAGTCCCTCTCTCTCAGCCCTAGGAAGGAGCAGGCAAGGGCGAACCACTTCCGAAATCTTGCCAAGAAAGCTACAGGGACTAGTCCAGGCGGTTGCCAGGAGTTAACACTGACTCAAAGGCATTAAAAAAAAGAGGAGGAGGAGGAGAAGGGATAATAGAGAGCAGCAGTCATACTGCGTATAACTCAGCCTCTTTACATCTAACCGTCTTCAGTGTCTAATGAAAATCATGGAATATTCAATCAAGAGCACCTTTAACTAATAAAATGCTAGGGAGAACTTAGTATTCTACCACAATTTAAACGTCAGTGTTTCTATTCTGGCGTAAGTTTTTTTTTAAAGAAAAGATAATGGTTATAGTGTGTTTCTTTTTTCAAAAATATCAAGCAGGTTTAAAGCCATACCAATTTAGCAGCAAAATATTACAATCTGCAGAATTTCTTAATAGACACAGCAGAGAATCAAATCTAAAAGTTTGAGTCTACTCTGGAATAGATGCTGTGTCAAGGCCAAAATGTTCTGCCATTCTTACAGACAGAATTCAGAGCAAAATCCTTCACTATTTAAGTCATAATTGAACTCATACGGTGTAGTACTGCTGCACTTAGCAAACCTTTTGAAGGGACAAAAACATATTCAATCTCAAAAATACAAACAGTAAATTTCCAGGACACTGAAGGATAATCCCATATCTATTTAAAACCTCATTTATATAGTCCAGCAGGCAAAAGAGTTTTATGTAAGCATTTCTTTTTCAAAAATAAAAACAAAATATTTCTTGCCAAGTGAACTGAACTGTAACCCAATCTATCAAATTTATTTTTGAGACACTTTAAAGCAACTAAAAGAAAGAATTCCCTAATCCAGGGCTTTCCAAAGTTTTTCCCGCGGCGACACACCAACCGGCGTTGGTGTGTCGCCGCAGGAAAACCCGGAAGTGCGGCAGCACGCAAAAACCCGGAAGCGCTGCTGCTGCTTTTGGGTTTTGCGCACTGCAGTTGGTGTGTCGCCGCGGGAAAACCCGGAAGCGCTGATGATCAGCGCTTCCGGGTTGTGTGGCGACACACCAGACTGTGTGTGGCGACACACTTTTGGAAAGCTCTGCCCTAATCTCTCTTATTGGTTAAAAGTGAAGCTGTCTGATTAAACCAGTGCAATCTTTTCCAGTCATCAAGAAAATTATTCTACATTTTTGAAAGTATTTCTCAATCAGTTAGCTTATTCTCAAACAAGAATGAAAGTTCCATTACTCTAGGAATATTTGATTATTTCCATGTTGGGATATACTGTATTTACTATTATAACAGTTCCCTCCAGTTTATGTGGCATGCTATCATTGTTCCCACTTTCTTCATGGGGAATTTTAGAATCCAAGGAAAATAATTAGCCTTGTTGGTCCAGTGGGAACCTCTATCCAATGGTGACATTCTACTGCTAGAATGATGTCCATTAGCAGAATGGATTCTTCTTCCTCCCCCTGTTCCCACAAATGTCCCAGAAATGCTGTGCAGAAGAATTCCTGATGTGCAAGTAGAAGTATGCACACAAAACATTGGATTCTATCACCCACCAAGTTAAACACAGATCCAAACCCAGTATTTTGTCCCCAGGAGCCCATGAAATGAACTTAGTTATATAAGGTCATTTCTGAGTTTTTTCTATGTAGTCCTAAATTAGATTAATATTCTGCTTTGGATTTATTGCCTCCTTTTCTCATGAATTTGTGGTGATGGAAAAATGGGTATATAAGTGTTAATTCCACAAAAAAGAAAAACTGTTATAATATCCTAATAGGTATACACTTTGATGGGTTAAAGTTACTCTTTGGATTCTAACATTAAAAATTTCTCTGTTACATAGCATTGTGGGTTATTCGATGCCCAGATAAATGAGCTTCCTGGATACATTGCCCTGAACAATGCATTTTAAAAAAATGATCACCCAACAGTTTTTAACTCTGGATGTTTGGTTTCCAGATCTTTTCAGCAGTATATATTTGGTAAAACTACTACTATTACTTTCTCCTCCTCCTCCTCCTCCTCCTCCTCCTCCTCCTCCTCCTCCTCCTCCTCCTCCTCCTCCTCCTCCTTCCTTTTGCTGTATTTTAATACACTGAAACAAGAAGCTTGTATGTATAAACTAACAGAGTTTCAACCATTTGTTCTGTAGGAGATGTTATTGTCAGCGTGAATGACACATGTGTACTGGGCCATACCCACGCCCAAGTGGTCAAAATCTTCCAGTCCATTCCTATTGGTGCCAGTGTGGACCTAGAACTGTGCCGAGGCTATCCTCTGCCTTTTGACCCAGATGATCCCAACACAAGCCTGGTGACATCTGTGGCCATTTTGGATAAAGAACCAATCATTGTGAATGGGCAAGAAAACTACGACTCTCCAGCAAGCCACGGTAGTAAAACAGGGAAAGTAAATGGGATGAAAGAGCAGAGGCCTAGCAGTCCAGCTGAGGTTTCTTCCAATGGATCCCACGGCTACCCCAACGACACAGTATCTTTGGCTTCTTCTATAGCAACGCAACCTGAACTCATAACTGTACATATAATTAAAGGGCCAATGGGCTTTGGCTTTACTATAGCAGACAGTCCTGGGGGTGGGGGACAGAGAGTGAAGCAAATTGTTGACAGTCCAAGATGCCGGGGCCTAAAAGAAGGGGATCTTATAGTTGAAGTCAACAAGAAGAATGTGCAGAATCTAACTCACAACCAAGTTGTGGATATGCTGATTGAATGTCCTAAAGGAAGTGAGGTGACCCTGCTGGTACAGCGAGGAGGTAGGTCCCAAATAGGTATTTTTTTAAAAAATTTAATATCAAACGACATAAAACATTTGTGTCTAAATGTGCATAACTAGTTTAAACTGGCTGAAAAAATTATTATAGCTGTTGGCTTTTAATTTAAATATTTTTAAACAGCATTGTAAAAATATAACAAAATAATGCATGATCTTAGTTTAAGTTAAGCCTGGTCCTGGTACTCGACTCTTTATATCTATAAATGCATTAGGAAAAGAAAATTGCCCATAGTGTTAATTTTTTTTCAGATATAAACACTACATAGAAATTGATGGTTTTATTACAGGCATAGGTGGCATTTAAGCTTTCATGGCCTGAATAGGATTAGATGGGGGGTTGTTTGCTTGCTTGCTTGCTTGCTTGCTTGCTTGCTTGCTTGCTTGCTTGCTTGCTTGCTTGTTGAGAAGTTAAAATATCCACTTTTCATGAAAAAATTGAACTTGTCAGTCAGCCGATTTTTTAATGTGTCTCATTTCTGTCTAATCTTTTAGTCCGATTTCAGTTGATCATCTTATTACTGGGATTTGTTGTCACCTTGCTTCAGTTATTATGCTCACCTTCCTATTACTACAGTGAAGTTCACTTAATTCTTGGAACTTGAATACATTTCTGTTTCTCTGTGTTCTCCAGTGCTTTGATGTATGAAGGAAGAGCCATTCATCCTTGGACTCCATCTATCTTTTTTCACAGAGTTCATCCCACGTTGCCTAGAAATAGAAGTGGGCAATATTTTGGGCTTGTGGATTCAATTGGACATTTGTATGATTGTGAGATCTTCTCATAAAATAACATGGGGGTAAAAGGTAAAGGTTCCCCCCGCACATTTGTGCAGTCGTGTCTGACTCTAGGGGCCGGTGCTCATCTCCGTTTGTTAGCCGAAGAGCCAGCGTTGTCCAAAGACGCTTCCGTGGTCATGTGGCCGCCATGACACACGCGGAACGCTGTTACCTACCCACCGAAGTGGTACCTATTCATCTACTTGCATTTGCATGCTTTCAAATTGCTAGGTTGGCAAGAGCTGGGGCTAGTGCGGGAGCTCACTCCGTCACGCAGGGCTAGGGATTCGAACCTCCGAACTTGTGATCTTCCGATCGACAAGCTTGGCATCTTACCCGCTGAGCCACCACGCCCCTTACAACATGGGGGTGGGGGTTGGTTATTTGCAAAATGGCTGCTAGGGTGAATGTGGCCACCACAGATTATTGATTTATCAAAAGGCCAACTGGTGGGTTTGCTTCTTCTCTAGCCTGGATCTACTAGAATATTTGTACTATTCCAGCTTACCTTGTCTTATTATTTTAATTTTGCAAGAAAACCTATGGGGCCAATATGGGACCAAAAGGCAATTTTGGATAAATGCTGATGATCAGCATTGAGTCTGCTGGGTATCAGAGGAGGAATTCATAAGTTCATGAGTACCTATGGTTACCACATTGTCTATTCTGTAGCATGTAGCCTTGGAAAGAATGTGCACATTCCCACGTTGGTTGTACCGTTTGTCTAGTTTCTTTAGCAAAGGTGGGCACTGTCATCCTGGAAGGTAGTAATTTAGCACCGTATTTGGGGCTGTAGACCCCAACCTCAAGATAGGTAGGGCTGATATTTCAGAAGTGTTTCTTGGATGAGAGATTAATAGATGAAATGATGCCTTAAACCTTGCAGATTCTAATTGCATCTATTTCATCCTTCGAAACCTCCCTCCAAATGTTGGATCAATTTTTCTATTTGGAGAGGCTAAGAGACAAAATGGGTGCCTTTAGCTACTACACATTATAATGCATGCATTTCATCCCCTTAATCTTCCTCTCCAAAATAAAGCATGGGTCTGAAAATAATTCTGCCAATTATCACGTAACAATTTTTCTGGTCATTCCTCCAGACTGAAAACAACCACAGGATGTTGGTCACCCTCTGTTCTAGTGACTTTGTAATCAAAGATTCTCCATTTTTATTCATTGTACTGATCATTCTTCAAGCCCTTGGTATGTTTAATCACCTGCAGCTCTTTGAATTGGCTTCATGTCTCTTTAGGACATCTCTCCATCTACCTCTCTTATCTGCAACACCAGAATAACAAGCAGATCATTGGAAATGCTGATCATTTCTTTATCTCTGATTTTCACAATTTGTGTTTGTGTATCTGTGTATTTCTCAAGGGGCGTGCTGGCTCAGCAGGTAAGATGACAGGCTTGTTGGTCGGAAGATCGCAAGTTCTGAGGTTTGAATCCCTAACCCTGCGTGCGGAGTGACCTCCTGCACTAGCTCCAGCTCTTGCCAACCTAGCAATTCGAAAGCATGCAAATGCAAATAGATGAATAGGTACCACTTCGGTGGGTGGGTAACGGCGTTCCGCGCGCATCATGCGGCCACATGACCGTGGAAGCATCTTCGGACAACGCTGGCTCTTTGGCTAACAAATGGAGATGAGCACTGGCCCCTAGAGTTGGACACGACTGCACAAATGTGCGGGGGAAACCTTTACCTTTTTATCTGTGTATTTCACTGTTTCCATCCCCATAGTGGGATTTCTCAATTCAGTATCATTGATTATGCCAGAGATTATCACATTCTGCTTGAACAGTGTTGAATATCTATTGTCGTTCTTGAATAGCTTGAGTATTTTAGAATTCAGTTGCAGAGTAAAAATCTTACCCTAGACATTGGAAGAGACGTTGCAACTGCCAACTTTAAAATCCAGTAGTACTGAGCTGCCCCATTTTAGCTGTCTATATTATTTTTGAAAGCACTTTAATAGAATGATGCATGAAGAGCAAGCGATGGAAATCGCTATTTTGATGGTTCCAACTCCAAAATGGGAAACTTACATTATGGCAGACATCATGACTGCCTAAAGTTGCCTTGTTGTCTTTATTAGTAAGACAGCTTCGCATTGGCCAGAGGAAAGTGGTATCCTGTGCATGATTTACAGTATCATGGTGTTTCCATGCCCACTGAACGAGTGCTATATAGAAAACAATGGGTGTTGTATTTATAATGTCTATTTTACAGGTATATTTACAGCACACACCAAGTTTTAAGGGCATCCTTGAATTTTCCAGAGCTGTTTGTTTTATGTAAATAAGATAACCAAAAATACAACAATAGTGCTCCAGTACTTTTAAGTAGATGTGTTGGAGAGGTTATTTTGACAGTCGTCACTCATTCTGTCAATGAGAAGAGCTTCACTTGCTAAAACGCCTCCTTCCACACAACCCTGTTCTTTTTTGTTTCTCTTCCACTCCGTTCTTTCCTCAGTTGTGCTGCCAGAACCAAAAGTTCATATGATATAATTTCTCATTTTTGCTGGGCTTCCTCTGGGAAGGATTTCTGGCTCTTTGTATATGATCAAACTCTTTCCCTGTCTCTCTTGAAGTATACGGCTGTTTGGGTTGCCTCTCCCTCTGATGTCCATTTGGAGAGAGTGCCTGGGAAAAGCCTTGTTCTTAGGTGGTGGTTTTTATTGACCTGCCATTTCTGCCCAGTCAGGCTCAGGCAGCCTCCTCGCCATAGCACAAAGCTGGTGTTCAGAGATGCGCCAAGGATTCTTCAGTCATAATTACAAATCAGGCTGAAAAATATCAGAAATATACAGTATGTGTAGTAGATGTGACAAGCTCAGCCAGCTCCAAGCCACTAGTGTCACTTCACAATTATGCCTGTCTTTTAAAATTCAAGACACATATCCAGGGAAAGCATAGCCTGTAAAATATTTACGATTATGCAGTCACCATTGGAATCTTGATTTCCAGTAATTAGATCACTTGGGCCGACGGATTCTTAGCGCTGCTACCACAGTGAGGAACAAGGAGATGGTGAATGAAGGAGAAAACAGTGTGAAGAAGTTCCTTCTGTAAATTAGCATTCTGAAAATTCCTTGAATGCATTATCAAATGTACTGTCCCCCCAACTAACTGATAAAACAAGTTTGTCAGTTCCGATAGGTTAATTTCTAAGTTTTCATAGGAAATTTGATTATATATTTGAGATAGGTGCCTGCACCATTGTGTGAGATCAGTGGCATCCATCAGTTCTGAAGGGCGTCAATACATGAAGTACGATAAGCACAGTAGTGTAAACAGAATTATGAGGACGCTATTTTGTTTGAATCAGTTAACTACATTTATCAGCTGTATTACCATAATCCCAGCAAAATATGTGGTTGAAGTTATTAAGTCACAGAGGTTGTTATTTCAAATTAACAGTAAAGGGAATGTAATTCTGGAGCAGCTATTTTATAAGTATCACAATATATGAATAGTTTGGAATCTTTTTTAACTACTTTTGCACTACCCTCTTCTAAACTAAAAACAAAACAAAAAATGGATGCTTATTTGAGCAGAAAGTCATATTATTCATTTTTCTTTATTCATGGAAATGGCTACGGATGCTTTTGTATACCTGAACTATCGATCTGACCATGATTACAAGTAAACATAGAAAACTATTTGAATGAAATAATGGCTTACTCTATGTGTTTTAACATGTTATTTTTTTGGGTATCAGCATATTGGTATCTTCTATCTCAGTGCTTAATCTAGATTTTTGGAACACTATTAACTGACTGACTGACTGACTGACTGCAAGATGGGTTAGAACAGTCCTGTAAACTTTATTAAGTAATTGGCAATATTTAGTGCATAGCTTTCCAAACTGTGTGTCGCGACACTTTAGTGTGTCGCAACACACATTTCAGTGTGTCGCAACACAACCTGGAAGCGGGGGTGTGCGCGGGGGTGGCGGTGTGCACAGCGGCGGCGACGGCAGCAGTGTGCCATCAGCGCTTCCGCGTTTTAGCGGAAAACACGAGGCCGCCGGCGTGCCGCCGCCGCACACGCCCTCACGGCAATGACGCAGACGCCCCCGCCGCCACGCGCACCCCCGCCGCTGCCGCCGTTGGTGTGTCACCAACAGCGGCAGTTTGGAAAGCACTGATTTAGTGTATCAAATCTTGGTTTAATAAGCCAAGCTAATGCATATTTCTCTAAAAAGCCACTTAGCTTCCACTTTGTTTTTCCATTTTATAAGCAAGTAAAGAAAGCCAGGAATGTTCCTGTTATGTCAAAATTGGGAGCTATAGTTCAATACTTCCAAATGAGCCAGGATTTGGAAGCAAACCTTAACGATTGCTTTATTATCCACAAACTAGTTCAGAGTCACAGGAAGTTACAATTTACTGAAATTTCCTCACTAATTGAAGAAGTGAGGTGGGAGAAAAGGGGATTCATTGCAAAACACGAAGATCTGGGTCTCCATCAATCCACAGTCAGAGACATAGTCTTGAAATGGAGAAGATTCGGGTTCAGATGAATCTTCTTAAGAGTGGTTGTCCTACCAAAACCACTCCAAGACTGGAGCATAAAATCATCCAGGAAGTCACAGAGAACCCATTACAACACACAAGGATCTTTAAGACTATTCTGATCTGGTTAAACTCAGTGTTCATGGTAAAAGGTAAAGGTTCCCCCCGCATATTTGTGCAGTCATGTCCGACTCTAGGGGCTGGTGCTCATCTCCGTTTGTTAGCCGAAGAGCCAGCGTTGTCCGAAGACGCTTCCATGGTCATGTGGCCAGCATGACGTGCGCGGAACGCTGTTACCTACCCACCGAAGTGGTACCTATTAATCTACTTGCATATGCATGCTTTTGAATTGCTAGGTTGGCAAGAGCTGGGGCTAGTGCGGGAGCTCACTCCGTCACGCGGGACTAGGGATTCAAACCTCAGAACTTGCGATCTTCCAATCAACAAGCCTGGCATCTTACCCACTGAGCCACCACACCCCTTCAGTGTTCATGACTCTACCATAAAAAAACTGGATAGAAGTATGATTCATAGAATAAGGCATAAGCCATTGCTTACTAAGAAGAACATTAATGCTTCTCTCAAGTTTGCCAAAACACTTCTGGATTATCCTCTAGTCTTCTGGAGGTATATTCTGTGGACAGATACATCACATTTTCAGATGACATGGCTACAATTATGTTTGATTATGACCAAACAGTGCCATCCACAATAAGAATCTAATACTGTTTGTTAAGCATAGAGGTAAGGGCATTATGGTTCAGGGATGCTTTGCAAAATCTGGGCAATTTGCCATCATTAAAGGAAAGATTAATTTTGCTTTGTATGAGAGAATTCTGCAGGAAAATATTAAGCTATCTGTCTTGTCAAGTGCAAGTGGGTCAAGGAGCAAGACAATCGACCCAAGTATGCAGGCATATCTACAAGAGAATGGATGATGAAGAAGAAACTCATTGTTTTAGAATGGTCAAGTCAATGTCTGGATGTAAACACCATAGAAATATTATGGGAGGACCTGAAATAAGCAATTCATGCTAGAAAATCCTTAAATGTTACTGAGTTGTAGAAGTTGGCCTTGGAGGAATGGGCCATAATTCTTACAAGTAATCTAAAAACTGATCACCAATTATTGGAAGTGTTTGGTTGCAGCTACTGTAGCTAAAGGTGGTACAACCAGTTACTGACTCTAAAGAGGCAACTACTTTTTTTCATTTTGGCATATCACATGTTGACTTCATGTCTGCACCAAACTTTATTATTTATTCAGTCAGACTCCTTTTATATATCAGTAATCAGTAGCGTACATGTGTAGTGTATATCAGTTATTCCTTCTTTTTCCTGTACCTATTATTTCTCAAGTTTTGGATTATGTACAGTCTCTTAATCTGGGAACATTTTACATTTTCTTTGTCACGCTTGTTGTATCCTGCTGCTGTTAACCTTAAACTTCTCTTCCACATAGAATTTGCCTTTCTGATCCCACATCTTAAACTTTTGATAATTTAGAGTGTGGGACATTCTAGTTTGATTTTTCCCTTCCCATATTGGTAAATATTAATTTATCCCTCCCTCTCTGATTCACAGCAAACTTTTTTAAAAAAAATTACAGTATTTCCTCAGAATATCTCCTTGACCGTTCTGAACTGCAAACACTCCCAGCTTTGATTCAAGAACTGACTGGTGTTTTCAGATACATATTTATTTAAAACTTGATAGCTCACCCTTACTTTTTTAACAAATTACAAACTGCTAATAGTGTATATAATTCACTTTCCATTGATTTCAAAAACTGTAGCTCCTTTAATAATATCATTTAATTGAAAGCAGTTGTTTTAGAAAAAGTACATTGCACATGGAATAGACAATCAAAGGACACAGCCCACTGTGTATGTAATTCTATAGTGGAACTTCTATTCTTGATGTAAAACTCAAGCCTGTTAGTTAAATTATTGCAAGGCTACACTAATATAATAATAATAATAATAATAATAATAATAATAATAATAATAATAATAAATAATAGGACATGGTGGTTCAGCAGGTAAGATGCCAGGCTTGTCGATCGGAAGGTCGCAAGTTCGGAGGTTCGAATCCCTAGCCCCGCGTGACGGAGTGAGCTCCCGCACTAGCCCCAGCTCTTGCCAACCTAGCAATTTGAAAGCATGCAAATGCAAGTAGATTAATAGGTACCACTTCGGTGGGATGGTAACAGCGTTCCACGTGCGTCATGCCGGCCACATGACTGCAGAAGCGTCTTCGGACAACGCTGGCTCTTCGGCTAACAAACGGAGATGAGCACCGGCCCCTAGAGTCGGACACGACTGCACAAATGTGCGGGGGGAACCTTTACCTTTTTACACTAATCTACAAAGATAGCCTTAGTGGGAAAGTCTGAAACTATACCCATCAGCATCTATTGGCTTTGTAAAGTTCTCTGTAATTTGTGGGTTAAAGTCAAACACCGGATTATTTCCAGCACATCCCAGTTTATTAAGCATAGCTATGTGTGAATATTGTTCTCATGGCTTTTCACAGATTTGTGGGTTAACTAATAATCAGTTAGCTAAATTTAGTTAACAACTGAAATAGAAATATGCAAAAATGTACTTTATACAGTTGAAACAGACCAGGCTCACAAACTGTAAATATCAAGATTTGCTCCAATCCCAATAACAAATTTCCTGCTTTGGAGATAATGGGAAGCTATGGTCAATAAACTCAGGAAGTGCTCAGAAGTGAGGCATGTATGGAACTTGTGGCACATGGCTCTGGTATATCTCATCTGAACATCCTAAGTTTAACTGTGCAATCATAGTCAAATTAATCTGTTGGTTCATCTAATGCAGTGTTTCTCAACCTCAGTGACTTTAAGATGTGTGGACTTCAATTCCCAGAATTCCCTAGCATGCTGGCTAGGGAATTCTGGGAATTGAAGTTCACACATCTTAAAGTTGCTGAGGTTGAGAAACACTGATTTAATGAGTAAATTTGTAAAAGATAGGTTTTTTAAAAATGTGTGATGCTTAACATTTATAAGAGGGATGGGAATATATACGTCTCAAGGCTTACCCTCTAATCACTTCCAGAATGAGAACAATCCTTTCTGGCCCTAGGCTGGAGTCTTCTGGGAAGCAAAGAATGCCCACTGACAACATGTCTATACTTGTGTTTTCTCAAAATCATCTCCCCTACCCCATCCCACACTATCCCAGTCTTTTCAGGTTGCAACACAGTGTTGAAGCTCATCTTTAAGTTTTCTACATGTACATGACAAGGAAATTCACAAGGAGTATATATGCCAATTCGTACATGAAAATTCTTTATTAGGTTTTGTAATATTTAAAGATCCCAGTCACTCAGTTTCCCCACTTGTTTTTCTTTTAAAATGTTCCTTATCTTTACCATCAGATAGTCATCAGGCATGCATCTTATAGCATTTTGTCAGTGCCTAAAGAATGCTCCCTCAACTGTAACAGTACTTCTCATTCGTTAATCAACTGCACAGGATAAAGCAAGGAATCGCCAACTGGACCGAGTGTTGTCCTACTTGGTAGATGATTGGCGTTATCAGAATTGACAACACTGATCATTCATTACTTGGTATGTGCTGGGTGATAGGTTAAGGTCAGCGCAAACCATAACTCCTCACTTTAGAGCAGAGGAAGAATGGACAAGTACAAGAATTATTTATTTATTATTTATTATTTATTATTTATTATTTAAACTTATATTACCGCCCATCTCCCCCAATTGGGGGACCCTGGGCGGTTCACAATAAAAACAAGGTTAAAAATACAATACAAAATCATCAATAAATAAATATAAAATCCAAGGGCGATGGGTGTTAATACTAAGGAGGGCATCATGGGAGCAGCCAGCCCCAAGAGGAACTATTATCAGAATTATGTGATTTTATTTA
The DNA here is from genome assembly GCA_023362775.1 of Charina bottae. NCBI lineage: Eukaryota > Metazoa > Chordata > Lepidosauria > Squamata > Charinaidae > Charina > Charina bottae. The sequence continues at coordinate 49,334,012 of JALMGJ010000002.1, read as the reverse complement.
TGCATCCTTCCTAAAATGAGACATATATAAATATTATCAATATTTAACAAAGCAGCTTACATATTCCAGTCATTTATTATTCAAACAAAAGCACTTTGGATATAATTGGGAACTTTTTATTTGTGTATACATTTTAAAATATCAAATCGCTCATGTCTTTTCTAAAACAATGTAAAGCAATGTAAAGTTTGATGGAATACCAGGAGGCAGTTGTAGAAAATTAAGCAGATAGGCAATTCATATAACTGAGATGGAAAAATAATTGTAGGCTTTAGGGCAGGGGTACCCAATCTTTTTGGCACCAGGGACTGGTCATGGAAGATAATTTTTCCATGGACCAGGGGGCAGGGTTTGCAGGTGGGAGCCAATCGCGCGGACCGGTGGGTGGGGTTTGCAGACAGGAGCCAATCGCGTGGATGGGGGGCGGGGTTTGCAGGCGGGAGCCAATCGCACGGACTGGTGGGTGGGGTTTGCAGGCGGGTGCCAATCTCGCAGACCACCACCGCTCACCTGCTGTGCGGCCCACTTCCTAAAAGGCCGCAGCCCACAGGTTGGGGACCTCTGCTGTAGGGAATATGATTGAAATGAATTTGATTGCATTCCCATAACGATGCTGATGTGCAATGTGTGGAAAATTCAGGGATGCAGCTGTTAGGTGGCTATGATGGTGGTTAAAAATAATTGAAAATAGAAAAGCCTTGTCTTCTCAGAAATTGATCAGCTGGTTCCTTCGAGTTGCATGAGGAAGGAAAAAGGGTTGGAAACTAACAATGGCTCACAACACTTTAAAACACTAAATCTTTGGCAAATTCCAAAGGGTTGGCCTGTTCTAGCCATTGTAATATAATTTAAAAAAAAACACACACACACATAGATTCTTGGAATAGCTTAAAGGCTATCCCAAATTTATTGTGACATAAGCTTTCATAAACCAGAGTCCACTTCAGCAGATGCACCTGTTAAAACTCAGTCTACAGAGGCTCATGGTACAATAAATGCACCCAATGGCCTTTACGCTGCTGGAAGAATTTTTTGTTTCCATCTCCTTAGCGCTCTGAATGATGAGGTTTTAATTAATTCATCACTAAGGGTGTGAAACTCTGCTAACAGAGATGTTGACATGGCATGAGTTTTTAAATATAAAAACAGTATGATTTTGAATACTAATCCGGTGTGAGTGTTACAGACTCTAGTCTTGTCCTGGTGTTTTTTAGCAGACGTGATGTAATATAACACAAGGTGGCACAGCGGAACCTTATATTGTGCATTAAACAAGGCAGATTTAACAAGAGGTGAGATTCTCTATTTTCCCAGTTATGTCTTACACACCAGTAAATCAAGCAGGCATGAGGTTGTCTCAGCTAAGAGAGACAAAACAGTATTTTACTCTGCCTTACCGAAAGCAGATTGCCATGTCATGTTCATCACAAGTGGCCTCTATGTATTATTTGGGAAGACTGAAATGCAGAGTGCACTCCAGTGTTTGGTTAAAAAAAAAAGGGGGGGTTGTAGCTGGGTGATTGATTAAGCAGCCTCATTAAAAACTACTAAATTCAACATATATAGGATGAACTGTGTGCCTAGAATACTCTAAAAGGAATTGGCTTCATTAATTGATTGCATTGAGTCACTAATGGAATAGGAGTCCCTAGACACATTTATTGGCATGGCAAGTTTTTAATGTCCTATAAGTCTATCCTTGTTTTTGAGAACATTTAAATCTCAACATATTTTATTAGCCATTCTCAAATGCTTCTGTCTTTGAATTCCAGAAACATGTTAATTGGTTGTTTCCTCATCATCACCACTCCATCTCTAATGCATAGTTCTTTTCCTTCTTACTTTTCTTCTTCTTTTGGTGGAGGGAAATGTGATAAATATTAAGAGATTTAGACTAGGTTTGCATACAGCACTAAATAATAATGTGGTTTGTTATTTGATCTGTGAATCTAACTAAATTATTATTTGTAGTTTAAGATAATGTGTAAATCCATTCAGTTGTGACTTAGTCAACAGACTGTAATTAAACAAATTAAGGTCTAGTACAATGTATGAAGCTGTTCTTTCTCTTTGCTGTTTGAATTGGTTGTATTAATACGATTCCCAATATTTGTACTGGTATCATAGCTCTGTTAGAGTAACTTGGCAGCATTTATTTTTTCCCTCTATTATATGAGAACTCAGGGATCCCCAGTGAATAAGTTGGCAGCAGGAATAGACAAAATTTCTGAATATAGCATATAAAGTAAAATATTCTGTATGATAAATGTATAGTGACATTTCATAGCTGTAGTAGCCTTTTGGAAAGATTGATCAAATTAACGTGTTATAAATATATCAAAGGCTTTATTCATAATAGCTAAATTGAATCCCCATGTCAAAATGCAGGGGCATTTTGAGTGATGCAGGGGCATTTTGAGTGCAAGATGTGAGATGGGATAAACTAAAGATTTATAATTGTGAAGGATGGATATCAGATTGCAAGGGATGGATATCAAAGGATATCATCAATAGGTCCACATGCAAGGCTCACAGTCAATATTTTTGTTTCATCATTTAACAAGAATTAGTGTTGATTTTCTTGCAGGAAAAATGAAATTCAAATATTTTCTTGACCTATACACTCATGCCAATGCTGTTTTTCATAAATTATATACATTTAAGTTTATTTCATAAAAAAGTAATTTTGTTGAAGCAGCAATACATGAAGATTTTTTTTTCCTCTTTGCTTTTCTGATCAAGCCTAGAAATGTTTGACTTTTAAATGAGTCTTTATTAATCCAATATAACTTTGCTGGCAAAATTTTCTGCCAAGTTAGTTTAGTATTCTCCTGCTTTCTCAACAAAAGAACATTATTGCTCATTAGTGGAAATAATTAAGAGCTCCTTCTTTTCCTCTTGGAAAAATAGATAGATGCAAATAGATACGCATTTACGGGGTACTATACCCATTCACGCTCTTTGTGCTAAAAAGTTTGTTTGCTGTTTCAGATGTCTATTTGTCTATAGTAAGAGTGAAGTTAATCTTTCACAGAATAAAATTGTTCCTTATTCCAAAATCCCAGAGGAGCTGGGCAACGTGTTTGGGGGATTCTCATATGACCTGTGTCTCAAGAGAAGATCCAGGAAGCCCCCATTAAGAAGCTGAGGTTTACAGGCCATGGAATCAACTCGAAAATGCCAGATTTGTGTTTTGATTCAGCAATTGTGGCTCTGTAAACAAACAGAAGATCAACATACCCAGTGGTTGATTCAGGACTAGGGGGTACATTTGGAATGTTTAGAACAGGGAACGCCCAGTTTTGCAAAATGATTGCTCCACGGGCTTTCCCATCCATAAAATGGCAGTCATTAGGAATATCACCATTTACAAAGCACCCGTTTACCAGAATTGTGCCTGACACAGGTCTAGTTCCCCCTTCAGACTAACTCTGCACATCTTTGTTCTGGGTATGTTTTGGATGTGTAGGTATATTTGCAAACAAAGCACTAGGCTGTAGTTTCTCATCACATCTACTTTCCAAGAAAGCTTGATTGTTTGTTTGTTTGTTTGTTTGTTTATGAAACTTCATCCTTCTTGAGATAGAGATGATTCTAGGTGATCTGTGTATTGTATACTATATACAATTAATCAACAGTTAAAACAATGTAGTATTGGTTATAATAAAATTATCATATACATCCAAAACAACGTTCCTTCCTGGCTTTGCATTCTCTACCACGTGTAATCTCTGATGGCCTTCTGCAATAAATAAGCTTTAATAAGCCTACATAACATTACAAAGGAAGCAGCCCCTCTTACCTCTGGGGCAAGCTGTTCCACTTGAGAGGGACCCTCTCAGAGAATGTCCCTCTCCAAGCCACTGGACCTTTCAATATGTGAGGACTCTCAGCAGGCATTCTGTGATTTGCACAGGTGAGCTATATTTGGAACTCAGAGACGTTCTTGGAAATAGATGTCACTGGAGGCTTTGTGCCACTTCTGTTCTTGTAAGATTAAAATAATGTTTGAAAGGTGTAAAAGAGTCATTTGGTACAGGGAGCCCAGCAGGCTCCAGTGTAAGTGTCTGTGAGCACATTGATTATGGATGGTTTTTTTTATTAGTTCCTGCCCTAAGGTATTTTAGGTGCTGCCAGTATGATTCACAAATCCATAAACAGCCAACTATTTTAAAAAGAGAATAAATAGTTCCATTTTAATAGTTCAGCACAAATGCTATGCAAAAAGAAAGTATTACTACAGCAAGAAGTTCCATCATTGATAGTTACTCATAATGTTGCGGACATCAAAATAATTCCAAAATACAATACAGCGATTTATACAAATCTTTAATAGTTCATGATTATCCTTTTCCCTCAGCAACCTATGTAAAACATAACTTTAACGAATGCTGAATTTTAAACAGGATATTTTCCTTCAGATGTTTCTGATAATTAGTTTAATGTACGTGTTCTGTTTCCTTCATTTTAGACGGACCTCATGCGTAATTTCCTAATTGGAAAGTGACATTTTGTGTGTGTGAAGAACATTGTGGGTATATACAGCCTCTGTATAGCCTCTGCTTTTGTAATGGGCTTTGATTTCTTTATAAAAAAATTACTGTGAATGTTTATGTCCAGTAGAGGACAGTATTCCATATTTAGATGGTTCACCTATGCCAGAAATATTAGTTTCCTCTACTAGTTCCAATGAACTTCTTCCATCTCCCTCCAGTGTTATTTGGACTTATTAGGGTTGTTTTTTTAAAAAAAATGTATAGAGTAATATCCCCTATATCTTTTCTTTTTCTGCTGGACTTTTTTGTTACTCATGGTCTAGTCCAACTTTGATGAAAGACAGTACAACAATCCCTCAAGTGATAAATTAATACCTATCTCAGAACTTGATGTTGTAACGTAATTCCAAGATTTTACCATCATTCTGTCAGAACCAATGAAGTCAGCAGTGTGACTTTCTTCTGAACTTAGTGAATGATTAATTTATTAATTAAGGTCACCATATATCTGGATTTCCCTGGATGTATTACCTTTTTAGGGGCGTGGTGGCTCAGCGGGTAAGACGCCAGGCTTGTCAATCGAAAGATCGCAAGTTTGGAGGTTCGAATCCCTAGCCCTGCGTGCGGAGTGAGCTCCCGCACTAGCTCCAGCTCTTGCCAACCTAGCAATTCGAAAGCATGCAAATGCAAGTAGATGAATAGGTACCACTTCGGTGGGTAGGTAACAGCGTTCCGCGCACGTCATGCGGCCACATGACCGTGGAAGCGTCTTCAGACAACGCTGACTCTTCGGCTAACAAACGGAGATGAGCACTGGCCCCTAGAGTCGGACACGACTGCACAAATGTGCGGGGGGAACCTTTACCTCTTTATTACCTTTTTGCTCCAGGTGCACTCTGGCCAGAAACAAAAATAATCCCAAAATCCTAACCCAGGAGCAATAGCAGGGAATAAGCTGCATTTGGGTTGGGAGAGAGCTGGTATTTCCTAGGTGTTTCCTCTGACTTGATGCATGAAGGGAAGAGAGACTGGCCAGTAAGCATATAAATAAAGTGGTTTATGTCTATTTCCTGTGTTTTTACATGCAAGAGGCCGATGTTGCCACAAACACTGATTGAAATGGCAGATACAGTCTTCGTGGCCATTCTCATAAATCAAGACAAACCGACCACTTTGCTCATCTAGATTCTCTCAAACGTTCAAGAAAATTGCAGAGTCTTGTTCTCCATGGTTCAGTGAAAACCCATCATATAGCCCAAAACATATTAAGCTTTTAACTTCTCATTTGAGTCCATAACTAAAATACTGTATGGTGAAAAGTCATATTGCAGCTGGTGCTTATTGCCAGATTGACTCCTACATTGTGGAGTTTCTTTTCCGAGTCATGAGAGCTGCCACTACCAGATGGAAGATCCTGCTAAATCTAATAAGACTTATACTCATTCCCCATCAATCTTTATGGTCCCAAAGGAGTGGGGTGAGTGTTATGAAGAGGCAAGACTTGGGTGTATTGAATTCAGCTGCACCCTCAGGCTTCAACATTTTCTGTCAACTACAGCTGCTCATCTAGAAAAAGACCTCTTTAAGAGTACAGTTTAGAGATAGCTGAGATAATGAATATGAGCTGCTGTGGATACTTTAATCTCCATTGGTAGATGCTCAGTTCTTAACATCATTATTTACTGCTCTCATTTCCTGCTCCATGGAATGTGCTTTTTCTGATGGCTGCATCATCCAAGAATGCTAACTTAGAATGACTGCGAACCCTGGTTTATTGTTTGGAGCAAGCATTCAGGTGCCCACTGTCCAGCCACTTCCACCTCTCTGCTCCTGCAAGTGGAAGTAACCAGAAACTCACCACAATGGAAAAGAAAAGAAAAGTGCTTTGTAACATTGTTTGGATAGGGGCGTGGTGGCTCAGCGGGTAAGATGCCAGGCTTGTGATCAGAAGATCGCAAGTTCAGAGGTTCGAATCCCTAGCCCCGTGTGACGGAGTGAGCTCCCACACTAGCCCCAGCTCTTGCCAACGTAGCAATTCGAAAGCATGCAAATGCAAGTAGATAAATAGATGCCACTTCGGTGGGTAGGTAACAGCGTTCTGTGTGTGTCATGCTGGCCACATGACCGCGGAAGCGTCTTCGGACAACGCTGGCTCTTCGGCTAACAAACAGAGATGAGCACCGGCCCCTAGAGTCGGACACAACTGCACAAATGTGCGGGGGGAACCTTTACCTTTACCTAACATTGTTTGGAGCCAGGGTTTTAGACTGATTTACATATCCAAGGTTCCTTGTGGAACAACAAGCTATGGTCCAGGTTCAGGCATAAAACTAAGTTGGTCTATCCTAGCTATTTTCTGATGACCTCAGCTTGCAAAGGGACAAGAGTAAGTCAGCAGGCACCAGCAAAGTTGCTCCTGAACCACACAGCAGAATTCTCAGCAATTCTGGTTTAGCATTTTGTGAGACTGCATTGAACCCATACGCTTACTTTTCAGCAAAACTGACTTTTGCGCTTTGTATATTTAATTTGAGCTGTTCTCTTATTTTTTGCTGCTATACTCCACCAGAAGCCAAAGAGGTAGAAACTAAGAATAGTATGTATTTTGATGTTTCTGGCACTGAACAATTTGCAAATTTCATTATAATAGGGAATATATTTCTGGCTTGTTTGTTCTCTGGGGACCATCACATTTCTTGCTTTCAAGTAACCTGCCACAGGAAGGGCTTTATAAGCATAGAACTTGACTCCTTGAAACTAATACATTTATTTGTTTGTTTGTTTGTTCCGTATGACCCCATGACAACTCATTAACATAAATAGGTGTTCTGAACAAAAAGATTTCTAGGGAGCTGCTAGACAATGCAGTTTGAACATGCACCATGCTACTGTTTCCTAGTTACAGTTATTGTCAATAGACAATTTAGTGTCTAGAAAATGTGATGATATGGACAATATGCAGAGAAAGCAGTCCTGCGTCTAGCACAAGCGTATCAGAATTAAAAGCATTTAATTCAGTATTTGAGAGCCAGTTTGGGGTAGGCATCAGGCTAGAAACCGGGAGACCGTGAGTTTTAGTCCCACCTTAGGCACAAAGCCAGCTGGGTGACCTTGGGCCAGTCACTTTCTCTCAGCCCTAGGAAGGAGGCAATGGCAAACCACTTCTGAAAAACCCTGCCAAGAAAACTGCAGGGATTTGTCCAGGCAGTCTCTCAGAATTGGACACGATTGAACAGTTTAAAAAAAAATCAGTATTTATCACTGTTGATAAATAGTATTCTGATAAAAGGGAGCCATAATGTAGAAGGCACTGCTCTACAGGGTCATTAGATGACTTAGTCATGTAGATCCTAGTGGTTTATCAGCGGTAGGTCCATATTGTTTCATGGTGGTATCTTGTACATCAGTGCTATCCAAACTCCCGCCGTTGGCGACACACCAATGGTGGTGGCGTGCACGACGGCAGCAGCAGTGTGCATGGCGGCAGTGTGCATGGCGGCGGCAGCACCGGCGGCTTCATGCTTTGCGCTAAAACCCGGAAGCACTGATGGCACGCCACTGCCATCGCCGCTGCTGCCACGCACACCACTGCCGTCACTGCTGCCAACGCCACTGCCACCGACGCCGCGCACTCCGCCGCAGGGGTGGTGGCGACGCATCATCAGCACTTCCGGGTTTTGTCCCGACACACAGTTTGGAAAGCTATGTTGTACATGATCAAAATTCTTTATACACCTGCTACTGGGGAGTCTTTGGTGCTCTCTGAGCCTTGTTGTTTTCATGCAGACGTTTCATTGCCAGGCTAGGCAACATCTTCAGTGCGAAAAGGGAGTGGAACTTGCTGTCTGTTTATATACCCTGGCTTGTCCTGTCTGTGTTGGTGGGGGTGTTGTACTCTCCTTGGTAGTACCTTGATTGGGCTGTTGTGTGCTGTTTGGGTGATTGACTGAGTTAATAGTTCCTTGATTAAGGTCTATTGTGTTGTTTAATTGCTCCTCTGCTGCTAATCTTGCTGTTAATCTATGCATATCTTGTTGTTGATTGCTGGCCCAGGGGTGTTCTGGTCTTCTGGCTATTCTATTGTCTCTTATGAATGGTATGTAAATGTTGTTAACCTCTATGTGTCTGTTGATGGCTGCTTTGTCTGAGTGCCAAGCTTCCAGGAATTCTCTAGCATTTTTGGATTTGGCCTGGTCTAATATGCTCACAGTTTCCCAGTTGAAAGTATGGTTAAGTCTGTCCATGTGTTGTGAGGAGTTATCTACAACATACAGTGTAAGGATTGTAACAGCCACTATGTAGGACAGACTGGCAGAAGACTAGCAGAACGCATCCACGAACACCAACTAGCAGTCAGAAGACATGATGAAAACTCCTTAATCTCACAACACATGGACAGACTTAACCATACTTTCAACTGGGAAAATCCAAAAATGCTAGAGAATTCCTGGAAGCTTGGCACTCAGACAAAGCAGCCATCAACAGACACATAGAGGTTAACAACATTTACATACCATTCATAAGAGACAATAGAATACCCAGAAGACCAGAACACCCCTGGGCCAGCAATCAACAACAAGATATGCATAGATTAACAGCAAGATTAGCAGCAGAGGAGCAATCAAACAACACAATAGACCTTAATCAAGGAACTATTAACTCAGTCAATCACCCAAACAGCACACAACAGCCCAATCAAGGAACTACCAAGGAGAGTACAAGACCCCCACCAACACAGGCAGGACAAGCCAGGGTATATAAACAGAGAGCAAGTTCCACTCCCTTTTCGCACTGAAGATGTTGCCTAGCCTGGCAATGAAACGTCTGCATGAAAACAACAAGGCTCAGAGAGCACCATGGACTCCACAGTTCAACCCTGAGCTACAAATATTCTCTTCGATTGGTACACCTGCTACTCTTTTTTTAATCAGGCATGTAATTTTATAGCATTGAGTCATCTTAATACATGGAAGAAGTAATTCTTAAAAAGGAAGGAAAGCATGTTGAGTTCAGTTACACTGTAACACTGAATGTGAGGGTATATTTCTGAAACAATCAGTTTGACACTTTGTCCACAGTAAGTTTTTCTTCTATTCCTGAATTAATTTTTTTCTTACCTTTCTCCATCAGCTTAGGTTAGGGACCTAGTTTTCCTCTATTACCAATCAATTCATATAAGCACGAAACTCCCATTTCCAACAGCACATTGTATTACAAAAAGTGGTGACAAGGAAAATCTCTTCATCCCATACTTTCCATTTATTGCCAAAAAAAAAATAGTATGCACAGCAGTTTTAAGGGTCTATCTTCAAAATGCAAACACCTCCTCTGGGCTTCTCCTCTGAGTTTTAAAGGGTTTTCTTATTTGCATTTTCATCCCTCCCTCTGCCCCTTAGCGATCCTTTCACCTTTCTGTATTCAGATATACTTAGTGGTGCATTCACTGTGAACCTGCTGTATTCTGTACAGCATGACGGGCTGGGAGTCTCCACATATAATGATGCAGAGTAGACTTGGCAAGAAACTTAGTGGGGTTGCCAGTAGCATCCACGTTTATAATTGACCTTGCTTTTCATTAAATGTTATCCTCCTTTGTTCTCTTGTCTTTGGCTTTTGTTTAATCAGTTTGTGGTGAAAGAAGTCTCAAATGCTTTCCCTTTTTAAAAAGAAAATGTTTAGAAGCCTGCCTATCTATCTATCATCTATCTATCTATCTATCTATCTATCTATCTATCTATCTATCATCATCTTGTTTATCCACTACCGTTCCAATTGGACTGATAAATTTCACACGCCAGTTGCATCAAAAGGTAATATCCTCAGCTTAATTGTAAGCTAAATCTCTCTTAATCCAGGGGAGCATTTGAGATTCTATCCAAGTGTTCAATTTCCCAGGCCGCTGAGGTCTGTGAATTTCTTTCTCCAGCCTCCAGGCTGCTGCAGCACAAGTCAGCATAGCTAATGCAGATAGATCTCCTCCCCCTCCACGCACTCTCTTTCTCTCATTCCTTTCCTCGCTCCAACTCCCCCCCCCCCCCGAAAAAAAAGAAGCTGTGCTTTGATTCGATATGAACAGACTGGCAACTCCGATGCTCAAGCAGCATCTGACATAACTCTGCAGATGGCTATGTTCGGATGATACACCTAGGTTTTTTTTTTCCTTAAGGAAGGCAAAGATTTATATGCTAATCCTCTCTTTTTCTCCTTGTTGCCATTTTTTACAGGATTGCCAGCCCCAAAGAAGAGTCCAAAGTCGGTAAGCACTTTTCAGCTACTAGACCTGTTTGATTATTTTTGTCTGGGGCGTGGGTGGGCGTTTCTCGAAATACAGATAAAAATAAGGTGGGAAGCTAGATCTATCTATGCAGCTGGCTCCCAACCCCTATCCCCACCTTAGGCTGTCCATTTGAAAGTTGCTGGATAACCATTTTATGGCTGCACTAATTGCTTTGCAAGGCTTCTGCTGAAAGGGGGTGGGGAATGCAGGGCAGAAAGTGGTTGATGAAATTGGTGGGGGCGGGAATGCTTGCATTGAAATCAGTTTAGTAACTTACAGTATTTCTTCTTTTAACATTGGGCTACCTGGGCATTTAACTTAGGCTTTAAATGCCATTGTTTTCTTTCTTTCTTTCTTTCTTTCTTTCTTTCTTTCTTTCTTTCTTTCTTTCTTTCTTTCTTTCTTTCTTTCTTTCTTTCGTGTTGAAGCTTCATCCCCCTCTAAAGATAGTATTCCCTATCAGTGGGTACAATGGTTCTGAGCCTTTTAATGTGCTATATTATGAATAATGCATTGAGGGGAAGATCGTGGAGCTGGCTGCCTAACAGTATCACCAGAGAAAATCCGTTTTTATAAATACAAAAAGGTATCATTGTAGTTTCCAGTGGCTGCATTGAGCTGCCCCAGCGTTTTGCTTGTGTGAAGCAGTTTTCTTTGGATAGGAAGAGCATCCTTTATTGTTCTTGCTTGGGTTTAGCAGCACACAGTACGCTGCAGGTGTGGATTTTCTTTCTCTTCTTTCTGCCTTTTTTTTTTAAAGAGGAGAAAGAAGGGAGGGATCAATATTTTATTGTCCTTGCTAATCTCGTTTCTTTGTGGAGCAGTTACCTGGTTGAAGGGTTAGCTAATAGTGTTGAGGTGATTGCAGAGAAGTCTAATTAAAACAGGCATTGTTGCAGACCTTCACATGCAGACCCAGAGGAATAAGGTAAATTACATAGGCTTTATCGGGAGTTAGCTTCTGCAGGAGGAAAGTTTTCCCATTTGTTGGAAGATGGGTAAGGAAGCAGACAGGGTGATCTCCAGCCATCCGGTTTTTGGAAAGCAGAGAAGGAGGGTGTTGCAGTCAGAAGAGGTTCTGCAAAACTTTGCAGATGGTTCCTTCTAGGGCTCCACATGATGAAGCCCTGTCTTTGGGCGAAAAACAGGGGAGATGAGCTGAAATCGCCTCCTAGTCTCAACTAACTTTGCTCAATGAAAAGCTAGCCCTGATATAATGAAGGTGGTTTGCCTTGGCTTAAGCCTGTGCTGATTAAAGTCACACGGCCTCGGGCCTCTACTATTATCAGTTCGCTTTAACATTTGTGAGACAGACAAGCACAATTTGGACTTAGTCTCAAATCCCACATACCCTGGGTTTAATCACAGTCAGCAGAGGATTTAACCTTTGGTTAAAATGGAAGCAGGTATGCAAAACGTGGAAAAGCATATCAGATTGGGTTGGGGGGGGGGGTGGCAGCTGAAACAGTAGCCCTTCCTGCCTCCTCTCCCCTTTATCACACCATCCCTGGAATTAAGTGAAATCTTGATGAATGGATTCAAAAGTTTGGTGTGAGATAGCAAGCAGTCTTCTCCCCTCACTTAAGTTATAGAACATCTCCTCTACTAATTTGGGGATTGTACCAACTGCCTGCCTTGTGAGTGGCTCAAGAAATTCATAAGAAGCTTCAAAATCTTCTGTGTGGAATTCAGATCCATTTAGAGAGGATTTGGATAATTCTCCTGAGTGAACAAAGAGATTGTTTACAAACAGCTGTCATTCGAGAGCGCCTTCTTTTTTCATTCATCCCCCTTTCCATCTGTCTCAAGAGTCAATTCTTTACAGAAAGGAGAAAGGAGTCTTGGAATGTTGCATTGCTGAAAGCATATGCCACGCCTCCTTTTTTCATTTCCTTCAGAAGAGGGAAATTCTTTAGAAAATGTCATTTCAATTTTGTTTTTTAAAAAAGCTTTCAAATGGGGCAGTAGTTCAATAATATAATCCTGATTTGTGTGTGTGTGTGTGTATGTTTTAATCACAAAAATGCTATACCTAAAGGTATCATTTTGCTGGTAGCAAGAAGCAGAATCATGAGACCTCAGGATATTTTTCTTTATGTCACCAGAGATGAAATCAGTCACAATATTGTAATTCGGGCCAACAGGGATTTTTTAAAAAAATTAGGGGGAATTAAAAGTATATGCTTTATGAATCCACATTGCTAATGCTTGAAGCAGTTTTCTATAGACCTCTAATGATTCATCCCTCTCCCTCCACACGGGAATTTTCTGCATTTTCTAAAATATTTTCAGTGGTTTCTGTTATTGGGTGAAACCTACTTGTTGACAGCTTTCCAGGGTGACCGAACCCCCTTGCCCTTGAAGTCCCCAGCGGCTACTTACATGGTCTGGCAGTTGTGTTTCTTTTCCCCTTCTACCTTTCTAGTTTTGTTTCCAAGAGTCCCTTAAACACTAATTATTTCATGGCCAATAATAGATTAGCTGCTGTTCTGTGAGCAATGTGCAGTTACCGCTCATGACTTTTTTTTTTTTTAAAAAAAACCCTTTTCCTGTTGTTTAAATTAACTTTAAAAATTCACCTTAGCAAACCTTTGCTTTCCCAGTCAGTTATACTATGTGGACAATAACTCCAGACCAGACATCCCAATGTTAACATTTTATTCTGCATTGGTCGGGTCCCACCTTGAGTACTGTGCTCAGAGAAGGGCAAGGAGTATGATCAGGGGACTAGAAACTAAGTTCTATGAAGAGAGATTGAAGGAACTGGAAATGTTTAGCCTTGAGAAGGGAAGACTGAGCAGGATAGGATAGCACTCTTCAAGGACCTGAGAGACAGGGTCACACGGGTCAGAATCCTTTCTCTGTCATCCCAGAAGGCCAGGCATGGAATTTAAGCTGCAAGAAGGCAGATTGCAGTTGAAGTTCCTAACAGTAAGAGGAATTTGATTGTGGAATGAATTGCTCAGAGAGGTGGGGAGCTTCCCATCACTGGATGTCTTCAATGCTTTAGTTTGGTTTCCAGCATTGAGGAGGGAGTTGGGCTCAATGGCCCAAATGGCCACTGCACTCTATGACAGAGCTTTCCAAACTGTGTGTCGGGACACGTTAGTGTGTCGGCTGCAGTGTCTGGGTGTGTCACAGCTGCTGCTGCCTCTGAGCCCTGCCAGGATTCCGCGCAGGTCCTAGTGCCTGCCTTGTGCCTTGCTGCCTCCAAACCTGCCCTGCCAGGATTCCACTCAGGTCCTAGTGCCTGCCTTGTGCCTTACTGCCTCCAAACCTGCTGTGATTCCGCGCAGGTCCTAGTGCCCTGCTGTAGGAGTGTGTCACGAAATGATGCCCTGCTGTAAGTGTGTCACGAAATGATGTATGTCTAAAAAGTGTGTCACCAACATGAAAAGTTTGGAAAGCTCTGCTCTATGATATCCAAACCCATTGATAAGGGTAAAGAGTAAGGAAGATGACATTGATGGAGATATGCAGAAGTTGTCTAGGCAACAGGGGCTGAACCATTTTTAAAGTCCAGAATGCCCAGGTAACAATTAGAAGTGGCTCAGGCAGATGCCTCCATAATTCACTGAACCATAAGAATGAGGAGGAGGTACAACAAAATCAGACTTGTAAGATTCTATTATAGCCAGTCTCAACAGAAGTAGTTTTTGCCTTCCTGTGGAGTTGATTTCATGGTCTGGTCTACCTAGTGAGGTTGATAGTAGGAGCAATTTTCCTCAGCATTGTTCAAGCGGATGGTCACCATATTACATCTCTTCATGAGTATGATGGGAATATGATGGGAGTTGTCATCTAAACCAAACTGAATGCATCATTGCTTGTGAAAAGCAAATAGACGTAGCTTTTTATAAATACAAAAATGTATCATTGTAGGAGGAAAGTCATGCCAATCTGCAGTGGCAAAAAATCAGGAGGAGTTTGGTAGCACATTTTCCAACTAACAAATTTTATTAAAAGGCATAAGCTTTCATGAGCTGCAGCTCACTTCATCAGATGCCCCACGTTCAGATATCCACATCCATAATCATTTATCACATAAAAATATAGCAGGTTAACATTGCTTACCAAATGGCATGAAGATACCTTACATCACTATGACAAATAGGGAGTCTCTGTAACTGCTGACAAGTGGTAATGCTACGTGATACAACTGCATATGCAGAATGAGTAAGGGCAGTCATTTTGCCAGGTGAATCAGATAAACATTGGTAATATTGCTTCCAGATCTATTATAAGGATCATTAGAGAGAGGATGTTGTTACTAGCGGAGAGATCAGAAGGCAAGTCAAAAGAAAGGTTACATGGAAAATGGAAGTTCCCACCGAAATCCTGGTGCCTCGGTTCTCTTTACTGCTCTGAATCTGCTGCCATAACTGATTTGGAATAGTCTTCTGCCACTTGGCAAGGCTGTAGGAAGCTTGTGAATGAAGAGTTAACTTCATCTCCATCATAAATTCAGTTATAATGAAAGCACCATAACTACTAATGAATATTGTAGTCTTCTACACTCTGTGGATGCCTTCCAGATGTTTGGGCTCCTTCCTGATTCCATAATTTCTATTTAAAAAGTGTTTGCTGGTTGGGAATTTTGGAAGGCACCAGCTTGGAGAAAGCTGGAATAGCTCTTGTCTCATGGGATGGTTAAAATGGTGAAGATACCTAATGCTGATGGAGTTGTGTAAGTTGCATTTATGCTCATATTATTAACACTGGAAATGTCTTGGAAACTGAAGCAGTCTTACAGACTTGCAGGTACCATGAAGGAAGGACACAAATACACTTCCACCCTTTTTCTCAAGGACACCAACTTCTGAAGGCTACTTCCCATTTATTTATTTGATACTGTACATTTCTTACTTCAGATTAAATGAAATCGCAATATTGATTTCACTTTTCTTTTGATAGTATGTAGGCTTTTTTAGAACACAGACCAGTGCCAGTTGAGAAGCAAAACATCTAATAATTTCCATCTTCATGGCATGGACAAGCTCTTTCTGTAAATATTTGTGAAAGTGTTATATAAATTATTTTTCATATTTTTTCATTATGAGAGCTACCCTGAAAAACTTACATACGTGGGAGGGCCAATGAGACAATATAACTTGCCAGATAACCAAATGATGCTGATGCATTTGGCTGCCTTTCTTGTCCCAGATAAATAAATGTGACCAGAGCCAAGATCACTGCAGCCACTCCAGCAAGTGGGACACTGTGGCTAGAATGAAAGCACCAAAGTACTGAAGATAAGGAAAAAATAGGATTGAACCATGGACTGTAATAAGACATTGCATCCTTTTGGGTAAAAAATAGCATTTCAAGAAGGTTGCCCACTATTAAAGATAGATCTAGATTCTCATAAGCAACAGGAATGAGCTTGGAAGGTGGTTTTCTTCTCACCAAGCCCAATAGCCCACCTCTTGCTCTTATGACATTTGCCATGTGACCTTCATTCAAATCTCATTTTCAGTCTAGGTGCAATCACTTGCACAGTTAATACATTCATCCTTTTAGTCTTTCTTTGCTGCTTGGCTTGATGGAACGTTTCTGAACAGCAGCATAATACAGGGCATCAAAATATCAAGCAGGTTCTTCTTTAGTCTTAAGAATAAAAAGACTTGTAACACCATAAAGCAGGGCTTTCCAAAGTGCCGCTGCTGGCGACACACCAGCAGCAGCAGCAGCGTAGCGGCGGCGCACACAGCGGCGGCGCGCGGGGGGTGCACATGCATGGTGGCGGCGCGGGGGGCGGCGGCGCGGGGGGCGTGCGGCGGCAGCCTCCGCTAAAACGCGGAAGCACTGATGCCGTGCGTGCCGCCGCATCCGGGTGGTGTGGCGACACACCACGCTGTGTGTGGCGACACACTTTTGTGTCGCGACACACAGTTTGGAAAGCTCTGCCATAAAGACTAGCACATTTATTATTGCATACTCTTTCCTGGATTATTTGATCAAATTCTTTAGGCTAATTGTAGACCTGGAGCATGGTTTCAGTTTACATATAGCACAATCATTAGAGATTTGGCTGCAGTTTATTTCAGTTAAAATTGCTGGCACTCAAATATGCAAAACAAAACTAGCACATGACAGTAGTTTAATATCAACACAGACTGTGTAAAACTTTGTGTTCCAGTCAAAGAATTTTACTGGGGTTTCACATTTACTTCTGGAAAACAATGAACCATTCCCAGAATGATGCATCCTGGGCAAAACCAAGAAAATTCTGGGGAACACTAGAATATCCCTCAACAGGAATACACTTCTGCACACAATTAATTCTGTGCACTTGCATAACATCAGAGTAAAACAATGAATTTCCAAATAAACATTAAAAGATGACATTCCCTCTCTTCGTGGTATAGTCATAGTGTCCCTTTGCATTCTTCTATGCTCTCTGTGGTAGACAGTTGTCAATGACTTGAGACCTCCAGGTAGCCCCCATTATTTCAAAATGAAAGCACTAGGCAAAGAAAACTGGCAGCTGCCTAGCACTGGAATACTTGAATAGTGCAACTCACTTCTAAAACAGAAAGTGAAATATCAGTCTTGAGAATATTTTTGGTTGGAGGGAGAGAATGGAACATAGTCTCCTCCCATTTTTGCCTCTATGACTTTGGAAAGGCATTTGCATTCTGTTCATTGCCCTCAATTGGTTAAGTTGGTTTTTAAGCTTTGCTCATAGTAACACTGGGCGTGTTGCTGGCTCTTAAAATCTTGGTAAGCAAAGCCCATAGATGAACTGAGAGGACATGGTTGTGATCATTTATAGGTAATTTCAACATTATGTTTGCATACAGCATTTAATTTAATATAATGTATATGTTTTGTAAGCACTAAATTATAAGGATTTATAATTAAGTATTAAGTATAATTAAGTATTATAAGGATTTCTTAGACAAGGAATTAAAAAAAAACCCTGATAGATCACAATTGGACAATAGACAATATGTCTATGAAGGTTCTCAGTCATCCAGGTGGAATTGTCTGTAGCTTGAATCATGTCAACTGGATTTCTATTTTCTTAGTGGAAACGTTTCGCTCCTTATTCAGGAGCTTCACAGAATCTGCCATCCACAACAACCACCTACCTTTTGAAGAAGCAGAACAACTCCAGCTTAAAATATCTGCAGCTCTGTCCAGTGCTCAACCTCCTCCCCCCAACCTTACCGCCCAAGAGAGGAGAGCCCTGACAGCCCTCAGCAAAGATGAAACCATCACCATTTTACCTGCTGACAAAGGAAGATGTACAGTGGTTCTAAACACTGCAGACTACCACAATAAAATTACCTCACTTTTGGAGGATCACCATACATATGAAAAACTGAAAAGAGACCCCACCAACAATTACAAGAAAAAGGCAATAGACAGTTTGAAACAATTGGAACATGATGGCTCCATCGATAGGATTACCTACCACCGTCTGTATCCTGGAGAAGCCATCCCCTGCATCTACGGACTTCCTAAGATCCACAAGGAAGGAACACCCCTCCGACCCATAGTCAGCAGCATCAATTCGGTAACATACAACATTGCCAAACACCTCTCTACCATACTAGCACCTCTAGTTGGACACTCTGAACACCACATCCATAATTCGGAAGAATTTGTTTCCAAAGCAAAGATCCTGAAACTGGATACAGATGAAACTATGGTCTCCTTTGATGTGTCCTCCCTTTTCACCAGCATCCCCACCACTCATGCTCTATCCGCTGTCAGGAAGAGACTAGAAGAGGACAGCACCCTGGAAAGGAGAAGCCATCTCAACCCAAACCAGATCTGCCATCTTCTGGACCTGTGTCTTAACACCACTTATTTCACATACAGAGGTGACTTTTACAGCCAAAAACACGGCTGTGCCATGGGTTCTCCTGTGTCACCCATTGTGGCCAATTTATACATGGAAGAAGTGGAGAAGAAAGCACTCAACACATTCCAGGGAACGGTGCCCACCCACTGGTTTAGGTATGTGGATGACACCTGGGTCAAAATCAAGGCCCAGGAAGTACAGGCCTTCACGGACCATATAAACACTATAGATGCCAACATTAGCTTCACCAGAGAAGACACCAAGGACAACAGACTGGCTTTCCTAGACTGTGAAGTCCTCATTGGGACCGGTGGCAAGCTAGAAATAGGGATCTACAGGAAACCCACACACACAGATCAATATCTGATGTTTGACTCCCACCATCCACTGCAGCACAAACTAGGAGTCATCAGGACATTGTCACACAGAGCAGAAACCATCCCCACCTCCATGGATTCCAAAAAGAATGAAAATCAGCACCTGAGAACAGCCCTGAAGGCCTGTGGATATCCAAATTGGGCCTTCACCAAATCTAAATCTACCAGACCTAAAACAGCGACAGATAGGGCTGAGACTCAGAGTAAACGAAAGAACCTGGTCATTCCCTACATGGCTGGCGTGTCTGAAAAGATAAAACGGATATTTGGCAAACACCACATACCTGTATATTTCAAACTCACCAACACACTGAGACAGAGGCTTGTACACCCCAAAGATCAAACTCCAAAACACAAGAAAAGCAATGTAGTTTATGCAATCCAGTGCAGTGAGGAGTGCTCTGAACTCTACATTGGAGAAACCAAACAACCTTTGTACAGGAGGATGGCCCAACACAGGAGAAATAACACCACAGGACCAGAGTCAGCAGTTTATCTTCATCTAAAAGAAAAAGGACACTCATTTGAGGACATTAATGTTCACATTTTAGACAGAGAAGATAGGTGGTTTGAGAGAGGGGTCAAGGAATCCATTTATGCCAACTTGGAAAATCCTTCCTTGAATAGAGGTGGGGGCCTCAGGCACAAACTCTCCCCCATCTTCCTCCCCGTTTTGTCTTCTGTGCCTAGGAAGATTAAGACCATTTCAGAAGCTCAACAGCAGCATGGTGATTTTAACGACCCTCCTTTAGATGATAAAAGGACTTAAAAATTACATCTCAATATAACCATGACCTAGCCCCAGGTGTAAGGTCACACAGCTACCTAGGAACATATTTAGGATTCCCTTACCAACTTTGCTCAGACTGAAGAAGCTCCTTGGATTAAGGAGCGAAACGTTTCCACTAAGAAAATAGAAATCCAGTTGACATGATTCAAGCTACAGACAATAGACAACTTTTCATTAGTAGAGAAGAGGTAATATCTTTTTCATCCCAGACATGGAAATACAATAAATAACATTCCTGTTGTGTCATTAAGAATAAGATAGGAAACTTGCATTTTATTTAAAGCCTCAGGTATTTGCTGTGAATTTCACATTCCTCCATTATATAGAGAGCCAGTTTGGTCTAGTGCAGCGGCCCCCAAACTTTTCGGCAACAGGGACCGGCCATGGAAGAAATTTTTTCCACAGACGGGGTGGGGGGGGTTTGCAGGCAGGAACCAATCGCGCACACTGGGGGCAGGGTAATCACGCACACCGGGGGGTGGGGTTTGCAGGCGGGAGCCCCGCGGCCCACTTCCTAACAGGCTGCGGCCCACAGGTTGGGGACCCCTGGTCTAGTGGTTAAGGCAACAGGCTAGAAACCAGGAGACTGTGAGTTCTAGTCCCGCCTTAGGCTTGAAAGCCGGCCGGGTAACTTTGGACAAGTCACTCTCTCCCAGCCCTAGGAAGGAGGCATTGGAAAACCACTTCTGAAATCTTGCCAAGAAAACTGCAGGGACTTGTCCAGGCAATTGCCGAGGATCGAACGTGATTGAATGGCAAAAAAAAAAAAGTTGTGAATTTCACATTCCTCCATTATATACAGTAGTTGCTCAAAACTGCATTGCTCAAAACTGCATTCGTAGCTCATACATGATCCATGGTATCTTAATTTTCACCTGCCCTTCATATCTTCATTTACCCATGCCTATATTGGCCCCCTTCTCTATAAACATGCTGGATCTTCTGACAATTAATTGTCATGGGCTGTGACAATATATTGTGATAATATTCAGGGACATATTTGTAATTTCCACATGTAATTTTGCTGTTTCCCTAAATATGCCTTCTAAACTTTTTGTTTGGCCTTATTAAATAAAATTTGAATGCTCAAATTTCCAAGACTTTTTTTTTGTGAGAGAGAAGCAGACAATTCTTAGAAAAGCTTCTTTAATAGGGGTGTACAAATCAGCCTTGATCCAATTCAGATTTGCAATTCAAATCAATTTGCTTGAAATGTGTGTTTTCCTATGCATTTGTGCTTCCCTTTGATTTGGATTTGCAGGTTGGGAAAAAAGGGGCATTTGTGTATGTGCAAAAGTTCATCAAATTGATCTGAAGGCACCCATATTTGCTTTGATGCACTGATTTGATTCAAATATTCGATTTGAGGGATGATTCAGTCAAATTGCTCTCATATCAAATTGAAGCTTCCTACAGTTGTTTTTAGGACATTATTGGTTTTGAGTGATTTTGCCACAGATGTGCTGGCGTTTTTTTTTTTACTGTTCTTTGGAAGGTTTAACCATCAGAGTCACATTTTGTAAGTGGGGCAGCCATATAAACTAATTAAATAAACTCCCTGCTTTAAGCAGTTCAAGATAAACACATGTGTATTTTCACATTGATACTAGATTTCTAGCATAGAAAGATTCTAAAGGTGTTACCAAAAGTTTTGACTTTGTTGATGTTCTTGAGATAGAGTTCACACATCATGCTAAAGCTTACTCAGTAGTTAAGTAAGTGTGATCTGGAAACCAGGTCTGAGTCTTTATAATATCGCTTAGTTAACAAGGGAAGAATATTTCACATGAGAAAGGCTTCTGATCCTGGACAATTTGCATGGGCCCACTCTGTATCCATGCTAAAATCATTGCTAGTAATATTTGTTCTTATTATTTCTGAAATTTGTCTTCAGTATATGCTGGTGAGAGCAGGTGGGACCAATTCTGTACTTTCCACTGATTGTCCTGCTTGATCCTGTGACTGTCCTAGCCATGTGGTAGTACATGTTACATTTTTTTTGCTACCTCCAGGTGCTTCTGAGAAACAAGCAAAGTGCTATTGGCAGTTGTTTCTCTTGAATTACTACTTTCTTCTAAAAAGAAAATTGATTGGGTAGGTGGTTGGTTGGGTTTGTCACATTTCTATCCGACTTTTCTCTGAAACCTTAAGGTGTCTTATATAACCCTGACTGCTCATTGGAAGGACAGATACTGAAGTTGAAGCTCAAATACTTTGGCCACCTAATGCGAAGAGGACTCACTGGAAAAGACCCTGATGCTGGGAAAGACGGAAGGCAAAAGGAGAAGGGGACGGCAGAGGATGAGATGGTAGATAGCATCACCGATGTAATGAACATGAATTTGAGTAAACTCTGGGAGATAGTGGAGGACAGGAAGGCCTGGTGTGCTATGGTCCATGAGGTCACGAAGAGTTGGACACGACTGAACAACAACAACAGAGGTCTTCCCGCATTTTATCCCACAACAACCCTGTCAGATAGTTGGGGCTGAGAGAAGAAAGACCGGGATAAAGTCATCTAGTGAGTTGCCTGATCAAATGAGCACTTAAATCTGGGGTTTCCTCAGTCCAAATATGATACCTTAACCTTTCACTGCCCTGATCATAATTCCTCCCTCCCTCCCTCTCTCTAGCTTTCTTACTATGTATTGGAATGGACAGAATAGAAGCAAGGTAGTGGGCAAAGGCTTGGAGGACTAAGTTGATTAAGCAATGGTTTAGCTCCTGTTATTTGCTATTTTGCTTCTCTTTTGCTATTCAGGTTTTAAATTTGGCAACCACCTTTATGGATGGATTTCCCTCCCATGTCTTAATTCCTGTGGACACACTTAAGTGGGAACACTCAAAAGGGCAACTAAAATGTTTTATGCTGTTGTACTTGAAGAAAAAGCAATTGTCTACATCCAAAGGTTGTTTTCACAGTATATGTATTTATTTTTTAAACCAGGTATGAATTAGTCATACCTGATAGGGAGAAAATTGCCACATTTAAGTATCTGAAAATGTAGTACTTGAGAAAGGAGAGCTAGCTAATGTTATTCAAAATGCCATTTGAAGTCTCAAGTTAATTTTATTTTTAAGTCAGTTGGGAGTATTTTAGAGAAATGTCACTGATGGTCAAGAGCTTCTACAGATGTCAATAAAGTCCCAGAGCAATTTTTGCTCTTGGAATTGCCACACCTCATCAAGATTATGTATTAAATGAATATATTATATTCATTTAAAACAAAAAACAAAATAGCACTTTCAATCATAAAAAGCAATACTAAGAGTTGTTTTATTTTCTGTGCTCATCTGTACTGCTTAGATTTTACTCATCACTGCAAAGCTTGGGTTGGTATCATTCCATAGCAGTCAGTATTGGATATTGTCATGTTACCAAGTCTTGGAAAGTAAATAGTGTAAAGTTTTAACACAAAATAATCCTTATAGAATGAAATTCATAAATCCCATGTTTATTATATTAAAAACTTACACTTCTATAACTTTTTTGTTTTTGGCTAGATGGTAATTAATCTTACTATTTTCCAATTGCTAAAAATAACTTTTACTACTTTAAACTGTGATCATATATGGATAAGAGCATGATTGAGTTAACACCATGGTGATACAGGTGGCAGTGACCTTTCTTCTCCATTCGTATTGTAGATGGTACCCATGCGGCAATGTTTGGGGTAACCCATGCCCTCTTGGTGTGTGGAAAACAGGAAGATCTTCTTGAAGGTTGTAATAAGATGTGGCAAATATTTCACAGATAAAATCACTCCTATTTGTTCTGTCCATTCCACTTGGAAAGAATCAAAGAAGATGACTTGGGTTGAATCTGGCAGTGTTACTTGTGATTCATTTAGGCTTGTGAAGTCTGAGGAAATGGATAGGGTGATCTGTGGTGTGAGTTCTGCCACTTGTACGACTGATTCATGCTCTACCTCGTGCACACCTCCAGGAGGTATTGGGGGTGGTGCAGAAGGTTAGATCTTACACCAACTCACTGAGGGAGCTTATGTTCCACCTTGAAGGGGACATGATATGCCCCCTTCCTGCAAATGGCGAATCTTGCTATTTACCACCTGCTTCAATCTCCCCTTCTGAGGGCAGATTATTGAGACAGTGGTGAGGCTCCAACTCCAGACTGTTCTAGAGGAAACAGATGAACTAGACTCTTTCATGGGACAGAAACCACATTGGTTGGTCTGGTGGATGGCCTGTGTCCAGCCTTGGTGAGAGGAATGCATGGCTACTAGTTGTATTTGATCTCTTGAATGGCCTTTGATACTATTGACCACTGGTATCCTTGCACACCATCTATGAGGTTTGGAGTGAAATAGACTATTTTACTATGGTTCTGATCATTCCTGAGTGGACATTTGAGAGGAAAGTCATTTTGAGGAAAGAAGAGGCCATCTAGGTGGTAACTCACTTGTGGAGTGCCACAAGGTTCATCTCTGTCTCCCCTATTATTTAACATTGACATGAAGCCACTGGGGTTGGTTATCTGTTGGTTCAGTGTGCAGAATCAATAATATGATGATGATATCTAACTGCATATTGTCACCCTGGGCCAGGCTGGGAGACAAGACAACCCTGATTTGGGATCTGGAAGCTATTAGGGTCTGGATGGGAGAAAATGAGTTGAAACTGAATATCTGTAAGATGGAGGTGCTGTTTGATCAAAACCATCTGATACTTGCCTGATCCAATGGTGTGGAGGCACTTCCCCTGAAGAAGCAGTTCCATGACTCAGGAGTCTTTCAGAACTCACAGCTACTAATAGATAGGCATATGGAATCCATGGGAAGGGAGACTTTGCTGTGCTGTAGCCAGGATGCATGGAGCAGGATGACCTGGCAATGGTTACTTATGCCCTCATCATGTCTCAAATTTTCTACTGCAGTACTCTACACGGGGCTGCCTTTGACGACTACCCAGAAGGTGCAATTGGACAGAATGCAGCAGCCTGCCTAGTCATGTCTGTAGCTTGAATCATGTCAACTGGATTTATATTTTCTCAGTGGAAACGTTTTGCTCCTTATCCAAGGAGCTTCTTCAGTCTGAGCAAAGTTAGTAAGGGAATCCTTAAATATGGATTTAAGGATTCCCTTACTAACTTTGCTCAGACTGAAGAAGCTCCTTGGATAAGGAGCAAAACGTTTCCACTGAGAAAATATAAATCCAGTTGACATGATTCAAGCTACAGACAATTCCACCTGGATGACTGAGAACCTTCATAGACACCTGCCTAGTCATGGGTGAGAGGCACCAGTGCTACATAACAATAGTTTTGAAAGCACTGTGTTTGCTTCCAGTAGGCTTCTGAGTACAATTCAAAGTGCTTGATTTAACCTATAAAGCCATAGGTATGGCTAAGTACACAGGAGTGTGTACTTCAGGTAGCTCCGACTCATCCAAATGGGGATGCTAAGAGTGCTAAGGGAGGGGGCTAGAACACCCTGCTTCTTATGTTAGGCCCCACTCCCTAGGACAGAGCTTTCCAAACTTTTCATGTTGGTGACACACTTTTTAGACATGCATCATTTCACAACACACTCTTACAGCAGGGCATCATTTCGCAACACACTCTTACAGCAGGGCACAAGGCAGGCACTAGGACCTGCGCAGAATCCTGGCAGGGCAGGTTTGGAGGCAGCAAGTCACAAGGCAGGCACTAGGACCTGCGTGGAATCACAGCAGGTTTGGAGGCAGCAAGGCACAAGGCAGGCACTAGGACCTGTGTGGAAGCCAGGAGGCAGCAGCAGCTGCGACACACCCAGACACTGCAGCCGGCAACGTGTCCCAACACACAGTTTGGAAAGCTCTGCCCTAGAATAATGTACTTCTGAGGATCTAAATGGAGCCTCTTTAGCATTCGTTCAGAAAGCAGTGAAAACTCAGCTCTTCTACACGGCTTTTAATTAGGTGTTGGTGGGATGTTTTGGGATGTCTGCTGGGTTTGCCATCTTGTTCTTTTTCCCTCTTTGGTTCTAGTTTGGTTGTTGTTGTTTCCTATTATATTAATTTTATATTGTCTGGTGTATTGTGAGCCACCCGGAGTCTTTTTTGGGAATCAGGCGGCATCAAATAAAACGAATGAATGTGAATGTTGAGTAGTAATAGATGTCACTGTTTGGATGGCAGGTTGTTGGGATGAAGTCATATTTTACTGTTGTTTCTGTGGTTTTATGTCAGTTTTTTATAAACTGCCAGGGGAGTCAGTGATATAAAAATGCTGTTACAATAATCAATAAATATATTATTTATAAAATGCCACAGAAGAACACTTCTAAAACTTTTCCTTTAAATATGCTATATATTTCAGATAAAGCTGTCTGGAAAGCTGAATATTTTTGAGGGTGAAAGGAGCTTAGGTAGCTCCATATTGTAGCATCCAACGCCATAATTATACTTCCCCCTGCTTGCTCGTATTCCTTATTCCTTTTGGCCGGTTCTTGCTAGCATAATTTTTCATAATTGTGTTATAGTCTTCTTCCTCAGTTGGGAACATGATCTTAATCAGCAAGGAAACACACGGCGGTAGAAATTTTACTGACCTTAGAGATGTAACAGTTTGGAACGCTAACAGTATTTTCTTGCTGTCAATCAGTTCAGAAATGCTAGCAGCCAATCAGGTTTGGCTACATCATGGTGTCGTAAGTCAGATTTTGAGAGAAGGGATGGTAGGGAGAAAGGGTATCTGTCTCAGCTACCACCAGAATAGCTGAAGGTGGGGTTAGTGAAGACACGGTTGCAGCTTTTCCACCAAAGAATCACCCTAAAAGCAGAGACCTTTTTCAGCATAGTCTCTGAAATGAGAGGAGTATTTGGCCAAGCCATCCGTTTTAAAAGATGTTTTTGTACTAAGGTGTAATAGCCATAATTTAGTTGTTCTGTTTTCTTTTATATTTTCATGTTAGTAATGATGTTATAAAATTGCATTTTGAAGCATATGAAAATAATTGGCATAGATAGATTAATCCAGTGTTTCTAGACTGTGTTATTTGGAGTTCTCTGGTACTTTCAGTGAAAAGACATGAGCATGAGCAGGCAAGCTTCTTTGAACACCATTGTCCATTTCTTAGCATTATTTGTGTTGTCCAAAAGTATTAGACATGAAGAGAGTGACCTTACTCGACAGGTATGCTTACTATCCGATAGAGAGCTTAAAATGTGACTTAGAAAATATTCCAAATATTCTAGCTATCACAGATATTCCAAATAAGAATAAGAGGGTGATGATTTTCAGAATTCGGAAATTTGGTTTGGTTTGGAGCATTATTTTGAGATTTATTTCATATTTGTGATGCATCTGAATATTCTTACATACAGTGGAAGCAGAACATTACCCCAGGACTGGTTTATTGTAATGTATATTGATTTTGTGCTGTCATGGCTGCTGATGTATGGGAGATAAATAGAATCTGCGTAGTTGCACACACTGCTTTTGTTCCCCTCAAGTTGATGTCATTTGTGTTCATATTTCTTTGGCATTGTCACTTATATAGAATGAGAATCTCTTCTGTTAATTTCATTTCACTGAAGCTAAACATTGTAATAAATTATAGATACCCAAT
Source organism: Charina bottae (assembly GCA_023362775.1). NCBI lineage: Eukaryota > Metazoa > Chordata > Lepidosauria > Squamata > Charinaidae > Charina > Charina bottae. Next base: position 49,306,691 of record JALMGJ010000002.1, on the reverse strand, counting down.
CTAATTCCCACACTGAAGTTTTTGTCCCATGTTTAATGATCTATTGTAAGATGTCAGAACTGAAAGAGAATTCAGGATATGACAATTTAAATGTCTTATTAGCCCATTACTGGAATTTGGTTGGCAAAGAATTCTGCAGGGATTCAGCTTATTTACCAATGTAAGAATTCAGACCAACTTTGTGCCTAACTTTTGGCTTGAGGTATTTAACCTGTAGAGGGGAAACACAGGTATTTTGTCCCTGATTCCATCTCCCATTTCTGTTGATTCTGTTCAGGGGGCTATTAGAGTAGGGCAGACAGTTTTCCTGGGGAAAAGCAAATTAAGAATCTAAAACAAGAAATATTGCACCCTTCAGATTTAATTTCCGGTAGCCATTTTTCTTTTCTGAGATTCAGTACAGGTCCCAAACAACTTTGTTCTGATGGCAAGAGAAACTTTGCATGCCTGTCTGTGGTGTGTATACAGCAGCGTAGGGGAGAGAGCTGCTGAATCATAGCAATGCATTGTACATACCAAAGAGAAAATACTTGAACCTATCTGATATTGTCCATTTCATGTTCCTATTCCTGGATTTGAAATGCTGTCCTTAGCAGGTGACTCTTTAACTGAGTCCCTAATCCATAGCTTTCCAAACTGTGTGTCGTGGCACTTTAGTGTGTCGCAACACACAGTTTAGTGTGTCGCGAGGCGGCGGTGCGGGCGCAGCGGTGTGCACGGCGGCGGCGGGCCATCAGCGCTTCCGCGTTTTAGCAAGGCCGCCGCCATGCATGCCACCGCGTGCACCGCCGCGTGCACCCCCGCACCGCCGTTGGTGTGTCGGTTTGGAAAGCACTGCCCTAATCTATAAAGAATCCTTTGTGATTTGTGATGTGTCTATACAGTATAGGAGAGATGCCTGTGTTGTTTGTGATGAATGGCTTTCCCTTTCACTAATCTCTCTGTCATTCTGTCTGTCTATCATTGGGGAAATTTGCCTGCACTCAGCAGAAAATGGAAATGGTCAAAGCCCCAAAGTGCCCTTATATATTTATTTAGGAACTTGCAGAAATGCTGAACCTAGAGAAAAAGCTAAGGGAAATTGCTTGCTTGCAGACCATTAACCTTCTTGGGATTCCCCATCCCATCCCCCTCTTCCTTCTTTTCTGTCTCTTTTCCTGGACAGCAACCACTTGAACGGAAAGACAGCCAAAACAGCTCTCAGCACAGCGTCTCCAGCCACCACAGCACACACACGGCTTCACCTGTTCATAGCACTCAGGTGCTTCCCGACTACCCTGTTCCTGAAGCACCAGCTACAGACCAGCCGGACAACACAGGGCAGAAGAAGCCGGATCCATTCAAAATCTGGGCCCAGTCCAGGAGCATGTATGAAAGCCGACGTGAGTATGCAGTGAGATATTCTTATGTTAATGGAAGCTTTAGACAGCAGCATTTATTCATTATTGCAACTCTGACTTGAGGAAGACATTTGCTTGGACTGGAAAGAATAAATATGCCTTGAATTGCATTAGTGTGATATCTGAGCCAGTGATGCTGGCTGTGTCTGGAAATGGGTGGAGAAGGGAAACAGTACTGAGCAGCTAGGGAGACCAGCAAATCATCTGTAATTGGAGGAGCATTGATTACTTGCAACAGGTAGATTTACTGCTTAATTATGAGCAATGACAGGCAAGTATTTTCAGGATTAAGATTTCTTTAAATGTCTCTGTTTATTTCTCTTTCTCATTAAAAAAAAAGTCCATTTCTAAAAGGAGATATATTGTGCAGATGGTCCAAATGCTTTTCCAAGGAAGGGAAAATTGGGCACCTTTCACTGTTTGTAGCTCACCTCTACAAAAACTTACGCTCTGAAGCCTTGATCCTGCAAAGGTTTTCAATAAGGAATTAGTTGAAATTGAACATCACAGTAGTGTGCTTAGACAACCTTTAGGTAGGATCGTCAGACCCTGGTCTGTTCAATTATTCCATTGTTTTTCATTAGTCATTTTAACATTTCCCAGTTAGCTATTTGAAGTTTAAAGGTTTAAAACCTGTGTGGTTCTAAGTTTTAAAAAAGGTACAGGTGCATGGCTGAGTGAATTTCTGCCAAGCCATGCTTGTCTTTATTATTATGTACTGTTCCAGCAATGCAGAGAACAAATAGATACAGTAAGCAGCTTTTATTTCAGTTATTAATAAATTCAGTCCACGGATAATTCAATAGGGGGTTGATTTGACTCCAAAATATTTTATTTATTTATTATTCTGATTGGTTTTTTAATGTATTTCTGTTTTTTTCCCCCTCTCTCTATCGTTAGCCACCTGCAGCATTTTTGGGATAGGGTGAAATACAAATAAAGAAAGAAAGAAAAAGTAATAAAGAAAATTAAAAATGGGATCCAGTGAATCCACTTCCCCTTTTAAATGTGAATTTTTTTAACTTGCATCTTTTAGAGCATCAGTTATTTTTTAAGAGTCACTTAGGGATAAAGCAACTTTAAAGCTACCTACATTAAAAAGTGTTATTTGTCATACGGACTTGGGGTTTTGCATTGTCTGTAGTGACCTGTATAGCCTTAAGAGTAAAATCAGTGTTCAATGTATTGCATGGAGGGTGGGAAAAGATATGGTGGTAGAGGCTTTGGGGCTAAAACAATGCCGAAGCCTCTTATTGTTTGGCTGTTCCTATCATATTATTCATGTCTGTTCCAGGGGTATGGCAGAGGGCATTTTCTCCATACATTCAGTTCTAAATAGAATAACAAGCTTGTACTAGCCTTTTAGACGTGGGTGGAGGTCTGAAGGCTAAGATCTAGACCCAAAGTCCCTGCATAGCATCCTTTCCTTCAAAGAGGATGAGTATACTATTCTGAGCTTAAACCTACATCTTTCATTAAACAAATATCTGCCATTAAAACATTAACAGATTTACTTCTGTATTCCAATTCTGGAAATCCTGGATAAAAAAATATGTTCAATATATCAATTGGCCATTGATTGCCCTGGAACTATAGAGCCTGCCTACACCTGAGGGGGAGTTCATCCTTCCTATGTCTATCCAACTCCCCCCTCCCCTCAAAATGCTCAACTGTATTTAGAGGAGAAAACAGTTAAGAATCCCTTTCTGATGACCAGAAGGCCCACGACCAAGGTTAAATCCTACCTCCTAGGAAGAACATCATGGCCAGGGGAGGCCACCTGACCTATCTAACCTAGTCCAGAAAAGGAGCAGACGCAGGGACCATGCTTTGCCCCTTCCCATCCTATAAAACAATAACAAGAATCCCAGTTGCCAAACAACCTCACAAGCCAACGAAAATCTGCCCTACCCAGTTTGTGTAAAATGCTACTTTGTGGCTTCCCATTCCCTTCTAGATTTGGAGAAATGATTTCCTTCCTTCCCATTTTCTTCTGTTCCTCCTTCTCTTGTGTGTCCTGTTTTTTTAAAAAACTTAGAAAACTGGTAGCAGGGCCTGGCCACAGATTTTTTAAGTGACAATGACTCAGGGGAGGCAGTAATTGACTGAAAAAGTAGGAATATAATCCTGTGTGATATTAAGGAAATTCACAACTATGATGTTCTGAATCCAGTATAATTCTAATGCATGTTACATGAGAAAACTATCCTCTATTATTTGGGGGGTATCAGTTGTGCATTTAATGTAAACATGTAGCTCTGCCTAGGGTGATTTGTGAATTTTTTTGCACTCTCATCATGCTACTTCCATTACATAGAGTGGTTGTCTCCCATTCTCTCCCCAAATCATCCCTGCAGTAACATTGTCTAAGACCCCCCTATATCTATTTACTACCAGCTAAACAGTTTATTAGAAATAGTTAATTAGTAATTAGAATAAACTCAACAGTTTCAGCTACTATCTGTTCTCCCCTAAGGTAAAGGTGAAGGTTCCCCCCGCACATTTGTGCAGTCGTGTCCGACTCTAGGGGCCGGTGGTCATCTCCGTTTGTTAGCCAAAGAGCCAGCGTTGTCCGAAGACGCTTCCACGGTCATGTGGCCGCATGACGCGCGCGGAACGCTGTTACCTACCCACCGAAGTGGTACCTATTAATCTACTTGCATTTACATGCTTTCGAATTGCTAGGTTGGCAAGAGCTGGGGCGAGTGCGGGAGCTCACTCCCTCACACGGGACTAGGGATTCGAACCTCCAAACTTGCGATCTTCCAATCGACAAGCCTGGCGTCTTACCCGCTGAGCCACAACACCCCCTATGTTCTCCCCTACATGTGTGTATATATACTATTGTACTCTCTCTCTGTGTGTATGTGTGTTATTTCTCAACTCCTCCACCTACACATTTAGGCAAGACAAGTTACATGCATTTTAGGAGTACCGGGGGGGCGGGGGCGGGGGGCGGTATCCCTCTCTTCTGCTTTGTTTTGAGAAACAGGAATAAAACTGTAGCAGTTCGTTTGTAATGCTTTCCTTCACTTTCCATAGATCCTCCCTTGTTTTTCTTACCTAGCTTCATTGTTCAGATAATCATATCTCTTTACACTTCCTGATTCTACCTTACTGTAGAAGTTGGAGAGAGGACCGTTCTTTTCAGGCTAGTGCAGTAAAATTCAGCAACCATACATGTTTGTGTCCTATATTAACTTTTCCCCAAAATAATCCTTCTTGTAGAAGAGAATGAGTCAGATACCAACTCAAACAGCCTTGCAGACTAGCGGAAATGAGGAAAGAATAACATTCACTGCTGTTCTTTCAGTTCATGGGTGTGTGTGTGTGCAGATGAGCAGTGGGAACACATAAATTTGGAATAGCTTGAGAGCGGCAGGAAATTTGAAGGTACAACAGAGCATTGAGGAGACTGAGAATCATCAGCATCTCCCACCCCATCACCTGGCCAAATCTTATGATGCCTGCTTTCTGACTTGCTCTTTCTGATCCCAGGAATATTTAGGGTAATGGTGTGCCAAAATCTGCAGTTTCTCAGTTTTCTTCCCTATGAAAGAGACTTCTGTTTCTCTACCTTATTTTCAACAGGCTTAAGAATTTTTTAAAACTTTCTCATAGTGTTTGTGTTTGTTTTTGGATGAGGGGGTTTCTTTATTGCTGGAGGTGGTAGCAAATGTGCTGCTATGTTGTTGTTACCTGCTCTGTATCTTTCCATTACTTGAAGACTTCCCTGGATGCCCACACTTCCCATTCAAAACAAAAACAAGAATAAAAAAACAAGGCAAGCATTTCATCATGATGTTTCTCCTTTGAATGTAATGGAAGCATAGGAAGTCAGGGTGGGTGCAGCTTCTGGGGATATACAGTGGGGTGAAAAAGTATTTAGTCAGCCACCAATTGTGCAAGTTCTCCCACTTAAAAAGATGAGAGAGGCCTGTAATTGACATCATAGGTAGACCTCAACTATGAGAGACAAAATGAGAAAACAAATCCAGACAATCACATTGTCTGATTCGGAAAGAATTTATTTGCAAATTATGGTGGAAAATAAGTATTTGGTCACCTACAAACAAGCAAGATTTCTGGCTCTCACAGACCTGTAACTTCTTCTTTAAGAGGCTCCTCTGTCCTCCACTCATTACCTGTAGTAATGGCACCTGTTTGAACTTGTTATCAGTATAAAAGACTCCTGTCCACACCCTCAAACAGTCACACTCCAAACTCCACTATGGTGAAGACCAAAGAGCTGTCAAAGGACACCAGAAACAAAATTGTAGACCTGCACCAGGCTGGGAGTCCGATGCTGTAAAGAACAATATTGCATAGGAACCTGGAATGTAAGAACTATGAATCAAGGTAAGCTGGATGTGGTCAAACATGAGATGACAAGATTGAACATCGACATATTGGGAATCAGCGAACTAAAATGGACAGGAATGGGCGAATTTAATTCAGGAGACCATTATATATACTACTGTGGGCAAGAATCCCTTAGAAGAAATGGAGTAGCTCTCATAGTCAATAAAAGAGTGGGAAAGGCAGTACTGGGGTACAACCTCAAAAACGACAGAATGCTTTCAGTTCAAATCCAAGGCAAACCATTCAACATCACAGTGATCCAAGTCTATGCCCCAACCACTGATGCCAAAGAAGCTGAAGTTGACCGGTTCTATGAAGACCTACAACACCTTCTAGAACTAACACCAAAAAAAGATGTCCTTTTCATCATAGGGGACTGGAATGCTAAGGTAGGAAGTCAAAAAATAACCGGAATAACAGGCAAGTTCGGCCTCGGAGTACAAAATGAAGCAGGGCAAAGGCTAATAGAGTTTTGTCAAGAGAACACGCTGGTCATAGCAAACACTCTTTTCCAACAACACAAGAGACGACTCTACACATGGACATCACCAGATGGTCAATACCGAAATCAGATTGATTATATACTTTGCAGCCAAAGATGGAGAAGCTCTATACAATCAGCAAAAACAAGACCTGGAGCTGACTGTGGCTCAGATCATGAGCTTCTTATTGCAAAATTTAGGCTTAAATTGAAGAACGTAGAGAAAACCACTAGACCAATCAGGTATGACCTAAATCATATCCCTTATGAATATACAGTGGAGGTGAGGAATAGATTTAAAGGATTAGATCTGGTAGACAGAGTGCCTGAAGAACTATGGATGGAGGTTCGTAACATTGTACAGGAGGCAGCAGCTAAAACCATCCCAAAGAAAAAGAAATGCAAGAAAGCAAAGTGGCTGACTGATGAGGCTTTACAAATAGCTGAGGAAAGAAGGGAAGCAAAAGGCAAGGGAGAAAGGGAAAGATATAAACAACTGAATGCAGAATTCCAGAGAATAGCAAGGAGAGATAAGAAGGCCTTCTTAAATGAACAATGCAAAGAAATCGAGGAAAACAATAGAATGGGGAAGACTAGAGATCTCTTCAAGAAAATCGGAGATATCAAGGGAACGTTTTGTGCAAAGATGGGCATGATAAAGGACAAAAAAGGCAGGGACCTAACAGAAGCAGAAGAGATTAAGAAGAGGTGGCAAGAATACACAGAAGAACTATACAAGAAAGATCTTAATATCCCTGATAAATACGATGGTGTGGTCACTGACCTTGAGCCGGACATCCTAGAGAGTGAAGTCAAGTGGGCCTTAGGAAGCATTACTAACAACAAAGCTAGCGGAGAAGACAGTATCCCAGCTGAGCTATTTAAAATCCTAAAAGATGATGCTGTTAAAGTGCTGCACTCAATATGCCAACAAATTTGGAAAACTCAACAGTGGCCACAGGATTGGAAAAGGTCAGTTTACGTTCCAATTCCAAAGAAAGGCAATGCCAAAGAATGTTCAAACTACCGTACAATTGCGCTCATTTCACATGCCAGCAAGGTTATGCTCAAAATCCTACAAGCTAGGCTTCAGCAGCATGTGAACCGAGAACTACCAGAAGTGCAAGCTGGGTTTCGAAGAGGCAGAGGAACTAGAGATCAGATTGCCAACATTCGCTGGATCATGGAAAAAGCAAGAGAGTTCCAGAAAAACATCTACTTCTGCTTCATTGACTACGCTAAAGCCTTTGATTGTGTGGATCACAACAAACTGTGGCAAATTCTTAAAGAGATGGGAGTACCAGACCACCTTACCTGTCTCCTGAGAAACCTGTATGTGGGTCAAGAAGCAACAGTTAGAACCGGACATGGAACAACCGACTGGTTCAAAATTGGGAAAGGAGTACGACAAGGCTGTATATTATCACCCTGCTTATTTAACTTATATGCAGAGTACATCATGAGAAATGCCGGGCTGGATGAATCACAAGCCGGAGTTAAGATTGCCGGGAAAAATATCAACAACCTCAGATATGCAGACGATACCACCCTAATGGCAGAAAGTGAAGAGGAACTAAAGAGCCTCTTGATGAGGGTGAAAGAGGAGAGTGCAAAAGCTGGCTTGAAACTCAACATTAAAAAAACCCAGATCATGGCATCTGGTCCCATCACTTCCTGGCAAATAGAAGGGGAAGAAATGGAAGCAGTGACAGATTTTATTTTCTTGGGCTCCAAGATCACCGCAGACGGTGACTGCAGCCATGAAATTAAAAGACGCTTGCTCCTTGGAAGGAAAGCTATGGCAAACCTAGACAGCATATTAAAAAGCAGAGACATCACCTTGCCGACAAAGGTCCGTATAGTTAAAGCTATGGTTTTTCCAGTAGTAATGTATGGCTGTGAGAGTTGGACCATAAGGAAGGCTGAGCGCCGAAGAATTGATGCTTTCGAGCTGTGGTGCTGGAGAAGACTCTTGAGAGTCCCTTGGACTGCAAGGAGGTCAAACCAGTCAATCCTAAAGGAAATCAACCCTGACTGCTCATTGGAAGGACAGATGCTGAAGCTGAAGCTCAAATACTTTGGCCACCTAATGAGAAGAGAGGACTCACTGGAAAAGACCCTGATGCTGGGAAAGACTGAGGGCAAAAGGAGAAGGGGACGGCAGAGGATGAGATGGTTAGATAGCATCACCGATGTAATGAACATGAATTTGAGTAAACTCCGAGAGACAGTGGAGGACAGGAAGGCCTGGCGTGCTATGGTCCATGAGGTCACGAAGAGTCGGACACAACTGAACGACTGAACAACAACAACCAGGCTGGGAAGACTGAATCTGCAATAGGCAAGCAGCTTGGTGTGAAGAAATCAACTGTGGGAGCAATAATTAGAAAATGGAAGACATACAAGACCACTGATAATCTCCCTCGATCTGGGGCTCCACACAAGATCTCACCCCGTGGGGTCAAAATGATCACAAGAACGGTGAGCAAAAATCCCAGAACCACACGGGGGGACCTAGTGAATGACCTGCAGAGAGCTGGGACCAACGTAACAAAGGCTACCATCAGTAACACACTACGCCGCCAGGGACTCAGATCCTGCAGTTCCAGACGTGTCCCCCTGCTTAAGCCAGTACATGTCCGGGCCCGTCTGACGTTTGCTAGAGAGCATTTGGATGATCCAGGAGAGGATTGGGAGAATGTCATATGGTCAGATGAAACCAAAGTAGAACTGTTTGGTAGAAACACAACTCGTCGTGTTTGGAGGAGAGAGAATGCTGAGTTGCATCCAAAGAACACCATACCTACTGTGAAGCATGGGGGTGGCAACATCATGCTTTGGGGCTGTTTCTCTGCAAAGGGACCAGGACGACTGTTCCGTGTACAGGAAAGAATGAATGGGGCCATGTATCGTGAGATTTTGAGTGCAAACCTCCTTCCATCAGCAAGGGCATTGAAGATGAAACGTGGCTGGGTCTTTCAGCATGACAATGATCCCAAACACACCGCCCGGGCAACAAAGGAGTGGCTTCGTAAGAAGCATTTCAAGGTCCTGGAGTGGCCTAGCCAGTCTCCAGATCTCAACCCCATAGAAAACCTTTGGAGGGAGTTGAAAGTCCGTGTTGCCCAGCGACAGCCCCAAAACATCACTGCTCTAGAGGAGATCTGCATGGAGGAATGGTCCAACATACCAGCAACAGTGTGTGCCAACCTTGTGAAGACTTACAGAAAACGTTTGACCTCTGTCATTGCCAACAAAGGATATATAACAAAGTATTGAGATGAACTTTTGATATTGACCAAATACTTATTTTCCACCATAATTTGCAAATAAATTCTTTCCAAATCAGACAATGTGATTGTCTGGATTTGTTTTCTCATTTTGTCTCTCATACTTGAGGTCTACCTATGATGTCAATTACAGGCCTCTCTCATCTTTTTAAGTGCGGGAACTTGCACAATTGGTGGCTGACTAAATACTTTTTTGCCCTACTGTAAGTACATAGTGAAAGACAGAATGTTCATACATATGTTTAGCCAGTTCCTAGATCATTAAGTGCAACAGCCCAGACTCCACCCATAAAAGAAAGAAAAGGGTTTTGAAAGAAATTTCAAAATCAAATTCTCTCTCAAAAAATGAATGTATACTGATATTAAAAATGCAAGAGAATTTTCCTGCACATCAGTACTTCAGAGGCTGGTTGAGGGATTAAAAGAGATTTCTCATTGTAATATTGTTCCAGCTGAGTTTAACAAAAGATGCTGGTAGTGCTATCAATTGTATGACCACTGACATCTGCATAGGGTGCATGCTCTCATGTACATTTTAAAACTATATTTGTTTTTTTAATGTAATAACATGTAGTGCTGTTTACAAATGAGGTAAATTAATTAATCAGAACTAGTTCAGAACATGCTAAATTTTAAGACAGGCTTTGAAATGTTCAAAATCCTTGAGATATTAATTTTACTGTTATTTCAGTTTTACCGTTATTTACTGTTTGAAGTGACTTTTCCCAACTGAACATTATTTGTGAAATTTAAATCTATGAGCAGAATTATTCTTTATTTTAAAATATTTTTTATTCCAACAAATAGTGTATGAACGAACACTGACAATGAAAATCAACATAATAAAAAAATTACTGAATATTAGCGAGATTATAAGTGTGATAGAAGAGAGAGAAAAAACCTATATATTTTAAGCCTGATTGATTGATTAAGTGCCTTCAAGTTGGTGTTGACTCTTAGTGACCTCATAGATTTTCTCCATGGCGATCTGTCCCTAACCTGGTCCTTCAGGTCTTCCAATGCACCTATCACATCATGATGATTGATGATGATGATGATGATGATGATGATGATATAAATAAGTCCAGTAGTTTAATAAAATAATGGTACTGTTTTTTGCATTTAGACCAGGGGTGGGCAATGTCAGGCCCGTGGGCCGTATAAGGCCCGCGGGGCTCCCGCCTAAGGCCTGCGGGGCTCCCGCCCACAAACCCCACCCCTTCCACGTGATTGGCTCCTGCCCGCCCCCCCACCCCCCAGTGCTTGTGATTGGCTCCCACCCGCAAACTCCGGCCCCCAGTCTGTGGAAATCCCAGAAACCCCACCCCCTGCACCCCCGGTCCCTGGTTATAAATATCCAAATGGCCCTTGGCAGAAAAAAGGTTCCCCACCCCTGATTTAGACAATGAATACTATGTTGTTTGTATAGTTGAAGGATTTCACGGCCGGAATCCGATGGTTGTTGTGGGTTTTCCGGGCCGTGTGGCCGTGTTCTGGAAGTTTTTGTTCCTAACATTTCGCCAGTAGCTGTGGCTGGCATCTTCAGAGGACAGGAGCACAGCTAGAAGATTCTCTCTGTGCCCAAGTGGAGGGTGTGTGTTCCTGCTGGTGTTCATAGCTGCTGAGAGGTCATTTACAAGAGATTGGGAGAGGGTTTTTTGTGGTGATTAGGGGGTGTGGTGCTGTTGTGTGTGTGATTAGCACATCTATTATGTGAGTTGTTTGTATATTTCTGTGGTTGAGTAGAGTTGTTTCTTCTAACAACAAACTATGTTGTTTCTTCTGTGGCCTGTTTTGCCCTGGGAAGAACAAATATTTGACCATCAGGGATCACATTTTTGTTTTCTTTTAACTTTTCTCTGAAGTCTTTGTGATGTGTTGTCATTTATATTTGGTATAGTTTTTCCAGTTTGGCCAGTTTTATTGTTTATGGTTTGGTTTTTGGAATGGAAAAGAGACCTATCGCATATGCTCCAGTTTGGAAAAACAGAAAAATTAGACCATTGTAATTTGAAGGTAGAGTTTTGGGGGCTCTGGGGCTGCAAAAAGATCTGAGGGGCAGATGACAATCTGGTCAGTTAGATCCACCCCGGAAATGCAAATTGGAGTGGACAATGACTGCTTGTAAGACGGACCTTTTGTAGCCCTCCTTCTGCAGAATGGATCTGAAGGTTGATGTGCATTTTGTCAATGAGTTGATGGTCCACTTTTGGATTACTATCCAAATTTTGCCATATTTAAGACAGAGAACAAATTTTTATTGCTTAGAAACTTCAAGTGGTGTTTTGTTCCCTGGACTTTCCTTTAACCAGCTCTCAATTTATGTGTATGTGTGTATTTGTGTGTGTCTGTATGTGTATTTTCTGGGCTCAGAAAACAATTGTAAGCAAAGAAAAATCAGATACAGGATCTTGTGGATGGCTCCCTTGTTCCCCGATATTGCTTAAGGCTTTTGAGGAATATTTTGGGTAAGGAATGTATACAGTGCAAGTTAGAATAGTGGGTATAGCCTTTGCATAAGCCAGATGGAGCCATCCAGGAAACCTGCCTGGATATTTCAAATCTGTCTCAGCAATGAGAGATGGATCATCTTAAAATACACTTTGCTCTGCAAAGGTAAATGAGTCTGCCCTCCCAGGATGGGAAACTACCTGAATTTGCAGTGTTCTCTGGAATTATTTTTACTCCTGGGCTTCTCCTTACTTAAGGCAGAGATACCAATAGTATCGTAATCTTGCAGAATAAAAATAGCCTATTTCTTTAAAAATAGCCTATTTCTTTAAAGCACTGTGTGCACAGACTGCTAAAATGCTCCTGCATTTCACAAACCAGGCTGCTCCTGATGTTCAAGTAGCTGGTGATGCAGGATTTAATCACAGAGGGACACTTCAGCAAGTCTGTTAACATCATATTGTGCAAATCCTTATTTGTCTTAAAAGGAGAATTTAGATTCTGTGATTTTTAGCATACCTATTTGAGTTTGAAGGCTAGTTCCATTCTTGGGTTGTAGATACATTCGGTGTTTTTTATTCATCTCCATTTCTTTGAAAATTTTAATGTTTCTCTCTTTGGGTGATGTGAAACAGAATGGAAGAGTATTCAAAACCACAGGGAGTCAACTATTAGCTTATCACTGTGATGAGAAGACATATTCTAAACAGGTTCATATTGTCTCGTATGACTCTGATTGGAATTGCTATTGGAGAAATTGACAGTTTGGTTAGAACTCCTCTATTAAAAGTGGGGTTCTGAAGAATGCCAGAAAGGCTTCACGGGAAATTTGGAACCAATAGTGACTGCTTTCACTATTCAATATCCAGTATTCTTGGATACTCAAGTAAGTTCTGGTAATAAAACAAAACAAATCAAAACAGTACTTCTTACTTCCTTGCTGGTCTCCAATCCCTCAAACACAAAGTTTCTGCCATTAGCAATGCAACACATTATGCCAGCAATGAAATACAGTCAGATTTAAGGCACATATAATCTATCCTGAGCTAATGACACTTTCAATTTTATAATTTGATTCAAAAAACTATTTAAAAAGAATAAATTAAAACTAATTTAATTAGTGTCAGTCAGAAGCATGCAAAAGTAATGATCAAGAAGTACAACTTAACATAATTCAGGATGGCTCAAAACATTGAATAGCCAACCTGCAGATATCAATAACTGCGTTTTACAGTATAGAATCATTCCACTAGTGAACTCTAGGCTATGTAAATTGAGCAAATGCGAACACCACCATTATTTCCATACAGAGTTGAAAATAAGAATTTTCTTGTAAAAATCTATGTAACATTGCTCCAGGAAATGGCATATTTTAGAATGTTTATTAACATATCTGTGCTAATAAAAAATAGTCTATGTGAGACCACTAAGATGAGTTTTGCATTACTAATGTCTAAATCACAATTGTATGATCTATGATGATATGATGATGTTGGGTCAATCTCAGTTATACTTGTTGTTACTATTATTGACGATATGATACTGGAATAATTGCAAAACTATACTAAAACTCAATCTTAGCAGAAAAACCAGCAACTTTTCACCTGTATGAAAATAAGCTACTTAGCTTATGGTCTCTGAGGAGTGGCCAACTATTAATATATTGTTTGCTTTCTTACTGTTAAATGTATATGAGATCAGTCGCCCCTTTTTACATACCAGGCAACTGCCAATGTATTCCATGTGTTTCTGACTGAGAATAGCATTATGTTCAAGAACTATCTTTTACCTATTCAGCAAACGTTGTGCCCTGAATCCAAATAGCCAACATATTTCTTAAAAATATAGATTTAATAGAAGTTGCTTTTTTTCCTCCTCTTTGTTTTGGTATCTTAGTCTTAAATTTCCTTGAGGATTGCTGCAATCTGTTACTGGGCTGTCTGCATGCTTTACAAAGCTGCCATGTCTTATGGAGGGGCCATCTGTCAAAACAGCAGTGACAAAATGAATTAATCTGAATTGCAGATGTGTTAATGAACCCCTATGAAAGGCTTAAGCAAGCTTTAATTAAAACAATGCAGAAGAGGTTTTAAACCTTTTTAAATCTTTAAAAACTATTGCATTCATTTTTTTTAATATTTGGATTTTATTTTCAGTCACACACTAGATTTGTGGTTTGTAAATCAGATAAACAGAAAAGCACATGAAGCAGTTCCTTAATCCATAATTAGATAAGTTTGAAAAATGTGAGAGCAAGGGAAATAGAACATTTTTGATGGAGCAGCTTTAAAACAAAGTCTTGGGTTCCGTGTTGGGGGTGGGTTTGAAGTGGTGGATGGATGGATGGATGGATGGATGGATGGATGGATGGATGGATGGATGGATAGATAGAGCATATATTTATGCAAAAATATTTTATTGCAGCAGAAGTTCTAAAACAATGCAAGGCACGATTTTATTCAACTTCCTCCTGCTTCTGTGTACCTCTTATTTAAAAGGGTATATATAGTAAATCAATATTTTATTGAAAATTGCTAAGTGTAATTTTCATCTAGATTTTGCTTTCTAATCCAGTGGGAATGCATGTTGTCAAAAGCAAGAAATAGTTCTTGCTGCTTTTTCTAAAGCCTAGTTAGAACATTTTTATATAGTATATTTTGGTCCAATAATGTCAAACAGTGCAGCTTTAAGTAGATCTGGTAAAACTGGTAGGTCTGTTCTAATCTTCAGGAGCTGCAACTTTTGGGGGTCATAATAGGTCAGAAAGCAGAGAGCAATCAGCCAGCGCTTAATTGAAGTGAACAAACAAGAAAACAGATTTCATTAAGCTTTGCAAAATGTTAAAATTAATATTCACAGCTATGTCACCTTCGCCTGCGACTGGACTGAGCAAGGGTGAAAGAGAAATCAATTCCACGAGTTTTGGAGAATGTAAGAATGAGCTGAGAATTTTATATCTTGTCTTGCTGTCCATCTTGTAGTAGTGTTTGTGATTGGGGGAGTTCATGTGGCTGGGTTGGGAGATTTTAGCATGAAGCATGAAATGTAGTGAGAGTGAATATGCTTTCCTAACTGTGTCACTGTCAACCAATATAATGAAAAAATATTCTAGCAGAAGTGAAATATTGGAACTGCTCTATTAAAAAAAAGTTTTACCTGTAGCCACCTAGTATCATTCCTTCTCATCATGTGTTAAGAACTCTTTTTATAACTTTTGCATGAAATCATTTAATTGCAATAATGAGTCAATATGGATTACTTTCGAGCCACTGGTGTGAAAATTGTTCCTTACATCGTAGGAAACTGAAGGCAGAATCAAGTTTAGTCATTGTAAAATACTTGGTAGGTGTTTTTTTTTAATGAGTGTTTCTAGTCAAATGTCCTTTAATTTGAATTAAGGATTTTATAATTATGCTGATCAGCATTTAAGTGTGCTAATCAGTCTTCAAACATTGTTTTACCATTTGATGAAACAAACAAATAAAAACACTAATGAAAAAAAAAACAGGCAGTAATGTGTACATGTTTTTAATTTGGAATCCCCTTCACAATTTTTTTCTGTCCATGTGGCTTGGTTTTAACCAGTGCCACTTATTGCATGTCAGTTTCTATCCTTGCGTCAGGAGAAATATCAGATATATGTTGAGACTCCGTGTTTCAACATATATCTGATATTCAACAACTTCCAGATTAGCAGCCAGTGACTCCATTGCCACCTAGATGCTATAGCTAATTAAATGGCGTCCCAAGGATGTGGAAACTGTGCCAGTGAGGACTTAGAATAAGATTATGTTTAGCTCACCACTCAGCCAGATGCTAATGCCAGCCATGTATTTGGACCAATCGATGCAAAAGGCTGTAAAATGAGTTTTGATTCACTTTTGGTTATGCTGTGGACATGTGTGTTTGTAGTTCATGGTACCATTATCTTTTTACTATCTCCTTTCCCTTCAAAGGAGATTCACTGCTAGACTGTATCAACCATAATGGATGTATTGAAGGATGTATTGAGACTTCTCTATCTTCTTTTGTTGTACTGCTTTGTTTTAAAGTGTTTGCTGAATTCAAGTGAAGCTTGGAGTCGCACATGCTGGATTTTATATTTGATTGGTTTGTTTCAAACCCGGACCATTATTAGTGTTCTGGCCAAAGATCTTCAGAATTAAAATTCACAACATCAGTGAGGTGGCAATAATTGCATGGAATTATGAGTGCATAAGAATCAATGAAGGAATCATTAATATAAATGGAATAAGTGACTAAGCCTGAAATAATATACCAGAGCAAACAAACTTCTTAACCTTGAAAATATCACCTTCCTTATAGTAAGTCACATTTTCAGGAACAAGTTTCCACGAACAGTCACTGTAGATAGAATAAAACAACATACCTTATTTGCCATAATGCTACTTTTACTAATTACAAATACCTCTATTGTAAGAAAAAAGAAGCATTATTCTCATTATTTTTTTCTAACTGAACTATGCAAGAACTGTAAGTAACATATGTAGAACCCAAGAATACATATTTTCATTTGAGGAAATAGAAGAACAGAAAGCTTTAGCTTTGGATGAAAGCATTATAAAATTCACAGGTGAAAATAGGTGAGAAAGTGCTGCTGAAATGTTCTGCAGAAGGTATTTTGCTTTATCAGACAAGCTGTGCTCTTAACATGTTTTGCCTAGACCTAATTGGAAGAAACCTTTAGCTTTTGTGATCTAGAGGCAGCAACCAAGACCAATTAATTTAGAATACAGTTGGCCTTCAGCTTGAGTTAGTGGCAAAGTTCACAGATTTTTGATGCAATTTGACTTGCATTTAAATTGAGCTGCTGTAAGATTGTATCTGCACTGCCACCAAATAACCTTCAAATAGCTAAGCATTGACCAACTCTATCATCTTACTATTCTGTCATTGTACTTAGAAAATTGTTGAGCTGTAGCGTAATGCACTAATGCACATGGGCTTTAGAGCCACATTATTGTCATAAACATTGGTCAATTAAGATGATAGGACTTAGAAAATATAGACAGAAATCAATAGATGCAAAATAAGATAGAAACCAACGTATGTCTGCTTTTTTATATCTCAGCTATTTAGTTCATGCATTAATTTAGTAATTAAATAAATAAACTTTAGTCATGAGCCACCTTAGTCATTCCCCCTGTAATGGAGAACTGTCAGCAAAATGTTTGATTTAATATCATCTACAACAGTCTGGAATATATTTTATTTAAGCTGATTTGATGTCATTAGCTCCCTATCAACACTTCAATCAAGGCATGGGAACTTGGCTTTTACCTGTGGCTGGTCTTTTGCTCAGGATCATTTCGGTATCTGGATGACGCTTTGGCACTGAATTTTCAAAGGTGATATCTTGGAACTCAGCACTCATGGAAAATCCTGTTGAATGGATGTTGCTCTGAATTTGAATTCTTAAATTAGCCAAATAGCCATTTTTGGCAATGGATTATGCAGAGAGTTGACTGGGCCAGGATCTAGTGGCTCATAGTATATGGGGTGTATAGATAATGAGCTAAAGGTGAGCACCCCTTTATCTGTAGGGATGGATAGATAATGGAATCAGTCTCCCTAGTGACTGATCTTTTGTTTATTTGTTCTTGAGTAAGAGAAAATCAAATCCAAGATGGCGACCGGGAGCAGTCGTTAGTTGCTGCTCCGGGATAAGAGGGATCCTGGTCTCCCAGAAACCCGGTTTTCAATCTTTCTCCTGCCCCACTATACTGGTTGGGGTTCAGGGAGAGAATTTTACGGGCTCCTCGACTTTTTAAACTTTGTGGTCGAGTAGGGGATGGTTGGACCCTCCAGAAGGAACAGCGGAGCGGAGCGGAGTTAACAGCTGAGTCAGCTGAGTCAACGGAGTGGAGCTAACAGCTGAGTGGCGGAGCTGAGTAGCGGAGCGCAGCAGCGGCGGTTGAGCCTGGCGTGTTCTCCTGCGGACTCAGATAGACCCTCTACACCCGATGGTGATTCCCGAACGGACTTCTGCTACTTTTTACCATCTATTTTACCTGGGAATTGGCTGGCCTCTCTGGAGGAACGGGAGAGTGTGGGCAGCAGTAACTAAGATCGGCCCAATTTCCTCCCTCGGACAACCCGATGGGCTTTTATCGACCCAGGAAGGCGTTAGCGGTGGCGGCGGTGACGGCAGTAACGATAGCTGGGACCCTTAGTAACAGCGGGTCTGTTGCCGGCTTTTATCGGCCTTTGTTGACACAGTCCCCTGACCCCCCCGGATGGCCCGGACGGCCCAAAAAACTCTTAAATAGAATAGCAGTGGTAGCGGCCCTTACCAGCGGCCCTTGGCACCGGCGTCGCCAACAACGGCAGCGGCCTCCTCCAGCGGCCCTCGATGATCTGGCCGGCGGTTCGCCCGGAAGTGGCCTGGGAGGCTTTCAGGTAGGACATCAGTGGTTGCGGCCCTTTCAACGGCCCTACCACCGGCCTCTGGCGCCAGTGACGACCGCGGTGGTCCTTCCAGTGGCCCTTAGAGATTTGGTCGGCGTTATAACCGGAGGTGGCCCGGGAGGCCCTCAAATAGAACATCAGCGGCCCTTACAAGCAAGGACTCTTAGGGACACTGGATTTCTTAGGACTGGATCCACCTCTTGGTCAATCTTGAAGGGCCGGTGGATATTGGACGGTAGCCCTTTGCCGGTACCCTTTACCAGCAGTTTATGGACCTTGCTGGAATTCGAACGGGGACTGGGGTCTATTTGTATTAATTTTTAAGATCATACTAACAACAGCTATCGAAGTCTGAATTTAACAACTTTTTAACATCTTTTCCCGACTGCTCGAAATCTCTGTCAACCTGTCTGAGGTGTTTAAGATCCCTCCAGAGTGAATCTACTACCCCCTTACTATTGTGAGAGAATGGGAGGGAGTAAGGTATGAATGGGATGTAAGAAATTGAGTATGGAAGAGCACCCCCTGAGTGAGAGGCAGGTGGGACAGGAGTGATTGTGGTGAATGTTGGTACCTCTCCCTGACCAGTGAGAGAAGTTGAGGGAGAGGTACAGGGTGTGAGTTGGGTGGTGCTAGACCCTACCAGTGCCGAGAGCGGAAGCTGGTGCACTGGGGGGTCTTACCACCGCCCAAGAGTGTATGGGAATGTATCTTGGATAGTTTGGAGAAGGGATTCTTGATTAACCCTGAGAATTCCGGAGGCCTGGGAGTGGAGGCTACTGGGCCAGAACTGGGAATCTCCGGGGGCTATATGGCGGGCCATCTGATTCGGGTGGTGACGGGCAGGGGACGGTATGACGGGAACCGGAGGGCATGCCATCTCTGGGGAAGGCGCCCCCGGTGTTTGTTACCGGTGGTGCGTTCCGGCCCCCCGTGTTCATACCCAGGCCCTGGTAGGCAGATCCTCGGGGGCTCCGGTCTCCGGCTGCTGCTATTGAATGCCAGGTCGGTGAACAACAAAGCCCCCCTTATAAGTGACTTGATCACGGATGAGGGGGCCGACCTGGTATGTATTACCGAGACCTGGCTGGCACCAGAGGGGGGAGTGGCCCTCTCGGAAATGTGTCCAGCCGGGTTTCAGGTCTGGCATCAGCCGAGACACCGGGGCAGGGGAGGAGGGGTGGCAGTGGTCATTCGAGAGTCTCTTGTGGCCTTCAGGGGCGCTGCTCCACAAGTGGCCAGGTGTGAGACCCTGTTTTTCAAGTTGGGTTCACGAGAACAGTTGGGAGTGTTGCTGCTGTACCAGCCTCCCTGCTGCGTAGCAACCTCCCTGCCTGAGCTGCTCGAGGCTGTCTCGGGGCTGGCAGTGGAGTTCCCCAGACTTATGGTTCTGGGGGACTTTAATCTGCCATCTCTGGGACGGGACTCGGAGGCGGCTCGGGAGTTCATGGCTACCATGGCAGCTATGGGCCTGTCTCAGATTATTCGTGACCCGACTCGGGACAGTGGTCTCACCCCGGACTTAGTTTTCTTGTCTGAGCAGTGGCAATGTGATCTGAGGGGAGAGCTACACCTTTCCCCATTGTCATGGTCGGACCACGCCCTGGTGACCCTTAGACTCTCTTGTGCTGCCCCACTCCGCAGGGAGGCGGGACCTATTCGATTGGTCCGCTCCCGGCGACTGATGGACCCAGTGAGGTTTCAGAAGGAGCTGGGAGTTGTTCCCGAGGACTTGCTTCACGGTCCAGTGGAGCTCCTGGCCGCGGCCTGGAACAGGGCCGTGGCTGGAGCCCTGGACAAGATCGCGCCTATGCGACCTCTCCGGCCCTACTTGGCCCGCCGCTCTCCGTGGTTTACCGAAGAGTTAAGGGCCTTGAAAAGGGTTAAGAGACGTCTAGAGCGCCGCTGGAGAAAGACGAAGAATGAATCTGACCGAACACAATCTAGAGCCGCAGTTAAGGCCTACCTTGTGGCGGTAAGAGCGGCGAAACGTGAATATTTCTCCGTTCTTATTGCATCCGCAGAATGCCGCCCGACGGCCCTTTTTAAAATTACAAGATCACTGTTGGGTCGGGAGCAGGGGGAGACCCACTTACAGGGCCGATCGGAAGAGTTTGCTGAGCATCTGCAGGATAAAATCGCCCAGATTCATTCCAAGTTGGACTCCAAGCATGAGACAGGATCTGTGGAGATGCCAGGGACTCGTACTTACCATGTTATCTGGGAACAGTTTGATCCTGTTGCGCCTGAGGAAGTGGACAGGATCCTCCGGACTGTGAACGCCACCACATGCCAGCTTGACCCTTGTCCCTCCTGGCTGGTGAAATCGGCCAGTGAGGTGACATGTGGATGGGTCCAGGCGATGATTAATCTGTCCTTGAGTGAGGGGGTGTTTCCAGAGGTCTTTAAGGAGGCGCTGGTGCACCCCCTCCTCAAGAAGCCGTCCCTGGACCCTACTATCCTGGGCAATTTTCGCCCAGTCTCCCACCTTCCCTTCTTGGGAAAGGTGGTTGAGAAGGTGGTGGCTTGGCAACTCCAGAGGATTCTGGAGGAAACGGATTATCTAGACCCCTTCCAGTCAGGTTTCAGGCCGGGATATGGGACGGAGACCGCATTGGTCGCGCTTATGGATGATCTTTGGCGAGAGCGGGATGGAGGGAGTGCGTCCATCCTAGCTCTCTTAGATCTCTCAGCGGCTTTCGATACCGTCGACCACGGTATACTTTTGGGACGGCTCAGGGAGTTGGGGGTGGGCGGCGTAGTTTTGCGCTGGTTCACCTCCTTCCTCCGGGGCCGTTCCCAGTCGGTGTTGATAGGGGAGGAGAGGGCTGACCCGCGCCCCCTGACTTGTGGGGTGCCGCAGGGGTCGGTTCTCTCTCCTCTCCTGTTCAACATCTACATGAAACCGCTGGGCGAGATCATCCGTCACCATGGGATGAGGTATCACCAATATGCTGATGATACCCAGGTGTACATCTCCATCCCAGGTGAAGTAAGTGATGCGGTCGATGCCTTATGTCAGTGTCTGGAGGCTGTGGGGGCCTGGATGGGGAACAACAGGCTTCAGCTGAACCCTGGTAAGACGGAGTGGCTGTGGATTGATGGCCCCCCTAGATCCGGGAAGTTGTCATCTTTGGTTCTGGGTGAGGTGGCACTACCTCGCTCGGATCCAGTGCGGAATCTGGGGGTCCTCCTGGACTCGCGACTCTTGCTCGAAGAGCAGGTGGCAGTCACGGCCAGGAGGGCCTTTGCACAACTTCGTGTTGTGCGCCAGTTACGCCCTTTCCTGGATCGGGAGGCCCTCCGAACAGTCACTCACGCCCTTGTCATCTCCCGTATAGATTACTGTAATGCGCTCTACATGGGGCTACCCCTGAAGAGTATCCGGAAGCTTCAGCTGGTTCAGAATGCTGCGGCGCGAGCAGTTATGGGTGCCATGAGATCGGCACATGTAACACCTCTGCTACGCGAGCTGCATTGGCTACCAGTTTGCTTCCGGGTCCAATTCAAGGTGTTGGTGATTACCTTTAAAGCCCTATATGGCATAGGGCCAGGGTACCTGAGGGACCGTCTCGTCCCGATAACGTCGGCCCGCCCCACCCGTGCATGCAGGGAGGGCATGCTTCGGACCCCCTCAACAAGAGAATTCCATCTGGCGGGGTCCAGGAGACGTGCCTTCTCTGCGATAGCGCCCGCCTTATGGAACATCTTGCCCCCGGAGGTGAGACTCGCCCCCTCGCTCCTGGCCTTCCGGAAGGCCCTCAAGACCTGGCTCTGCCATCGAGCCTGGGATGACAGAGGTGGCAGTGCCTCCTGGGGTTGGCTGGCCCCGTAGGAATACGATCTACACCATGGTCTCCAATCCATCTTGGATTTAGATAATTTATTATTGTATATTATTATTTTATTATTATTGTATTTTTAGATGATATTTTTATAGTTTTTAACTTTCAATTGTTGTAACCCGCCCAGAGTCCCTTGCAAGGGAGATGGGCGGGGAATAAATTGAAATAATAAATAAAAAATAAATAAAATTATTATTACAGAATCTGAGAACTTAGGTCCTAGGTCCAAATTAATCTTGGCTTGACACTCTGGATTGGCTTGACACAGTCCAGAACAGGATTCTTTGTTTGATAATTCCGCTTCCTTCAACAAAGCAGAAAACCTGTTTCTGTATATGCTGCATTCTGGAGTCTTTACCCAACAACATTACACAACACATTTTGCATTGGATGGTACCCTCATTTCATGAGAAATATACTATGCCCCCAAAGTTATATTAGATATTTGTGTGACTCTTTCTTGCTAAACAAAATCACTTTTTACAATACAGACACATGCTGTATGGAAAAAAAATAGCTTCGCCCCATTCAAATATTTCAATTTTAAAACACCGTTTGTTAACTGCATTTGAAGCTTTGTGTAAGCAAGTTAGTACACTTGGCTTATCTGCCTGTTACAATACTTCGCATGGTACAGTCAGTGTCTTGGGTTTTGCCCTAAGAAGATTAAGCCAAATTTCCGTATGAAATACTGTATTTTATATATTCTGATCATATTAGTGCAAACAATATTGAAAAGTTTCAGAAATTGAAAGAGTCAGAAACAAAGTACACCTCAGAATACAGGAAGAGAATTCAGGAAGAGAACTATCCTTTTCTGCCCAGATGAGAAAATGAGGTTTATGCTTAATTTAATGTTTGTGGTTGCCCTCTGCTATAGGTCCATATACTCTGTTATGAATGATTCAGCACCATACATTTTATCAACACAAAGCAACCTTCAACCTGAATACCTAATATTCCATTTACTCAATACATTCATTTTGTTACTACTACTGCATCATGTCTGTAGCTTGAATCATGTCAACTGGATTTCTATTTTCTCAGTGGAAACGTTTCGCTCCTTATCCAAGGAGCTTCTTCAGTCTGAGCAAAGTTAGTAAGGGAATCCTTAAATATGTTTCTAGGTGGCTGTGTGACCTTGCACCTGGGGCTAGGTCATGGTTATTTGAGATGTTTATTTCTAAGTCCCTTTATCATCCAAAGGAGGATTGTTAATATTACCATGCTGCTGTTGAGCTTGCGAAATGGTCTTAATCTTCCTAGGCACAGAAGACAAAGCAGGAAGGAAAATAGGGGAAAGATTGTGCCTGAGGCCCCCACCTCTATTCAAGGAAGGATTTTCCAAGTTGGCATAAATGGATTCCTTGACCCCTCTCTCAAACCACCTATCTTCTCTGTCTAAAATGTGAACATTAATGTCCTCAAATGAGTGTCCTTTTTCCTTTAGATGAAGATAAACTGCTGACTCTGGTCCTGTGGTGTTACTTCTCCTGTGTTGGGCCATCCTCCTGTACAAAGGTTGTTTGGTTTCTCCAATGTAGAGTTCAGAGCACTCCTCACTGCACTGGATTGCATAAACTACATTGCTTTTCTTGTGTAGTTTAAACTACAATGTAGTTTATGCAATCCAGTGCAGTGAGGAGTCCTCTGAACTCTACATTGGAGAAACCAAACAACCTTTGTACAGGAGGATTCAAGCTACAGACAATTCCACCTGGATGACTGAGAACCTTCATAGACATACTACTGCATCATGTTACTGAGCCTTGCCAATATTTTGGGTTGCTGCAAATCTCTGTAACACACACACACACACACACCACTTGGCCATTTCTGGGGAAGAACTGCAGGGAGAGAAAAAGCGCTAGCCAATTCAGAATGAGCAAAAACCATTGCCTTCACCTGAATCATTTTGTAGCCAAATTTCAGTGACTGTGAAGCATCATGACAGCATCGTGTTTATTTAGCTAATGAGAAGAGGAAAAACTGAAGAAAGAAAAACAATTCCAAAACCAGAACAACAGCTGGGAAGGAAAAGAGTCACTGCAAGCAGGCAGTGTGTTATTTGGGGCAGGGGGGACCCTAGAAATTCTGAATTCTCCTAAAACGACTATTGCCTTGAGTATGCTTGCAGGTATGATATTGGAGCTGCAACAATTGACATGAGGGTTGATGCACATTAGTCTTTGTGCACTTATTGTTCTTTTAATGCTGAGTCTGGGTCTGATCAGTGGGCAAGTAAAGATCTCTCCTGGGGAAGTACTGAATATATAAACCTGGATGTGTAGAAAAGATATATTCTTAGTCATTTTAATGCAAGTTGTGCAAGGATTATGCCCAATAACTCCAGCTATTTATAGTACTGTCAGTTGAAATGATGCTGGCAATTTAAAAAAAGGATTGCAGATGTTAATTATGACAAAAGTCCTTTCAGAAAAGAGCTCCTGATTTGTTTTCCATTCCTCATCTCTCTTTTGAAAAGAAAATCAACAGTACTGTGCTACTAATGGAGTTATACTCTCTAACAGGATCTCATTTGCCTAATGACAAAAAAACTATCTACTCATTATTTCCAAAAAGGATCAGAGATTTATAACTGATGCTAGCATCGACAAATTCTAATAATGCGGCACTGAGCAAATATTTAATTGGCAGTCAGTTGCCATCCGAAACAAAAACCATGCTTTAGGCTCATTGAAAGCTGAAAACAGAAGAATAAAATACCCTGATCATATTAAAGACTGTCTGCAGCAGATTGTTTTGAATTACTGTATCGCCAAAAAAAAAGTTAATCTAAATTCATGGATTCAAGAGTTTACTGAAATTGTTCATCCATGGTATCATATTTTCCCAGCTGATATTGCATTTTGTCCTCGTATATGCAACTTTCTTTAGCATATAAATTAGTGGCTTATGTATTTGGCATATTTTAGGTTGTTATCTCTGTTCAAATCCCATCCAGTTTTAAAGATTCCCAAACACTGACAGCAGTTACATTAACACCTTTTAGATTTGAAAGAACTTTGTGTTAGATGCATGTAGTGCATAGATTACAAGCATAGATTGCACTTGCACACACATATACATCTTGAGTGGGTAGCATTGCATGGAACCAGAAGGGCAATGACATAAAATGGATTCCTCAAAAATCTGTTTTGCCAGCTATGAGAAGAGGTGGATTGTATAGGTATTGCAATCCATTTGGCTGGTGAGGACTAGGTGCACTGAGTTATGGGTCAGCATCCTCTGAAGCTCTGGCACATGTATCTTGGAAGCATGATATGTGCTGAATGTTATCCATCTTTTTGAAAACTGCCAGGCAATAATTGGCAACCAGATAAACAACTGTTCCAGGGAGAAAATGCTTTGATTGCTTTGTCCTACTTGTGCCTTATTCCAAAATAGACAAATGCATTATTTTCTGATATTAACTTTTGAAATCCATGTGACAGGCTTATAAATACAAGAAGTAAGTAAATTAAAAATATGAGCCTGGATCTAAACCAACTCATATTTACAATAGTTCCACTGAAACCACTGGATCTACTCTAAGCCTGACTAAATCTGGATCAAAGTCATTGGCTTGTTTTGCAAGATTTTGCAGATGGGTATGATATTTCGGTCCTCCCAAGATCAAATGACATTATTGTATATTTAATTTAATTTGACCATGGGAATGTCTTCTGGAAGGCCTTAGAAGCTGTGCCATTTTAAAATGGTATAAATAACAACACATGCATTTTGTAAATTATATTCCCTTCAATGTAGAAAATGGATGTTATTCCATGCAAATCAAATAGCTGCCTCACAGGGCAATGCCATTGTATATATGTGTTTTGTAATCCCTAGTTCAATTTACTGGGGGGGGAAATCACACATTCAGCTAATTATAAATCATGAATTCCATCTACTTCCTTACAGTTCCAGATTATCAAGAGCAGGATATCTTTCTCTGGAGGAAGGAAACTGGTTTTGGATTTAGGATTCTTGGTGGAAATGAGCCTGGGGAACCAGTAAGTATCTGTGAAATTAGTTTTTTTAATCTTTCCTATCTTTACTTCTGAATTTCTAGGATCATCTTCAGCAAAATGTGGCCTTATTTTATGTATATTGCTAGCATAGCCTTTGACTCTCTCATGGATATGGTACTTGATTATGCTAGCGAAAAAGAAAAACAAGCCATGTTCTGAATAGCTAAGGTTCTACTTCGGTCCAGCTTCATATGAGAGTGGCCAGTTTCCACCAGCAACTGGCTTAGCCCTGAAGCAGTTATATAATAGCTACCGAGCTGAACATTAAACAGATGTTATCAACTCTAGTCTTCTGATGATTTAGGTCAAGCTAAAGGTAAGGCTTCTTCTAAGCTGCATATATAGTCTCATTTAACAGAAATCTACAAGAACTAAAAAGGGGGTGTGGTGGCTCAGCTTGTAAGACGCCAGGCTTGTCGATTGGAAGATTGCAAGTTCAGAGGTTCAAATCCCTAGCCCCGCATGACTGAGTGAGCTCCCGCACTAGCCCCAGCTCTTGCCAACCTAGCAATTCGAAAGCATGCAAATGCAAGTAGATAAATAGGTACCACTTCAGTGGGAAGGTAACAGCGTTCCGCGCGCGTCATGCCGGCCACATGACCATGGAAGCGTCTTCAGACAACGCTGGCTCTTTGGCTAAGAAACGGAGATGAGCACCGCGCCCTAGAGTCGGACACGACTGCACAAATGTGCGGGGGGAACCTTTACCTTTTTACAAGAACTAAAAGTGACATTAAAAGTAATGGGAAGAGAAAATCAGCGGTAAAAGAATAGAAATTTCTCATTTAGCTATTGTTTCTTATTTGAAAAATTTAGAAATTGCCATCCATTCCAAAATGATGATTTCAGGGTAAGACTTATAAATATATGATATCAGTGTAATACAAAAACAAAACATGAATAATACTATAATGGTATTCAGATAAATAAAAATTATGGAGCTGGTTTGAAAATACTGTACTGTAATTTACATTTCCTTGCCAGAGAAAAAGCTTTAAACCAAGCACCAGAAAGAATGTGGTGTTGGTGCCATGTGTATCTGCCCTAGGGGGCTTCCAAAATTTGGGTGCCATCACAGAGAAGGTCCTGTTTTGCATATACATAATGCATTGTCTTATAGATAGAAGGACTTCCTCTAACAGTCTTAACAAAGAGATAAGTTAATTGTGAATATTCAATAAATCAGATACTTAGTTCCAAGCTATTTATGGTTTTAAGATAAGCATCAACACTTTGTGGTAAGAAATATATCAATGTTATTCCTTCAGACTATTTTAACTTGGCTTCACCCAGATAAATAAATCAGAATTATAGCATCCAAATTCTGTACCAGTTGAAGGTTTCAAAAGCTGAGAGCTGGCAATGTTTGTTGATTCAGCTCTTTAGAATCTGGTACATACAATTCCTTCCAGGAATACAAACTCACTTTTTGCAACATCCCAAGCTAAATGTATCCAGTGCATCCAAAGTTCTTCTAAATTGACAATTTCAGGCTTCTGGAATATAATTCAAAAGCATTATTTAAAAAAAAATCTTTGTAAAGAACCTAGTTTTCCATCATAATGCCTAAACAGTAAGGAACAACTAATGGACATGTTTAAAACATATATATTCTTTCAAATTTATTACATCTCCAGCTTAGAAGGATGACAACCAACCTTTTTAAAACATTCATTAAGTAGTCCAATATATCCTCAAAAGTTGTTGTTATTGATGATGTTGTTGTTGAACTAATGGAGTTTTAAAGCATGTGAACTATACTTCACATTTCTTAAAACCTGGAACCACTGATTTTGCAGTACTGGAACTTCTTTTGTCCATCTTTCTTATATATTAAACAACTTTATGTTTATATTTTTAAAATATAATTTTTTAAATCATATTGAGTTCTTGCTTTGGCCTCTATAGACATTTTCTCCACTTAAGACTTTTGGAGTTTCAGAAGCTGGTTAAGCATCAGGGCCAATCTCTTTTTAAAAAAATGTTATTGGCACCATTGGACCGTGAGATAAATTGAAGACATTTTGGGTATACGTAATAGTTACTGGAGTTGAACACATACTGTTATTATCTGGCCATGATATATTATTGATAAATATGTATTTTATATATCTATATTGATTGAGATTGTGCCCCAATTTGATAATTTATCAGGTTAGAATAGAACATAGCATAGCACAGCACAGCACAGCACAGCACAGCACAGCACAGAACAGAACAGAATACTTTATTGGCCAAGTATGACTAAACATACAAGGAATTTGACTTTGGTGCAAGAGCTCTCAATAATAAATAATTTATTGTGCACCGCCCAGGGTCCCCGCTGGGGGAGATGGGCGGTAATATAAATTTAATAAAATAAATAAAATAAATATACAATCAAGAAAAGAAAAATTAAGAAAAAATAATACTACAGCTATTTAACTAACACATACTCATATTTAAGGGAGAATTAAGGGACAATAATACTGCATCTGTTATCTAGCATATGTTCACATATAACAGAGCATTACCGGTCACATCATAGCAGTCATGTGTTATCATACATCATCAATCATTTTCTCATGCTACATTAATTAAAAGTTCAACAGAGCAATGGCATACATTATCAATCATTATATCATGCTGCATTAATTAAGAGTTCAACAAATCAATAGCACAAGGGAAAAAACTGTTTCGATGTCTAGATGTTTTGACATACGGTACTCTATAACGCCGTCCTGATGGAAGAAGTTGAAACAGTTTATTTCCAGGGTGAGAAGGGTCTGACTTCTCCACCCTACTTTTTAACCTTGCAACATACAGGTCTTCTATAGAGGGCAGGCGGATTACAATAATTCTTTCTGCAGACTTGACGATCGGTTGGAGTCTATGTCTGTCCTGCCTGGTTGCAGAGCCAAACCAGACAGTTATAGAAGAACAGATAACAGACTCAATAGTTCCTCTGTAAAACTGTACCAGAAGCTCCTGAGATAGTTTAAACTTCCTAAGTTGATGCAGGAAGAACATCCTTTGTTGTGCCTTTTTGATAATAGTTCTGATGTTAAGTGTCCATTTCAGGTCTTGAGAAATTATGGAGCCCAGAAACTTAAAGGACTCTACTACTGATACAGGGCCATAGAGTATAGTAAGGAAAGGGGAATTGAAGGAGTTCTTTCTAAAATCCACAACCATCTCTACAGTTTTAAGTGTATTCAGTTTCAAATTGTTGTAACTGCACCACAGGACCAGTTGTTGTACCTCCTATCTATATGCTGACTCATCACCATTCTGAATGAGACCAATGACGGTTGTATCATCTGCATATGATGATATGCATATGGTTATTCAATTAGTTGGTCTAAGTCCCATGTACTTCTTATAGGCTTTCACATTTTTATGGAAACTAGTAAAAAATTGAGGTTTCAGTTGTTACTTGAATTCTATTAAATATCTGGGAGGAGTTATTCCAAAGAAACTTTCTTCATTTGTGGAAATAAATATTTATTTCTATTTATCTGTATAGAGTGTTAAAAATCCCATTGAGTTTGTGGTGAAACTTGGGTATCTGTGTTGAGTTCAATTCCCTAATCAAGGAAAATGCTGTAATGTAAAATACCAACCCAAAATTTTTTTTTCTTTGAATGAAACTGTGCCAGAAACTGTTAATCAATCCTGTTAATTGTTTGAAATAGGAAAGTAGTATTTTCTACTGTGGAACTAACTGGTTACTAGGATCCTTTTTTGCTGTCCTTTTTGTGAACGTGTTTCACAAATATATGACCTAGGTTAGATCTAGGTTATCAAATCTGTCCTTTGGGTATTTTGGGTGTGAATCCACTAGGATAACAGTTCTGATTTGGATTAGGAAGTCCAGTTCCTTCAAAGGTGTTTGGTGTATAGGTAATCCTGATTTATTTCTTGGGCAAGTGACAGCTCTTCTCATGTACATTCACTTCCTTTTCACAGATTTACATTGGTCATATTGTGCCATTGGGTGCTGCAGATGCTGATGGTCGCCTGAGATCTGGAGATGAATTGATCTGCGTGGATGGAACGCCAGTGGTTGGGAAATCACACCAGCTTGTAGTCCAGCTTATGCAACAAGCTGCAAAGCAAGGCCATGTCAATTTAACTATCAGGCGCAAAGTAGTATATACAGGTAGGCTTCAATGTAACTGTGTGGGTGTTCGAGTGCCTGACCATCGTCTTCCAAAGCAGCTACTTTACTCCCAACTTAAGAATGGAAAACGGAATATTGGTGGACAGCAAAAGAGATTCAAAGATACTCTCAAAGCTAATTTAAAAAAATGTAATATCAGCATTGAGAACTGGGAAGCCCTAACTCATGAGCGTTTCAATTGGAGGTCATCCTTTATTAATGGCGCTATGGACTTTGAAGAAGCACGAGTACAGGGCGAAAAGGAGAAAAGAGCTAAAAGGAAGGCACGTCAGGCAAACCCTCATCATGACCGTCTCCCACCCGGAAACCTATGCCCTCATTGTGGGCGGTTGTGCGGTGCCTTTACAGCCACTTACGGATCCACTGTTAAAATTTTACCTTTGGAAGACAATCTTATTCGGCTACGAGTGATCGCCAATTTACATTTTTTTATTTTTATTTATTTCTATTCTATACTTGGAAGAAAATATACGTCCCCCATTGGGGGAGATGGGCGATGATAAATTTGAATTATAAATAAATAAAATAAATAAATACTACACTTGGAAGAAAAGAAAATATACTATACTTGGAAGAAAATTTACTGTAGCACCTGTGAAGGTGCTGAATGTAACCCAGCAAAGTTACCAAAGTGATCAGGATTTATGCTGAATATTATACTATAAAAGTTGCCTTGTTAGATCTGACCAAGGTTCGTTTAGTTCAGCTATCTGTTTCCAGCAGATGCTTCTAAAATGTCACTGATATGAAAATAACTGCTATCCCCCTGCTATTTATTCTCAATTTCTAAAATAAAACATTTTGTATGTGTCCCAGGGGCTTAAGTGCGCCTAAGGAAGGTTTGATGGTACAGTTTGGTAGAAGACAAACTACACAAGTCTATGACCTCCAGATGTTCAAGAATTCCAGCTCTCAGTATGGCCACCTGAAGCTGTAGTTGCAGTTTCAGTACATTGGGAGTGTACAAGATGGGGGATACTGACAGCATAAACCTGTCGCAGCTGGTTTACATTGAATAAACCATGCTAGATCCCAGTCATGTCCACCTACACCAGATATAATCAGGGGCAGCCTGGACTTGAAATTCCAGTGGGTGCATATTTATATGGGTAGATTCTCAAAAGGTATCTCCTTATTCCCATTAGATTCATAGGAAGGTATTTTCTAATATTCCAAGCTAATGTTGCTATAAGGGGCATGGTGGCTTAGCGGGTAAGACACCAGGCTTGTCGATTGGAAGATCGCAAGTTCGGAGGTTCGAATCCCTAGCCCCGCGTGACGGAGTGAGCTCCCACACTCGCCGCAGCTCTTGCCAACGTAGCAATTCGAAAGCATGCAAATGCAAGTAGATAAATAGATGCCACTTCGGAGGGTAGGTAACAGCGTTCCGTGTGTGTCATGCTGGCCACATGACCGCGGAAGCGTCTTCGGACAACGCTGGCTCTTCGGCTAAGAAACGGAGATGAGCACCAGCCCCTAGAGTCGGACACGACTGCACAAATGTGAGGGGGAAACCTTTACCTTTTTTTTAATGTTGCTATGTTTGATGGCTGTTGTGGGTCTTCCGGGCTGTGTGGCCATGTTCTGGAAGTTGTGGTTCCTAATGTTTCGCCAGCATCTGTGGCCGGCATCTTCAGAGGGCAGGAGCACAGACAGAAGTGAACTCTGTGCCCAGGTAAAGTGGCAATGTTTTTCTATTTATAGAGCTAAGTTATAGGAGATTAGGTGGGGTTTTTTGTTGTGTTGAAATGTTAATGAGTGACTGCTGAGCATGATTAGCATGTTCATTGTGAGAAGTATTCCCATGTCCTGGTGTTTGGACTGAGTTCGTTGACCTTTTGCAGGCTGTGTTTTTCAGGACTGGTAGCCAGATTTTGCTAATTTTTAGACTTTCTTCTTTTTTATTGTAACTGTGCTGGTGTTTGTGAATTTCATTGGCTTCTCTGTATAATCTGGTGTAGTGGCTTTTGGTGTTGTCCAGTATTTCTGTCTTTTCAAATAGGATTTTGTGTCCCGTTTGCTTGAGAGCATGTTCAGCTACTGAAGATTTTTCTGGTTGCTGTAGTCTGCAGTGTCTTTCATGTTCTTTTATCCTGGTGTGAATGCTTCATTTTGTGGTTCCGATGTATACTTGACCGCAGCTGCATGGTATGCGGTATACTCCTGCAGCGGTGCGGGGGTCCCTTTTGTCTTTTGCTGATTTTAGCCCAGAAGACCCACAACAGCCATCGAACTCCGGCCATGAAAGCCTTCGACAATACGTTGCTATGTTTCTTCTGCTTAAAATTAGTGGTGGAGGAACAGTTGTCAGAATCAGTATGACAGAATGGAAAACCCATTGTATTTTGTAACATCCAACCTTCTATTTGAATTATCTTTCTTTCAAAATGAAATTTTACCCAAAGGGGCCTAGGCTCTATTACAAATAAATAAACCTTATTCATCTGGAACAAATTTGCATTCTGAAGGACTTTTAACGTATTTCATATCAGTTTCTGTGAAGGATGCCTCTATGGAAGAAATGCTTTGCATTAGTGCAAGGGCTAGAGAATGCCTTTCCTTAACTGAAGCCTGTATTAAGAGTATCTTCTTAGCAATTGTTACTTAGAATTATGCCACAAAATATGAAAAACAAATAGAACACACATAACAAAATATACTAATAAAAGAGAAAGAATGGATTATTGTACACATTCCAAATAGTAATATAACTTATTGTAAAACTACACTAAATTCCATGACTGAAAAAGGAACATGACAGAAGAAGTAGATCTTAATCTTTGAGTGCCATTGAGCAAAAATAATCATGGATATGCTTCTCTAGCATTAGTGTCCCCCCAAATGGGTGCCACTATTGAATAGAGCAGGGCTTTCCAAAGTTTCCCCACGGCGACACACCAACCGCCGTTGGTGTGTCGCCGCGGGAAAACCTGGAAGTGCCGCCGTTGCGGCAGCGCGCAAAAACCCGGAAGCGCTGCTGCCGCTTTCAGGTTTTTGCGCGCCGCCGTTGGTGTGTCGCCGCGGGAAAACCTGGAAGCACTGATGATGATCAGCGCTTCCGGGTTG
Organism: Charina bottae; assembly: GCA_023362775.1. Lineage (NCBI taxonomy): Eukaryota > Metazoa > Chordata > Lepidosauria > Squamata > Charinaidae > Charina > Charina bottae. The sequence goes on along the minus strand of JALMGJ010000002.1, from coordinate 49,273,171 downwards.
TGTGGTGACACACCAGACTGTGTGTGGCAACACACTTTTGTGTCGCGACACACAGTTTGGAAAGCTCTGGAATAGAGATACATAAAAAGGAAGCCTCAGATGAACTTTGGAATAGAGAAAAATGTGTAGAAAAAGATTCTCCCTAAAGGTTGTCCCTTTATTTATTTTATTTTGGCTTACATCTTCCCTAAGTGTTGACCATAATAATCAGTTGATGCAAAAGCAGAGCCTAATGTGTCCACTTCAGATTTTTCTGTAATCCTCCTAAAAGCATGGGGTTGCTGGAAAGCTGTTAATTAAGGATTGCGTCTTTCTCAAACAGTCCCCAAGGCAGAAAATGAGGTGCCCTCTCCAGCCTCATCTCATCACAGCAGCAACCAGCCGGCTTCTTTGACAGAGGAGAAGCGCACTCCCCAGGGAAGCCAAAACTCACTCAACACAGTCAGCTCAGGCAGTGGAAGCACCAGTGGAATTGGTAGTGGTGGCGGCGGAGGCAGTGGCGTGGTGAGCACTGTGGTCCAGCCGTACGATGTAGAGATACGGCGCGGAGAAAATGAAGGTTTTGGATTTGTCATTGTGTCTTCAGTTAGTCGCCCAGAAGCCGGAACAACTTTTGGTAAGTCCAGAATATGCTCTCTAAAAGTTAGATTTCTCTGTAAGATTTATGTGAGCCCTATCTGTATTTCCGCTTCGAAAGGACAGGGGGACTCTTTGTTTATGCCGTTGGCTGGGAGGTATTTTCCTTAATGTATCTGTAGTGTTGTAGTTAAGAGGGAAGCCTTCACTGATGACCAAAACAAGAGCAAGGGAAAAGATAGCAACCCTGGGTTAATAGCAGAACCTTAATTGTTACACCAGCATACAGTGACAATAGTAATTACAAATACAAAACAGTAATTAAAATTCACGAATGTGCCCCATTCTATTTCATTCATATGCCTAATTGGAAAGGCAGGCCTTGGGAAATGTTTGCCTCCCAGGTCTTGTTCACAGCTGAATTACAATTCTGTTTTGTGTTGAATTTGTTTTCTCTCTAAAAGAGACATTTTGAAGTTGGAATTCTAGAAATAATGGCAGCAGGGGGGAAAAGGGCAACAGAGGTTGTAATCCTATGCTTAAAGCAAGTACCCTCTGTAGCATATGGCTTTTCTTGAGATAAACGGATTAGGAATTTTTAAGAAGATGCTGTAAAGAAAGCATATGTGCACACACTGTATGCTAGCAATGTGGATTGTGTAGTTGGTATACCATTCCTTTTGATGCACGTTTTTTAAACATGGCACCTTTCAGGAGGAAAAACCTGCCAGGTAAGTTCTTAGCCTGTGACTGCTTTCTCATTTACATCAGCTCCAAGGCTTGACCTTCCAGGGGATAGTTGTAGATGGAACAGGTGCACTCTGTCCTTTCAATTCTCCCACCATTGCATTTAATACATTTTAAATTAACTGAAGCCTAAATCAATGGTGATTCGCTATTCCATTTATATTTCTCTTGGCACAGGGATGGAACTGAGAGGCTTAGATAGTATAAGACATTCCTGCAGAATAATAAAAAAAAGTATGATGGAAGCTTCTTATCTCTAGAGCTTTTTAATCTGGACTTAACCCTGCAGCTAGATGGAATTGCTGATATCCAAATCAATCTAAATGTGTTAGAGATGGGTTTTCACCCCTTGCCTTTGGTTTGAACTGAGACCTGTTTATATATTTGTTGCTTAAGCAGCAACAAAAGATTCATCTTCAGTCTTCATCTGTCAGCCCCATTCATATGTGATGCTGCCAATTGCTAGGAGAGGAGTTTTCAAACTGCTTTTGCTAAGTTCTCTCGAGCAATTCATAGGGTTCTTGTTTGCATTTATTTTTAAAAAATGCCCTTGGAATCACATGAGATAGTTATTCAATCTTAAAAAGGCCTAAGTAGACACTGTGAATGCCTATTAAGAAATCATAATGAAAGATAAAATAATGAGGCAAATACAGTCCAAAACCATTCAAATCCCACCCAATTACGAGAAACTCATAAGTACAGAAGGCAGCCGTAACACGGGGAAAAATGTATATCCCAACCTCAGTGTTTTACTGCAAGACATAATGAAGGGGTAGAGTGGTCTGTTAAATAAGAGTAATTAAATGTTTACTTTTCCAGTCTGGTTTGAACATCAGTGATTAATGTTCATTTCTGAAAATTAGACATACAAGGCCATGTGAAAGCAAATTTATGTCTTGACTTCAAGTTACCCCTCCCCTTTCCTCTGATCCCGTATTCTGCATGAAATCCTTGTCTTTGGCTACACAATGCTTGCCCTGTATCTGTAGGAAGCTTTATATTTTTATATAGATGGTCAACAAAAATGGATTGAACTAGTTCAAAACTGTCTTTTCTATAGTCCTGTGGATTAGGTTTATTCATTCACTAAATGGATTTTTTTTAGAAATTAACTAAGAAAAGTTCTTGTGTGCCTTAGCTAATGGTTATATGTAGGAGTGAGCCATGATTACTGTTATCTATTATGCAAATAACCCATTCTATGAGTCATAATGGACTTCTGATAGTATATGGCTGATCATTTAACTCATCCTTCATTGTGATCTTTTTTCATATTATCACAACATAGACATATTTCTAAAATTACTAATACAAATACAGTACAAGCATATATTTGGATGGCTTGATATAATCTCCATTCACACGCAAATGATGCAGCCACGGTCATTATGGCCATATGCAAAGTCAGTGAAGTTGTAGCTGCTTCAAAACACTGTTATTTGTAAAGTTGTAAGGAAACACACAGAGATGTAGACAGGAGATGTTGACAAAGCTAAGTTAGGTAAAGGTACAGTAATGTTTGACGTTAGTTCATATTGCAATTCCGAAGCTAAATTTTTGTGGAAACAAAATAGGCAACTTGCAAATTGAGATAGAAATGTGAAGCCAAATCAGAACGCCTGGAAAATAAAATGTCCAAATAAAAGTTGAACTAAGCAGTAGCAGTAACGGTTTAGAATGTTTGAAAAAGATACAAAGATATAAAGAAGACATCAATGTAATCAATAATTTAGACTGAAGCAAAGCAATTAAAAGTCCCTTATATGATAAATAAGAAATTATTGACTGGTTTTCTTTATTCTATAAGCAGAAGAAGGATGAAGATACAGATATATGGATATAATTAAAAGTAATTTCTGTTCCTCAGTGATCATATTTTAAAAAATAGGTACAGCTTAAACCAGTGTTTCTCAACCTTGGCAACCTTGGCTGGGGAATTCTGGGACTTGAAGTCCACACATCTTAAAGTTGCCAAGGTTGAGAAACGCTGGCTTAAACTGAAAAATAGGCTGGTCTAGTTAACCTAACCACTATAGCATCTTAGATAATGTAATCCATTAAACTGGTGCCATCAGTTTAATTTTTATTGAAGAGAGGAGGTTTCCATACCTTCTAAATATTGTTTCAAAACAGCAATAGAGTAGAAAATCATTATACAATTCCTTCTTTTTGTTCTTCCTCCCACTGTCATTCCAGTTAATGTTTATCATTTAACAATCATATATTGCTTCCAATATGCAGTGGGGCAGAGTCCATGTTTACTATTAACAACTATCAGTCTTGTATTAAGAGGTGAGTTTGTCTCTTATTTATTAGGTTTACAGTACATCCTGCCTTTTCTCCAGGAGCTCAAGTCAACATACAGAGCAGTCTCTCCTCCAATTTTTCCCACAACAACCTGGTAGGATAGATTGAGTGGAGGGAGAGCGACAGGCCCATATACAAGAGTACACTTGAACTTGTAAATTCCCACCCACAGCATCCAAACACAGTAGTTTTTTTTAAAAAGAGTTTGTTATAAGCACATGGAAGTGACTACCACATATACGTATAATATAATGAAATTCCTTTATTTCTGTTCCTGCCTCCAACCTTTAATGGATTTTAATTGATAGATATACTGTGTTTTATGATCTAGGGTACCAGGAATACATTTCTAAAGTAATTTTCAGTAATTATTTTAACACACCTCTTGTTTTACCTTGCCCCAATATTATCCAATATCTAATTGTCCATTTCCCATAACTTTGTTGCTCCTTTCAACACTGAGTAGGATGGGAAATGGAAGGCTTTGATACAAATCCTGCCTCAAACAACTGTTTCACTATATCTCCCCCTTCAATCAATAATGAAGAAATTGAGACTTGGACAAAAAATAGAATAGCATGATGTTTGAGTTATAGTGAGCTTAAGCAGAAGAGTGACATATTTAAAGTTGATCAGTTTTATGCCTCATATATTTCAGTAGGAAAGAGTTCAGTGTAGCTTTGCTGTACCATCCAAAACATGCATGAATTTAGGGTGGATCATACCCAATAATGAAAGTTACAGGTATAGGTCAAGGTCAACAAACCTGTTGCTCTCCAGAGATTGATGAACAATAGTTCCCCTTGTTCCTCATCATTAGCCACACTGGCTGAAGCTGTTGGGACTAGGAACATTTGCTGGAGAAGATTAGGAAGGGGGTACTGTAAATGTATTTTTCCTAGTCCCTTGCTTTCATCATTTAATCTCTCATCCTGCACACACATATCATCTAGAAATATTTGTTATGGAAATAGGGGTTGAGAACTACATGCACTTAGATTCTTGAGCTATTTGGGATATCTTTAAGATTTCCCACTTATTTTGTTGAGAGTTTATATTAAATGCTGTTGACAGTAAGCATTGTTGGAAAGCTATATATTCCACCTCGGTCCATCTTTAGTGGCTTTGTTCCTGGCCTCAATTAGTTCCTTTATTCATTGTAGTAGAAACTCCTAGTTCCCTACTGCTTTTATCCTTGCTGAAGTTATTTTTGTAGAATGTATCATCCTGAGTTTGAATTCAGAGAAAACTCATTCCTTGGTAGGCATAGAATGATTATCTTTCAAAACGGAGAAAGAACAAAACATTGGCAGAGGTTTTAACAGTCACTGGCTGAGATAAAGATGAGACAAATTTGTGGCTCCAGGAAAACCAAAGAGGGTTGGGTTGCCATTCAACAATTTCAGCTTTGTAAGTAGAATCCTTTGAGATTTTATTCTGAGGACCGCTGAGCACAGTGGAAACCTATTCAGACACACCATGCCATGGGACAAGAAGGTGCTTGTGTGCAGAAGGAAAGCACTATTGGAAGTATAGGAAACGCTGATTCGCACGTTCTAATAATTTGCACTCACAGAGTCAATTGCCAATGTTTTGAACACTGGCAGCAAAGCTCTCCTTTAATAACGTTTGCTTGATGCATTAATTAATTAACCCTTCACCTTCTCTTTCCCTTTTCAACCCTTTTTTTCCTTTCCCCCTCTCACCATGTTCCCAACGTATATAAACAATTTGTTTTAAAAAAAAATGCACACGCGCAAAAAAAAAAATCAATTCAAAAGCAGGCAATGCATGTGTGGCCATGCCTCACAAAATAGGTCGGATTATTGAGGGAAGCCCAGCAGACCGGTGTGGGAAGCTGAAAGTTGGGGACCGGATATTGGCCGTTAATGGATGCTCCATCACCAACAAATCACATTCGGACATCGTCAACCTAATTAAAGAAGCAGGAAATATGGTGACTCTGCGCATAATTCCAGGGGATGGTAAAGTATACATTTTCTCTTTCTCCCCTACCCGCTTTCCTACAGTACAATATGATTATTGCTATTTATAAGTATATGAATTGCTCTGAGTTGCAGTGCTGCTGTTTCACCTTCTCCTCCTCCTCCTGATTTTCTGTGTGTGTGTGTGTATGCAGGGGGGTGGGGAGAAAATATGCTACTTTTATGGAGAAAAATAGATTTAGCATTTGCAAGAGCGTGTCTCTTTCTGTATGTGAGAGCAAAGGTAAAAAAAAACCACTTTGAAGCTCTGATTCTTTGCTTGAATATTATTTCAACTCTCCACCCCCTGAATGGTGTGAGCATCCATGTATCTGAGTGTGTATTAGTACATTGCATATGCTTCCTAGTTGTGTGATGTGCACTACAGTATGTTGGCTTGCAAGTTTGTCTCTGGATTAGAGATTCAGATGCATAGTCTACCTCAAGCATATTTGGGCTAAAACTGAGTTTTGGCTGCGTTTGTGCCATATTGGCCAAAACGTACTAAACTATTACTGTTACTATTGCTTTTCATGACTATTGCTATCTTTATCCATGGGACCGGGTGCAATTAAGTCTGCTAACTTAGTCAACACTTTATCTTGTTATGGCCCTGCTGACCTTGTCTTCTGATGAAGAGGAAGAGGAAACAGGGCTGTAACATATCTTACTAGAAAGCATTATATGAAAGCCTTGATTGACTAAAGACAGTTAGGGCTGGAGGTCAATGTCTATGGGCCCATTCTGATTTTACCCATGACATATGAATAGAATGTATGAGGAGTAAATAGTAAAGAGCATGAATTTGAAATGAAATAATGAAATGGAATGAAGTGAAGTGAAAAGAGAAAAGAAAAGAAAAGAAAAATATATTTTGTATGTCAGAAAGTAAGGGAAAGGGAAACGCTGTAATAAGTTTGAATGAAGGTGTTCTGATCTAGGGGAATTGAGCTGAGGAATACATGAAGGGAAGGGAAGATTGCAGTTGTGAATAAAAGGGCTAAAATGTCTTTCAGAACATATGAATTGGTGCCATCTAGGTTACTGTGTGTGTATATAAAAGTAGGAATCCATAGGATAGTAACAGTGACATGTTATGCTCCAGTGAATTGTTATAAATGAGTTCTCCTTGTGGAGAAGATGGGCGGTAATATAAATCCAATAAATAAATAAATAAATAAAATGGAAAAACAGACATGAATTTAAGGGAAAATTGTGCAACATTCTAAGGAATGTGTGTCTGGGAGGATGATACTCATGCATAGACAAGAAAGTATAGAAAAATAAGTAATTGGGCCATCCAGACACCAAGAATGAATGAGAATGATGACTTTTGGTGAGTATGTGTTTAAAAAAAATCAGGTCGGATTTGTTTAATGACCGCTTTCCTTAGCAACCAAAATTCTGGTCCCAAATGTGGTTGTTAAGTGAGGACTACCTGTAATGAGTAGTATGAGCCTAAAAATAGAATGACTGTAGTTATACATAAAATTACATGCAAATGTTTAGGCACCTCTGATCAAATTGTATGTGTCAATGAATCTCTAAGTTAACAGGAGTTTACATTACCTCTATATGGTAGAAAGTGAAACGGTATTATTTGCATCTGCTTCATTTCACGAGATCTGGTAGAGTGGGCATGTTTTCGGTATCTTCTATGAAACATTTTATTTAATGAGATCCAACAGCCATGCCTTCTCTGTCATGGTATGTGCCCTTTGCAACAACATACCATTGAGATTTGGTTGGCTCTGACCCTGTTAGCTTTCCCTACGGCTATAAAAAACCTGATTTTCCCTTAGGCATTGGGTTGGGTATTGGATGAGCCTGTCTGGTAAATGGTTTAGGAATGTGAACTTGCTCTAATTTGGTCTCAGTTGTATTGTATTGTGGGGTGTTTCTGTGGTTTTTATCTGCATTGGTTATTTTGCTCTGTTAATCACCTTAATTGTAAGTCACAATTTGCAAGTTGGGTGGCCATATAAATTGCCTAAATAAATAAGTAAAATAAAAATAATAAAATATTTGCATACATTTGAATGCATATGTACTATTTGTATGCAGTTGTTTATAGATTCAAAATAAGAAAACTGTGAATAAGGTGGATGATGAAATTTGGACACCCTTCCTGTTGTTTCAGTGCTACTTTTTTTTAACTGTACAATAACATTGTTAATAAGACTTGAAAAGGTGCATGTCTCATTAGGCCTACAATAGGCCTACATGGAACTATTAAAGTCAAGGCTGGACCTGGAAGATCAAGAAAAATCTTTGCTGGAACTGCCTTAAAAACTGGTCAGATCTCCCTACAGATCACTGCAAATGACCTGCTGAAAAATTTAGCTGACACTGAAACAGTTGTCTATAGATCTGTAGTCAGCATTGCTTTCAAATTCAACATCTGTTTGATTGGGAGAGCTGTCAAAAGTAAAACTTTTCTCTGATAATCTTTTGAAACAAAATATTTTGGACTGATGAAACAAAAATGTAGCTGTTCAGTTGCATCTACACAAGATACATTTGGAGGGGAAAGCAAGAAGTATTAGAAGAAAAAGACACTTCGCCAAACATTAAGCACAGGAGTGCTTTTATTATGTGTTGGGATGTGTGGAAGCCAGTGGTACTGGAAGTCTTGTGCAAGTGAAAGAATTGATTCAACTAAACATCAACAAGCAAGTAGACCTCGCTTACCGACTGCCTCATACAGCAACCATTTGAAGTTATGACGGTGCTGAAAAAATAACCTTGCAAGCAAGGGATGCATTTACGACCTTCACAGTCTCTCTCTCTCTCTCTCTCTCTCTCTCTCTCTCTCTCTCTCTCTCTCTCTCACACACACATGTTCATCATTAGTCAGTTAGTATGCATTATCCTGTGCCTGTTTTTTTTCTTTCTTCCCCCCCCCCCCCCCTTGCAGAGTGGAGAGATTGCTTAAACAAGAGATCTCTTTAGGCAATCTCTCCTGTGCCTGACCCGGTTTTTTCTTCCACTACACTTGCAGAGCAGAAAGATTGGAGAGGAAGGGATTACAAGAAAGTAAGCAGGCATGCAACAGGGAATACGCATCAAAAGGAATGTGCTAGTACTGGCTGTTTGCCTAGCGCACTCAGGGCTGGGAGCCACAAGCATGCTAGGCAAACAGCCGATGCTAGCGCATTCCTTTCAATATGTATTCCCCATTGTGTGCTGCTTACTCTCTTGTAATCCCTTCCTCTCCAGTGAATGTAAATACAAACAGTTCCCTTCTTGCTAATTATCCCAGCGCCGGGGTGAACATTCCAAAGGGTGGGGGAAAAGGAAAGTCGAAGTAAAATTATGAGCACAGTTGCGGTCACATGATTTTCCACTTAGTGACCATGTCACTTAGGCCCAGAGTTGCCAGTCCAAATTGTGGTCACTAAACAAAGACTACCTGTATTTAGCTAGGGTCCCACAGTCAGTGAAGTATTTGAAGCTGAAATGAGGTTAGATATTTCAGCAAGACAGCAATCTGAAACTTACCTCTAAATCAAACATTAAGCAATTTTAGGAAAGAAAAAGGTAAGACGCCAGGCTTGTTGATCGGAAGATTGCAAGTTCGGAGGTTCGAATCCCTAGCCCTGCATGCAGAGTGAGCTCCTGCACTAGCTCCAGCTCTTGCCAACCTAGCAATTCGAAAGCATGCAAATGCAAGTAGATTAACAGGTACCACTTCGGTGGGTAGGTAACAGCGTTCCGCGCGTGTCATGCGGCCACATGACCGTGGAAGCGTCTTCGGACAACGCTGGCTCTTTGGCTAACAAACGGAGATGAGCACCGGCCCCTAGAGTCGGACACGACTGCACAAATGTGCGGGGGGTACCTTTACCTTTACTTAAACTTGAATATTATTAAAAATCTATGGGGAGACTTGAAACATGTGATGCACAAGGAGACCTACAAATATTTCTCGATTGGAAGAGTTCTGCAAGGAAGAATGGGAAAATTCAAAAGTAAGAATAGTAAGACTCTGAACTGGATACAGGAAATATTTGGAAGCTGTTTTTCATGCCAAAGGAAATGTTACAGAGTACTAACTGAAAGGGTATCCAAACCTGTCATGTTCACTGTTTCTCATTTTGAATTAATAAACAACAACACATAAAGAATAAGTATGCATTCACATTTGCAGAAAGCAGTCGAGTCCAACTTTGTAGCATGTAGAGGTTGTGTCAGCTTCGCTTCACTTAGGAATCCCCAGAAACATACATTTGACTAGGGGTGCCTAAACATCTGCTTGCAACTGTAAATTATGAAAAACTAGAGCAAGTAGATGAATTTGCATAACTTGAAAGATTTTTTTTATTTTTTATTGCTTTTTAAAATAATAATGGGGAAAAAACCAAAAAGAAACAATAAACAAAGATGCTTACATTATCAAAAAAAAAAAAGAAATACATAACAGGTCCTTTATAAGTAAGAAAAATATTACAAAAAAATAAAAATATCAAATATAATATGTCATTACAACAGTAAGCAGTTACAATTCTATATATATTTATCTAACACAAATATGATGCATAGATATCTATATTTATTTCTAATACAATTATGAAAGAATGTTTAATAAAAATGGGAAAATTGAGAAATCACAAAATACACAAATGTTGATAGAAAGATGGTGGGTAGTATGTGGTCTGATACAGGAAAGGAATGATTATTGAACAAAGCAAAATTGGCAGTATATACAGTAAGAGCAGGCTCTGGTTCACTGTGTTGTATGGAAGAAAGAGTTAGATGTGTCAGTAAAAACACAAAAATAACTGGAATGCTGTAGGAATGGGGTACTGTGAACTGTGCATGGTTGAAGGAGAAGAGTCAAGAATGAGCGTGTAGTCCTTGGTGCTCTCTGAGCCTTGTTGTTTTCTTGGTGTTGTTCTCCCCTTAGGAGTTCCTTGATTGGAACTGTTGTTTGCTGCTTGGTTGACTGACTGAGCTAATAGTTCCTTGATTAGGGTATATTGTGCTGTTTGATTGTTCCTCTGGTGCTAATCTTGGTGTTAATCTTTGCCTATCTGGGTGTTGATTGCTGGCAAGGAGGTGTTCAGGTCTTTTGGCTTTTCTATTGTCTCTTATGAATGGTATATAAGTGTTGTTTACCTCTATGTGTCTGTTGATGGCTGCTTTGTCTGAGTGCCAAGCTTCCAGGAATTCTCTAGCATTTTTGGATTTGGCTTGGTTTAAGATGCTCACAGTTTCCCAGTTGAAAGTATGGTTGAGTCTGTCCATGTGTTGTGAGATTAAGGAGTTTTCATCATGTCTTCTGATTGCTAGTTGGTGTTCGTGGATGCGCTCTGCTAGTCTTCTGCCCGTCTGTCCTACATAGTGGCTGCTACAGTCCTTACACTGTATGTTGTAGATAACTCCTGTTTTTCCTTCTTGGGCTACTGGATCTTTTGGGTGATGTTAAGATGTTAAGATGTTCTGAAGGGTTTTGGTTGGTTTATGTGCTACGGTGATGCCATGTGGTTGTAACAGTCTATTGGTAGTTTCTGAGATGTTTCTGATGTATTGCAGTGTTATCCTTTTCATAGCTTCTGTTGGTTGTGTTGTGATGTAGTGGGTTGGGTGGTCAGGCACTTTTTGATAAAGTTGAGTGGGTATCCATTTTGCTGGAAAATGCTGTATAGATTATCTGTTTCCTTTTTCTGGTGTTCTGGGTTGCTGCAGTGCGTTAGTGCTCATCTGAATAATGTTCTTACACAGCTTCTCTTGTGGGAGGTTGGGTTGTTGCTTTGGTAATGGAGCACTTGGTTAGTGTGGGTAGATTTCCGGTAGACTTATGTTTCTAGAATGCCCTCATTTTCTCTACTGATGAGGATGTCCAAGCAGGGTAGTGTGTTCTTCTTCCCTTGTTCTTCTTCCCTTGTGAATTTTATTCCATTGAAGATGTTGTTGATGGTTTCATGTGTTTCCTCCACTTGTTCCTTTTTTATTATGACGAAGGTGTCATCTACATACCGGATCCATACTTTAGGTTGTCTACGTGCGAGTGCTATAATTTCTAGATGCTGCATTACAATCTCTGCTATGAGTCTCAAAGTGGTGATCCCATGGGTGTTGGTATATTTGTCCATCAAACTGAAAGTAAGTAGTGAGGCAAAGGTCAATGAGGTCCATGATTCTGGGTATTTCTTTTGTTGTTGTTGTTCAGTCGTTTAGTCGTGTGCGTCATGCTGGCCACATGACCGTGGAAGCGTCTTCGGACAACGCTGGCTCTTCGGCTAACAAACGGAGATGAGCACCGGCCCCTAGAGTCAGACACGACTGCACAACTGTGCGGGGGGAACCTTTACCTTTTTATTTTCATTCTGCCGTCTGAAATACCAGCTTTAGTAGCTACATTATCTGGTTTTAGATTGCTATGACATCTTAAAATCTAATAGAGTAAATGTTAAATTATGTTTTTTTCTGCTGTCATTGTTGTTAGTCACCCAGAGCTCTTTTGAGGAAAGAGATTAATGCTTACTAGATGTGCTTTTATTTTGGAAATAAATATTGTATTGACGAAATGCAGTGCATTTGAGCATGGAGCCATATATATCTAAATGCTTAACAAGTTGAATTTACACTTGCTGTCTGGCTGTCTGTCAGAAAGAATAATGCTTCTTAGCGTGTACTTCTCTAGCATCATTCATATTTATTCTGGTGATGTTTGTTAGCTTATGTATTGTTGCAAGGTGGCCATAAGTACTTTTATTTTTTATTGCACATCTCTTTATCATTCTGCAGCCTCCCTGACTGCTCATGCTTCTAGAACTGAAAATGCCCATGGGAAGAATTCCTCTGGGTATCTTCTTTTGGGAATTTAACTGAAGTGTGGAAAGTCAAGGAAGCTGTAGTTTACAGGAAAGAGACAGTAATTGTAGTATGAAATTGAGGGCATTCGTGCATTCCATCAACTTTCATCTTACAATGAAGGTAAGAGGAAGAATCCCATAATCCATCTGAAAACTTCAAATAATTTTCTTCTTTGAAAAAAAATCAGAAGTGATTTTCCCCCCCATCAAATTGAACAAAAAATGTTTTTTGAAAATACAGAAGACATACTGATCACACTCTTCAGAGTGTTTCCTGTTAACTAATTATATTGTAGAAAGAATCAATGAAAGTAGCATGGTTGTAATTTATTGATGAGACTCTGAATCTCAACAGGATTTCAATTTTATCCCAGTTCTAGAATCTCAATTATACTGAAGAGCTTTATGGGAATTGATGGCTGACTTTATAATACTGAAAAGTCTTAGGGCTCATTTCAGTGTTCATTGCAAATGAGTTTTTCAGTAGACTAGGATATTCTAAATTTCATTCTTGATGTAATTCAACATATTTTATACTCTTCTCTTTCTTATATGTCTTCTACCCTACTAGAAATCCATCGAAGAAGAAATCAGGGGAGAACTGATTTATTTTAATTCTTGTCTAAAGGTTGGCCCTTTCATTCAAGGTTACATATGACAGTTCAATCTAGAATGGTCATCAGTATGAGTTGTCTATTGTTTGTAAAATGGTCCAGTTTTTGGAGGAGCATGCAACTATGTTCATTTATTTATTTATTTATTTGTTTGTTTGTTTGTTTATTTATTTATTTGAATTTATCCCCGCCCATCTCTACCATGGTAGACTCTGGGTGGTTCTCTTGCTTTTTTACATATACATTTTTACCAGCTATCTTTAGGTGAGAATTGCAGGCACCCAACCTTTTCTATTTGACTTTGAGTAATCACAGAGTTGGCAGTAGGGGGCTCAGACCTCTGAAGAAATCGGGGAAAAAAACTTTTCTTTTTCAAGTGATTTTATTACAGTTATGCAAGGGTTTGATAAAACATTTTAAAAATAGAGCAGTGTGACATAACACTATTTGGTAGCCCTATGCAAGGTGACCTAGATTCATTTAGACAAAAAGATTCCTGTTAAAGAGGCAACATGATTGTTTTCATCAAAGTAAATGTTTGTTTCACTGAAGCATTTTGTATTGCCTCAAATCTTCTCACTGTCTCCTGCCTGCCACTTCCCAAAGCCAGAAGAAGCTTCTGTGCAGGCACTGCATCTGGGCAGAAGATTCCTTGGGCTACAGCCAGGTCATGATAGAGATGGATGTTCTCCAGCCTGGCTCACCAAAGCTTGGAGCAAGGCATGCCAGGGAACGAAGGCAGCACATCCTTCATAGCACTCACAAAAGCTGATGTGCATCTTCTTCAGCAGCATTTCCAAAGCTTTTGGCAAGCAGGATGAAGGCCGTGAACAATTCATCCTCATGGTACAGACTGAAAGCTTTTCAAAGCAGAATGAAGTAAAGCAACATGAAGAACCTTCAAATAAGTGCTTTGCTTGGAACTTTGTTGAAGGAGAGTACCTCTTGAATATTTGCACAGTCCTACTATCTGAAAGAATGTGATATAGGTAGTCCTCACTTAACCTTTCATTTAGTGATGGACTTACGACTATGCTGGAAAAACTGACTTTCGACCAGCAGCATCCCCCACGGTCATGTGATCACAATTGGAGTGCTTGGCAACCAGTTTGCATTTATGACCATCGCAGCGTCCCGTGGTCACATGATCACCATTTTCAACCTTCCCGGCCAGCTTCTGGCAAGCAAAATCAATGGGGAACTGCATGATTCGCTTAATGACCACGTGGTTCGCTTAACACCTGTGGTGATTCGCTTAACAGCTGCCAAAAAAGGTCATAAAATTGGGTCAGATTCGCTTAATGACCACTTAACTTAGCAACTGAAATTCCAGTCCCAATTGTGGTCATTAAGCGAAGACTACCTGTATGGTTATCCAGGAACTTACCATCTTTGGTTCTGGATGGGGTTGCATTGCCCCAGACAGATCCGGTGTGGATCCTGGGGGTTATCCTGGACTCACGACTCCTGGCCAGGGGACCCTTTGCCCAACTTTGTGTTGTGCGCCAGCTACGCCCCTTCCTGGATCGGGAAGCCCTCCGGTCAGTCACTCATGCCCTAGTCATCTCCCGTATAGACTATTGCAAGGCGCTCTACGAGGCTACCCTTGAAGAGCATCTGGAAGCTACAGCTGGTTCAGAATGCGGCTGTGCAAGCAGTTTTAGGAGCCCCAAAGATGGTGCATATCACACCTTTGCTGTGCAAGCTGCATTGTGTGACAGTTTGCTTCCGGGTCGAATTCAACGTGTTGGTTATCACCTTTAAAGCCCTACATGGCATGGGTCCAGGTTACCTGAGGGACTGCCTTAGCCCCATTACATCGACCCGTCCCACCCAGTCATGCAGAGAGGGCATGTTACGGACCCCGTCCATGAGAGACTGTCGATTGGCAGGGTGCAGGAGGGCCTTCTCTGCCGTGGCCCCCGCCCTGTGGAATAAGTTACCCCCAGAGGTGAGGCAGGCCCCCACTCTCCCGGCCTTCTGAAAGGGAGTCAAGACTTGGCTGTGCCACCTCGCTTGGGGTGGGAGTGGGGATAGTCAATCATGGGGGTGGTTGGCACCTTGATGAGGCCCTGGGAAATTTTATTGGGACTGTGGTTTCACCATCTTGGATTTTATATTTTATATTTTTATAATGAATCTGTTTTTATGATATTCTAATCTTTTATTATCTTAATTTGATTGTAAACCGCCCAGTGTCGCTTGCCGAAATGGGCAGTGAAGAAATGTGATAAATAAATAAATAAAAATAAATATTTTCAGTGTGGTTAATAATACACTGTAGTCAGGAGTTCTACTACTTTCTGTGACTATTTGGAGAAAGCTCCATAACGATAGAAGTTAACAAATGATTGGCACTAATCTCGAGTCTTGCCAGTAGAAACTGCATTGTAATGAGAATATACATTTGATACAATGACTATTTTAGAATTGGAAATTGTAGAGACAATACCAATATATATCGTTTGAGACAAATGTTATCTTAACACTATGCCAGAAATCTGTTTTTCTAGGTCATTTTGTTTATGGCCTTCTCTGCTTGTAGGCTTCCCTCAGGCTTCTGAATGGCCATTGTGAGACACAAAATGTTGGAACTAGAAAGCCCTTCTGTGTAATCCATTAGGGTAGTTTAGAGTTCTTTGTGAGGGAACAATGCCGGGCTCTTGCAGAATAAGATTCAAAGCTGTATTTCAGTCTCTTTGAGCAATTTGATGTGTGTTTGGTTACTCAGCTTGATATCTGAATAATGATACTAGAAAGAATATATTGTTGATGGAATTTAAAGATTGCATTAGAAAAGTCTTCTCCACTCTTGGAATCTCCAGATGCCGTGGACAAAAGCTAATGGGGATTGGTCATTCTGGGTGTCTAACACATGTGGAAGGTACAAGGCTGGGGAAGAGTGCATTATAGAATCTCAGGAACACCAAGCTGTTTAGCAGTTTGTAAATTAATCATTGTATAGGTTGTTCAGATATGAATCTGTTTGACTGTGATTTTCTTATTTTTTTGGAAAGCCTTGAGAACATTACTGTACAAGTGTGTGAGATCAGAAATAGCAACTTATATTCCACGTAGAACCTTGTAAAACATTGTCAACATTTCTACACTATTGTTCAGTGTAGAGGTGCTTTAAAACTCTTGTCCTATTTGCTTTCATGATAGTTCAGTTTTCATGAAGCCCTCAGCTCTCCAGAAAGGTTTTTCAGGGTACAGTTTATTTCAGAGAAAGGCCGATAAACATTTCAGAGAAACATTCATTCATTCATTCATGGAAAGAAAGGGTGATAAACATTCTTAAGATAAGAACTTAGATTCACATTTTTCTATAATTCCTATATGTAGTTCATATTTTCTATAATGTGTTGATGGCAAGCTTTGGGTAGTTTTATGTTAAAACATCTTCACGGTTTAAATGTCAGGCAGGAGCCAAGAACAGTATAGAAGGACTTTGCCTAAAATGTGTATAAGTAAGTAAGGTAAGGTTTTCCCCTTTCAGTCGTATCCAGCTCTAGGGGGCAGCGCTTATCTCTGATTCTCGGCCGAGGGAGCCAGCGTTGTCCGAAGATGCTTCCGTGGTCATGTGGTCAGCATGACTAAACGCCAAGGCGCACGGAATGCTGTTACCTTCCCACCGGAGTGGTACCTATTTATCTACTTGCATTTTTACGCGCTTTCGAACTGCTAGGTTGGCAGGAGCTGGGTGAGAACAGGAGCTCACCCCGTTACGCAGTACTTCCGGGTCTCAAACTGCCGACCTGCTGTCCTTTCATTCGACAGTCGGTAGTCTTAACCGTTACGCCACTGCGCCGCCCCAAAATGTGTATGTACAGTTTCTATTTGAACTATGCAATTGCATCAGCATCTCTGATGCACACCGTAGTTTAAGGCAGGAATAGTTAGTCTGGTGCTCTTCTGATGTTTTGGACCAATTCCCTTCAGCCCCTGCCCAGCATTATTAATGGCAAGAAACTATAGGGGGTACTAACCTATCTAAAGGATACCAGTTAGCTTACCATTGAGTTAGAGGCTCAGAATAGTACTTGTCAAAGGTCTGTTCACTGAATCTCCTAAACAGTTTTTACCTAAACACTCAATATGGAGTGGGCATTACAATGCTTGTGAATACGGTTCATTAATACAGAAGGATAATTCACTTTATTGTTCGTTTGTTTGGCATTTGGTTATTCATCCAATTAATGACAAGCAATTGAATCTGGAATAGACTCTTTGGAAAGCATTGTGGTTGTGGTACTGCAAGGGTCTGCCTGTTGGATTGCTAACAAACTTGACCACGAAATAATAAACAAATCTGAAGTTTTGGTTTATGTACACCAGAGACTAACACTGAAATTCTGTTTATTTCTTTCTATACCTTCATTGCCCCTTCTTTGAATTAATCAGATTGGTCACCGTGACCTTTGCGATTTTATCAAAATCAATACTACATCTGATGTGATTATCATGACAAGGACAGCTGAAAATCATTACAGGTCATTGTAAACTCTTGGGCTAAATGACAGTGTCGGCAAATGAGTCCAAGTGCACGGGGAACAAAGAAAAAACTGGGAAATTGTATCAGAAGCTTGAGAAGCGAAGGGATATCAAACAGTATTGAAATTATCTCATGAGAGTAAGAGGACTTTTAAACAATAGGGTAAAATTAAATAGGAAAAAAAAACAGCTACACAGTCTGTAGTTCTTGATTTGATATTCCATGCCATTGTTCACAGCTACTGTGAGAGAATAGAAAATGTTATTGTGATTTTCATAATTGCATTGGATTTTTTTTATTCCTTTCCCTCATAGTAAAGATTTGTAGGCAATGTGTTCACCAGTGTGTTGTTAAATAAATACTTCTATAGTATATTTTCTGTTATTGGATTTCTGAAATCTGAGCTAGTACAAATCCCTCTTGAATAGTGTTGAAAAATGTATTTGATAACTTCAAAAGGGTTACTTCAACCAAGGAGAATCTGTGTGCATATCCTAATCCAAGGAATAATCGGATGCACTAAAAGCATTGTTTTATTTTGCAGAATCCTCCAATGCAACGTTATTGACCAATGCAGAAAAAATTGCTACAATTACAACCACACATACTCCTCAACAAATGCCACAGGAGACCAGGTTAGTTTAATGTCCCCCTTATTGTGGATAGGCTGTCATGTTCATTCAATACTTCCCGTGTATCTTCATGTCCATAAATCTGATCTTTTTTTTCTCTCCCCTTCTTCTTTCCGTTATTAATTTGAACAGAAACAATGCAAAGACAAAACAGGAATCCCAGTTTGATTTCAAAGCACCCACAGCCTCCCAGGTAAGGCTATTTGCTGCCCACAATTTTAGCTTACTGGTTGCAGCTTGCAAAGTTTAGCCTAGTGGTTAAGGTTCCAGACTAGAAACCAGGTGACCAGGAGTTCTAGTCCCGCCTTAGGCATGAAAGCTGGCTGGGTGACTTTGGGCCATTCACACTCTCTCAGCCCAACTCACCTCACAGGGTTGTTGTTGTGAGGAAAATAGTAGGAGGAAGGAGTATTAGGTATGTTTCCCATCTTGAGTTGTTTATAAAAATAATAAAGGTGGGATAAAAAAATCTAAAAAAAAAATATTCATTGAGGCTTCTTCCCCCTCTCTTGTTAGGGTAAGAAATAAACAGTATTTATGTATGTATTTTACAGTAATTACAATCTGCCCCAGTCCTAGTGACTAATTTAATATATACTAATTATGTTCCTCCCTAAAAGATGTTTGTAACAGTCAGAAATGCATCAAAATGAAAAAGTGGGATATGTAATATCTTTGGATGATGTAATATATGTATACAGACTATATAATATGTCTGTAGAGCAGAGCTTTCCAAACTGTGTGTCGCGACACAAAAGTGTGTCGCCACACACAGTCTAGTGTGTCGCCACACACAGTCTGGTGTGTCGCCATACAACCCAGAAGCGCTGATCATCATCAGCGCTTCCGGGTTTTCCCGCGGCGACACACCAACGGCGGCGCGCAAAAACCAAAAGCGGAAGCAACGCTTCCGGGTTTTTGCGCACTGCCGCAACGACGGCACTTCCGGGTTTTCCCGCGGTGACACACCAACGGCGGTTGGTGTGTCACCGCGGGAAAACTTTGGAAAGCCCTGCTGTAGCGATATAGTGCACCTATAGAATATATTTAGGCCTACTAGGAAATTCTATTTCAAACTGTA